>OW679201.1:21641234-21850578 GCA_940337035.1 Agriotes lineatus | reverse complement strand
AGTGCACGTGATCTCGAAAACGAGAAACTCCATTTTAACGTCATGATTAAAATTGTATGTATTGCAATGAACTCTTATAAAACCTCTAAAATTATGATAGGAATTAATAACATATCAAGGATTTCAAATATTATTTTACTAAATATTCTGTAAATGTGCTAGTTTAATTTTTGCTAATTGTATGAATAGCGTTCACTTTGAGTTAATAATTTATAAAAGCGGGTTAAAAAATAGTATTAGCGTTAATTGAAACATAATATGTAATCAGAGCAGGCTTAGAAATATTGAATAACAATGTAAGATCAATAAAAACAAAGACGAAGGGGGAAGCAAAGCTAAGCTGTGAGGTGTGTTATTTTGACTTCCCCACCAATAAACTATTTAAAAGGGAATAAATACCCATTTTTCCCAATTCCGTGTTTTATAATTAGTGCAGTGTCTTTGGATGGGCTTTGATTCGTTGAACTCCTACATGATTTTTAAAAAGTGTTGAGTAGTACGTCGAGGGGCAGCTGGTATTGTTGTGGCAGTTTTTGGAGCTGTTGAGAGGTTAGCGAAGCGAGAAGGAGTCAGCGATATTTGTGCTAAGCCTTAGAACTGGGGCAAAGACGGAGTTGTAAGCAGTTTTGGAGTGGTGCAAACTGCAGGCGGCGTTTGAAGAGGTATTTGGTTTGTTTCAGCAGGCCAACGGAGAGACAGAGGAGCCCCTGTCCATCGTGGAATTTGCTGTGGGGACACCTGGTGTTATATTTTGCACAAGGGAAGCTAAACCAGGTTAGAAAGATATCCTAAAATAGAATTTGGTGAAATTTTTAAAATGGCGTTGGTTTTTGCACATTTCCGGAAGAAACCCGCACTTACATAGCCACTGATATAATTATTAATACGAAGCCAACTTGTTTTGATAAATTGTGAGGTCAAAGTGCAATGTTTGTAAAGTTCTTCCCATCAGTTAAAATATTGAATTTTGTAGCGGTTCCATTGGATAAACAAGCGGTGGCTAAAACGATTACTTTTAAAAATCATAAAAACTACGATAGTGATCTTAATAGCAAATGTATTGTCTATAATTATTGATTCAATCATATTTGCTAGGATATAGAAAACCCAAACCTTTGAGATGATTCAACATTTTTATTTCTTCTAAAAGTCAGCAGTTGGGAGATACTGATTAACATATGCTTAAGCCACTCTTGTTTATCAAATAGTTACAAAGTTAACTTGCAGAATACACCAAATACAGACACTCTCTGGGTTCTGCATTTGAAATTGATAGTTATTTAGGTATTAAGGGCTATAATTGTGATTATGCTCGTTGTACATACAACGTTTTATTTTACTTTGGTCCTCAAATTGACAAAATTCATGAATTCACTATTTTAGCTATAGACTACTGCGTCATCGTTTTGCGGGCGCTATGGATTTTTGGTGCCCTATTGTTTCTATGCAAATTGTTGGTGTTGCTATATTACATTGTTAGTGTTTGTTATACTGCTTAGCAACTTTATAGGCCCTCGGACCATACAAGTCATATTATGACCGCTATCGAGGGCTAAACAAGATTATGGCTCCAAATAAAATAAAAAACATTATGGAAATTTACGTGATATTGTTTTGTCGCCATCAATGCCCAATTGTTGTCGTCAGACTTGTAATATTTCATTGCGGGGCATGGGCTCTTATCAGCGAGAAGGTTTAGGCATTAAAACCTCATGGCTACCAGAGCTGGAGCAGTGGGCTCAGCGTTATGGCAATATAACCCACATTTTCTGGTTTAAAATCAGAGGTCCTAGCTGCACCAATATTTGTTTAAAAAGGAATGATTTGGACGAAATACTTAACAAAAAGTAGGGGTTTGCTATAAGAAAATAAGAATAAATGTTTAGGTAACATCAGTTTTTGGTAGATATGCTTAGCAAGGATCATGTTGATATCAGAAACGTTTAATTGTTTTAGTGATTTATTTTATCAAAACTTTTCTGGGGATAGAGTAGCGAAAGTCTGCATGAAGGCAATAACTCATAGTCTACAAGCAGGCCATCAATCTCGAGCAAATATTAAATAAACCAGCGAGCTCTCTTTTTACCTAGGCAAGGGAATTCCTCCCGGCAATTACAATAATGGCGATTTTTCGTAATGAGCCGTTCTTGCGCCTGTTTTTGTAGAAAGTCATTACAAGCAGTTTTTACCCTGCAACACCTTTCTGGTTTAACATCTGTTGCATCAGCGTCCAGCTAGAAATTTACGAGTGTGCAACAAATCTTATTTGCGAGATTAACTCGGAATACTAAGCGCAGCTCAACAGTTGTTTGCTGGATCGTCCGTGTCGTGTGCCTGCTACTGGTTTTTGCTTCGATTTTTCCGCAGGAAGAGGAACACTGGCCAATAAATCAGCCCGATATCGAGCAATAACACGCTCTAATGTGGCTTGCGCTAATTCAGCCATTTTTCCCTGCTCGATCAGTGCTTGATGGCGCCTGCTAATCTGCTCCGAGCGCAACCATAAATTATGCATGAAATACGTGTAATCAGAGGAAAATGAAACCGTTAATGGTTTGATGGCCTGCTGCACATACAGAGCGAGACCGCGACTTTTCACTTTAGTTGTAATTGTGGGCACTGATGTACAGTTAAAGTGTATACTGGTGCAATTTGTCGGAGCTAAATGAGACAGCTTGAATTACTACCATTATTCGACTTTCTCATACTCCGATATATGAGATTGGTTCAACTAAAACATGTTTGAGACATATAACATTTGCATTAAGAAGCTATTCTAATAAAGATATCGTCCCAAATTATGCATTTCGCCGTGGAAAAATTTCGCATATTGTAGCTGGCAAAATTAGTGTGTAACAGCTTTCAACGCTGTCTTAAGAGGAACAAAGACAAGAGAGTTACTGTTGCTAAGTTCGGACTGTATGAATAATACTGCATTACTTCAAAATGATGTTTTTTAAAATTAAATAAATCTTACAACTTTGTGGTATCTTGCAAATCGATGACACTATTTGGCAGTTCCCCTGCCTGCCTTAATATTTATATTCAATTCTTCGAATACTTACGAGGTTCACAGAGAAAAGACACGTTGCTATGAACGTGTAGTCACCTACTGACGTCGCGATTCTCCAATTGACGTCACAGAAGTTTCCCAAATACTGGAGGCGCAAATCTTGGATAACAACTAGATGGCGCAAATAAAGTTAATGGCCGCTAGCTATTTTAGAGTTGCTTGAGGTGTACACTCTTTCGCAGTTAAAAATTACAAATCGATGATTACGTTTTTCCAGGAGAACTTATGATTAAAATAACCTTTTCAACTGATTTTAAGGTAACCCAGCAACATTAGAACCTGTTGTAATGCGCTTTTGTCCATGCTCTTTACTCTACTTTACTGTGAATTTAGATTGCCCTTTGTTTGATGGTTAACTCAGTCGTAGAAGCACAAAACCCGCTCTGCTCGTGATCACCTATAATGCTGTAATTATACATGAAAACTCTGCCAGAAATGAAAACCAAACAGTTTTTACATGAAAAGATATATGGAAATACATAAAAAGAATACACAATGGTAGTAGATAAACGTTATATGCGCTATGAGTAGTATCACGGTACAGTTCACGAGCTTAATGCTGAATCGACAAGCAATGTTTAAATTCGCACTCGAATTCACTGAATACGGCCCTGACACCAGTAGCTTAAAATCAGATGAAGCGATGTGCCAACAAGATAATGCCAGCGCTTTGTTCTGAAAAGATCAATCAGCAGCACTCTCATTGAAGCTATTGCGTAATTTGCTGTAATTTCTTCGTGAATCGCTATTATGGTTCGCCTCCCAGTTTTACTTTCCGAGCATTCAAGATTGTGTTTTATTTATGATAGTTAAACTTGTCTTTATCTTGTTGCAAGATAGCAAAAAAGTTCAGCTCCGAGCTTTTGGTAGTTGCTCTCATAGGCTTCTGGCGTTAGCAAAGTCGGCTAGCTTCCTTGAAGCTCGAATGGCAGCTGGAATAGCAGCTTCTGGCTATGAACTGCTGTATCTCGGAGAGACTTACGTCACTCCGACGCTTGCAGTTCTAATAAATAGCGCCTGGGATCAGTAATGTATTCCCCGCAAAGTGGAACAAAACTAAATATGTGACATTGGCAAAAACCTTTGATACAATTGAACCATTAGCGATTGCTCCTCGATGAACCAAAGAAAAAAACCGTGGCACCGTTCCTTAGCCAAGGCTGATATGTAATTATAACTTATGTATGAGGGTGACGATCGACATGATTGACTTTTAGAAAAAAAGTATTTCGGTGAGAGGAAAAACGTGGTATTGGTGCTTAGTGACTCGCATTATTGATATGGCTGTAGTAAAAGCATTTCCTTTATACAAAAATACTCATGGCAAAAAATAAATTTTTATAGAGGATTTTAGAAGAACCCTTGCAGTGAAATACCTAAAAATTGAATACGGTAAACCAATCCCAAATGGTACGCTTAGTTTTCTTTTCTTCAACCTCCAAACCTACGATTTCTGATAATGTTTGGTACGATAAAAAAGGTAATTTTTTGGAAAATGTAGAAAACAACGACATTAGCAATATCCAAATTGTTCTAGTAAACCTAGTACATTTTACAGCACGTGTACCGTTACATTGTGCACAGTGTTTTATTCAAACTATCTTCGAAAAACGTAAAGAAATTGCTTTTTTCGGTTTCTCGAATTTTTTTAAATGTGTTATTTTTGCTTGCCAATGATTTTTATTCTTACATTGACAGTTACAATTAATTTTGTTGTGTTAGTTTTTGGGAAATATTCTATTTTCTCAATTTGCAGATTTTATTTTTATTAACACAAAAATGCACATATCCTCCTAGCGACCTATTTATTCGACAACACTTTTTGAAAAAACCAGAGTGCCATTTTAATTCCAAAAAGAACATATTTTTACCCAATTTTTCCAACAAAAATTATTTTGGGCCTTAACGGGTTAATTACCTAATCACAGCTAAAATTGTCGAATAATAGCAAATATGTTTTGAGAAGTTGTGCGGTTGGATCGTCATATTTAATTTGTTTCCCATTAGTTAAAATATTCAATATTTTAGCGGTCCCAGTGGTAAAATAGGCATTGTTCAAACTGTTTACAATTTTAAATTATTAAAAATATAACACAATAATTAAGTTGATAGCAAATGGATTTACAATAATTTATACAAATTAAGATAATAGTTGCTGGATGTAGAAACCCAACCTGTTGAGATGATAGAGTCAATGAGAATATAAACTCTTAATATTCAGGGCCCGCATAATTGTGCAGGCACCGTTCGATAGCAAAACTATTGAAGCACGAAATTCTGAAGACTACACCACCAATGTCTTTGTTATTCATTGCCATAGTTGACGAGCGTATGTACATTTCAGCGGTAAAAACACATCATTTTCGGCATTGCGCTAAAACTACCGCACAAGCAAAACCTGAATTCTGTCGGATGCATGCGTATTTGCGCCTAAGTTAAATCTATTCATATTCAAATGTTATAGTGTAGGTACAACTTAACTTTATACAATCATTAATCTAAATCAACAATAGAAAATCATGTAAACACAAACTGGCTATATAAGTAATTAAAGAAATTATGTGGAGGAGGCCAGATTTCGGTTTCAACTTCTTGTTTTGGGGTTCATAAAAGAAAATTACATTACTGAACCTGTTGATTGCTAGAACCCAGACTGTAATAACAGAGATAAACGCAGATGTTATTAACTATGTTACTAATATCTTTAAGCAACGACTACATAAATGCATTGAACAAAATGGTGACTTTTTGAGGATTATTACATAACGGATAATTTCTTACTTTTTAATATCGCTTTTGTTTTGACGTTTGAATTTTCTACGACAGTTTGGATAAAATAGTATTGAAAGCAGAATTTGTAGCTTTATTTTTAATTTATCTGAAAACGAACTATTTCTTGAGTTTTGTATTCTTTAGTTTCTTTCCATTTTTTATAGAGTACATCTCCAACGGCTGAATAGTGAAATTTGACTCACCCTGTATATTAAAAATGAGTGATTACAAGTTACATCTCTGGCTTATTTACGCTTTTACTTGAAAGAATAAGGACGTTTTACCAACAGTAGGTATTCGACAACCGTTGGGGAAGAAGAGAGATGTGCAAACTGGGGTTCTATATTTGTTGGTGAGGAAGGAAGATGTACAAACTGTTAATTATATCTAATTTCCACATATATGCTTGAAATTGGCCAATAAAGCAAATATACAGGGTGACTTTAATAGTTGTGCCAATATTTTAACCAGTAAAAGAGAACGGTTAAACAACATGATTCGTCCAATAGTGTCTTATGTAAAAACTTTTCGTTTTCGTAGAAAAGCAGGTTCAAGTTTTTTTTTAAATTTGAGAGACACAGATAAGCGTGAATATATGTAATAATTAGAAACCAAAGAAGTCTGTTCTTATTAATACTGTTA
Source organism: Agriotes lineatus (assembly GCA_940337035.1). Classification (NCBI taxonomy): domain Eukaryota; kingdom Metazoa; phylum Arthropoda; class Insecta; order Coleoptera; family Elateridae; genus Agriotes; species Agriotes lineatus. Next base: position 21,844,091 of record OW679201.1, on the reverse strand, counting down.
TTACTGTGATTAAAACTCAATATTTTTGAAAAATATTACGAAATGAATTTCAACAATGCTGAGATTAAAACCATATCAGACCTCTCAGCTTTGGTAAAATTCATTTAATGGTACTTTTCAAAAATATGCCGGTAAGGTGACACTAATGCAAATAGCAATAAAAACAGGCTGCTTGGGTTTTTAATTATTACATTTATTTAAACTTATCTGTGGCTCTCAAACTTTTTTAGAAGAACTTTAACCTGCTTTTTTCGAAAACTAGAAGTTTTTGAGTTGTTGGACCAATCATGTTATTTTACTGTCCTCTTTTACCAGTTAAAATATTTGCACAACTATTAAAGTTAGCTTGCATATTAACTTATTATTTTTTAATATTATTATACACTTTGCCCTACTCCATGATTTCTTGAGGCATCTTCTTTAACAAACCCCGCTTTTTCTTTATGTAAAAATCTAGGAAGATTTGTAGTCTTTGGTATGTTTTTGGTTTCCATTTTTTTAAGTTTGCAGAAGTATTTTCCAAGTAATTTTTCTTATTTTATCTACACGATTATTTTTGTATCTTTATATTTCTTCATGTTATGTTTTCATTGAATCATTATTTCCATGGTTTTCAAATTGCATCGTTGTTCTACGAAATGTATGCTACGAAATGTACCATCCGATAGACAAAGTTTTTATTTATGGTGTACTAGGAGGTTGTTAGTCACTGTGGCCGTTCATGTTTTAAATTCCCTATAATTCTCAACAGGGGGAGATTTAATTATAGTCTCGAATTATAGGAATCGGCTTTCATACGAATATTTATGCAAATACAAATGTAGCGCAGTATTCAATCTCCTTACAAATTCTGATTTAAAGTTTTTGCTAATAGGTCCCGGTCTACAAAAATTATGGTTTGATTAAAAAGCATTTAAAAATTTTTTTTTTTCATTAGAAGTGTTTGTCTTTAATTATCTACTAAAAGATAACCATATGAAGTTTGTGATAATAACTAAAGAAGATGAAATAAGGTTTGGCAGAATAAATTTTCTAAATATTTCTGTATGAAGGAAGAAATTACATTAATTGCATAGAATTGGGTGTACAATTCATTTGAATTAGTGGAAAGAAGGTCTCCCATTAAGTAATGATTAAAAATCAAAATTGCTGTTAAACCTTGTGAATTTCTAAAGTGAGTTACGTAATGATCTTTCTTCAATAAAGGTCATCATTTTTCGCACAAACTTTTTCAATCCCTTGCTTTTATGAAGTCGGTATTTGCCTGCGCCGGCTTTGAATGTTAATACAGATCAGAAGTTAATAACGAAAGTGAAGTAAGTCATTCCTCTTGTGCGATCGAAATTTCTGTTGCGCGATCGAACAGTCACTCTAAGAGTAACTACAAGAGATGGAAATTATTAACTGTCTTGAAGATAACCGGTAAAACCCTCTGTTTCAATCAATTCATTTGCATGCCGTTGAGTATCCAGAACACTAAATATTTTTGTTTATAGAAAACTGTGCAGTTAAACCATCAGTTTGTTGGTGTGTTCAATATTGTACAGGTGAAAGAATAACACGTAAGTGTTGGATTTTAGATCACCATCGTCCTTTTTGTGGTCTTTTATTGCTTGTTGTGAGATGAAATGCTTGAAAGGAATTTCATGCTTTAAAATGGTTTCTTCATCCGTTAGACGTTAGACAACATTGTTCTCATATTTAGCACTTAGCGCATTGATTTTGTGTAAATTCCTAGCTTTTAAAAATTTTCAGGCCCGTATTTTTGTGAGTATTGAGTCAAAAGGGTTTCTTTTACAGTAGATACATTCAATTTTTTTGTTTTCTATTAGAGAAACTTACAAGACCTTTTACCAACCAGCAAGAACAATTGACTCATTCTATTATTATGAAAATTATTGTAGAAAAGCAACCAGCTTACCTTTACAATAAAATTACATACATACCAGATGTACATAATTTAAATCTGAGGCATAATTGGACTCTTACAGTTCCTCAGCACAGGTTGGCTCTTTTCCAAAGGTCATTTTCTTACACTGTCGCAAAAACGATAAATAATTTGCCCAAACACTTTAAAAATTTATCTTTGCAAAGATTTAAACCGGCTCTTTTTAAATACTTATTTCATAATCAGTAATTATAATTTTTTAATCAGTGTACTCCACGTGGCCCTTGTCTGCTTGTTTGCAATTAATAAGCTTAAACGGTTAGGTTAATTTAGGCATGAAATTGAATTAAGTTTATAGCATATTTAAGGTGGAGTTGAACTTCACCTTAAGATTCCATTATATTATAAATTGTAAATATATGTACATATATAGATTATAGAATAAATACTATTATTATTATTATTATTTAAAGGTAAATGATTCAGTAATGACCACGATCACGTTTTCTTGCTATATGTTTTTTCCTTAATTTTCAGCTTAACTAATTGCAGGTATGGCAACGATTTTTCCTCGATTGCTGAAAAGTCTACTACTAAAATATTCTGCTTTCTTAAAAAGGTGCATCCTTTCGTACTTTTATAGCCTTTCACCGTTTAACCCTGATTTATTACACAAATCTCGAAATATATTCTACAGTAACGGGGGTAGCCTCTGTTTATGAAATTTTGGCGATCCCTAACAACAATTTTTATTCCTTTAAATACCTTGTTACAATTAATTTCAATCATGAATGGATGTAGCCAATATCCATGTAGTAATCAAATAAAGAAATAGCAGGACCGCAAACAGAAGTAATCACTTAATCATTTCAAGTAAACGAAAGTTTAGGTTACCAGATTCTATGACTTACCGTGACACGCCGGTAGAACCATCAGTACAAAGCTCTTGCATTATCCTGTTATCACATCGCGTCAGCTGATTTCAAGCGGCTGAGGCCAGAGCCGCACTAAGTGAATTTGTGCGCGAGAGTGCGCTTTGTTCGCTGGACTTCGTTGACATTTATTAGTTATTGTTGATAGCGTATATAACATTTCTATATTACCATTGTATATTCTTTTTACATATTTTCCAGAGTATATGTATTTTCATGTAAACTGGTTGGTTTTTGTTTCTGGTGGGATTTGCATGTACGATAACAGAATTAAAGGAGATAAAAAGTAAGCCGGACAAGCTAAATTAATAATCCCTTAGCCATACTGAGGTAAGAGCGGATCTTGTGCTTTTACGACTGAGTTAACTAGCAAACGAAGAGCAATCTAAATTCATAGTAAAGTAAAGTAATGAGCACGGGAAAAAGCCACATTGCAGTACCTAAGATTTCATTCGGCCAAATATGAGCTACTTCTTAAATATGGCAAAATTCTAGATTAAGCAAATATATTTTAGCGAATCACAAAACTACTATGAATTTTTCAATTTTAGAGGATAGATCCGTTTTCAAAACGTTCATCAAAAGAACCCCGAAAAATGCATTCTACGGCATCAGCAGCAAAATTAAGACTAAAGGGTCTAAAATTGAAACAAAAAATTCGAGTGGCCTTCCTCTGAAATTATATACTGGAAATGTTCAAAAGAAGTAGCATGTCAATCACAAATTTAGGCTATCAGTACTAAATGCTTAAGGATATTCCAACTTCTTGTGCAGAAGCAAAGGTAAACCGAATACCCAATAATCCTCAAATATCATATTACGAAAGACCAAAAAGTTGGTCAATTCCGCAAAGTTTGCTCATTTCTGTCTTTTCGGCGTCGAGGTAATTGAATCATTTCACAATAAAATATTTTTCTTTCCCTTCCTGCAGCAAGTTGTAAAAGTTGGAGTTGCCTGTTACCGATTAAGATTTAATCATACAGTTAGTGATACTGCAGACAGTGTTATAACCTATTTGAACTTCTATATCGTATAATTGTGTCTTGTATTACCAAAATAAGACCGAGAAATGCCAAAAATTTTCAAAAGGGAACAAAGCATTTATTTATTTACAACATAGTTTCATATAGAAGTTTTGATAATTTTCAAGAATGTAAGAACTGCACTTCACTTTTAGTGTTTAATATAGAGAAACCTAGAAAATCTGTTAACACAAATGGTTGCTAAATTGAGACTTCTTATTACTAGCGTTTCTCCTATGATACAAGTGGGAAAAATCTGAGCTTCCATTACTAGAATACACATTCCAGAGCTGACAATGCGTACTTCTGAAGTGCATACAGACATACACAGCTGGAAGCGTCTCTTTGCTGAATGCACATTGTTGTAGACATAGAAATGAAAGCAATTGTGCGTGAACGTTCACTGGTCTTCGCACTTGTTTTTCGCCGACAATGGCTTTCAAGTTACTGCGAGATAGTGCGAAAATGGCCAACGGCGTTTTATGTTCAGCAACAATAAAGATCTTTCAACTTTGCATTGTTCAACGTGAAATACAGATAAAACTGTTTTAGTAAATAATGCAAACAAATGAATTGCTTTTCGAAAAGAAAAATGGTGAACACTAGCTTGAAATTAAAACTAGAACCAGAAATTGCCATTGTTGATATTTTTGGTACGTTACTTTTGTAGTAGTTACTAACAAATCGTGATATTAATTTTAATTTATATATTTAATTTTTTCTGGAATTTTAGAAATAATTTAAAAAATAGTCTTGGAATATTGGAGAACCACAACCATTTTTGATACTTAAAGCACATCATTATCTTATTTTAACGTCGATTTCAAGAAGCTGTCTACGTATATAACAATGGGTAACTAAATCTAAAAAACATTCTGTAGATTTAAAAAAATATACTCGGTCATTCTGTCTTATCGGTACAACATAAAAGGTCCGGTTTTAATTTTACAAATTTGATTTGAGTATTGCAGAAATCAACTTTATTTGCTTAAACTACGTTTATTTTAACCTAGGATACCTTTGTATAATGAGTTTTGACGACAAATTAATATCCTAATTAAATCTTGTTACCTGCAGTAACTGACAGTTGTAACAAATATTTATTTAGACCACAAGTGTTAGAAGTGCAACTTCTTTAAACGAGGGGCAACCGAGTTTAATAACCCTCCACACTTGTAAAAAAAAAGCACGCTAACACGAGTTGTCTATAAGATTTAAAAAAATTTCATTGAATATTCAAACCCAAGCCTATTTTGTATACAATTTTATTTGCCGTCGTTTTAATCAAGTGCGTTGGTCAGTTGGTAACTAAGGAAACGTCTATTTAAAATCGTTCATTCCTAAAGTAAAGGAAACGTGTCACTTTTTTTTACTGAGTGATATTAATTTAAAACAGCCTACTTTTTGCCATGAAATTTAAAAGATAAATTATAACATCAAATCTTACAACTGGTAAACTACCTCTTAGCTACTGAATAATATAACGTTAGAGTGGTTGTACTTTAAATACAAAATAAAGTACAAATACAATATTAATGGATGGATGCTAGGCTCTGGACGTAACTTAAAATGGTTCGATAGAACAATTCGGGGTAGTTATGCTGATGGCTTGAGATTAAGCAAGGTACCAAGACCACAAACCATATACTCAATAATATTTACAAGCTTAAGTTTATGTATATATCATATCCAAATAACAAATCAAGTGCGTAAATATCGTAGTTATTTAGTAAACTGACCAGTTGAAACTACAACCTTATTTTTTAATAGTAAAATAACTATTTTATACAGTAAAGCAACTTGCAGTATCTTATTACAAACTTGTTACAAAACAGTTGCTTAAAATAAGTAAAATTTTTCATTATTTACGTTATTCTGTCAACGCACACATTACCACAATGAATCCACAATTACGACTTCACTCGTAGGAAAAACCACGGCATCAGATGAAAACTTGTGTATATTAATGTCACTATACCCGTCAAGACAGCAATATCCAAACTCATTCTCACCAATTAGTAAAGACACTAGAAAGGCAAACATGGAAATTTGCGTATTATTTTATAATCCTTCGTTTACAAATATCAACCACCACTTAGCCTTTGCTTTTCCATAGACAATTAACTAGGGAATGGAGGATATCAAAAATTTGCCAATAGCTGTAAAATTCCCCAATGTTAACCAAGTAACCCTACCTTGGTCTTGCCAAATAGAAAGGTAATGGTTAGTTGTCATATAGAAAGGTTGTTTAACGAGAGGGCACAAAAACATTCGCAAATTAACTTTATGATGTAATAATGTAGTACATCGATTGTAAGCGCAAAGTCGATTCGTCGGTTAAATCTCTAAAAATATAATATCAATGCCTACGGGGATATAATTCCCGGCCGGCTAATTCAGGCGACGGGTGCAGCTCTTTATGTACTCAAATTCACTCAAAGCCAAAAGGGCGCCAACGAATCTTTTAACTAACGACAAATGTATTCAATGATCACAGAGAATTCGTAAACTCAAGGTAGCACAATAATCAAAAAGAAAGCACACGAATCCACGTAGCAGTAATAAAGAACAAGACAAAATGATCCTGTCACAGTATAGAATCACATAATTAAAATAGCATACAGCACTAGATACAAAGTACAGGTGATCATTAAATATAGGTCAAACATAAGGTGAATTAAGATGCACGTCCTAATACCAACTCGGCTTGAGAGAACATTAGCTCATGACACAGATTAAAGTGTACAAATATATGTTAAAAAGGTGATGGTAAAACATTGCGTGAGTTAAATTACCAGTCGTAGACTTAACGAAAAAAGCTTTATTTATTTTACTACATAAAAGTTTTAATTAAATGAAGGAGTTACAAATTTGAACACAAATCTATGAACTATGAAACAATTTTTTTGGCTTCGCCTAATTATTTCGCCAGTTACCCAATTATTTCAGGCTTAACCTGTATATTTTTATTTGAATTATAAATCCTTTATATTTCGAATTCTTAAATTTTCCAAACCAGCGCATTTTGTACCTGGATCGAGTTCTTTCTTTCGCGCGATGAACTCTCGACCCGAGCTATCTCTTATCAGAGTGCGAGCTTTTCTATGGGAACGAATTGTTCGTACCTCGGACTTGCTATTTTTGGCCGGCCGTCACCGGCGTGGTTAAATAATGTTCGTTCAAGTCAAATTACGTGCGCCCAATTAATCTAATGAGCAGTGTATGTTTCCTAGGGCTGACAATGATCAGGTACGAGGGCGTTTTTCTGTTTGTTATTCCCATAGTAATTTCATTTTTTTCTTAGCTCTTAATTACCAGTTTCATCCACGAATTCATCTCGGAAGCTATAGCTAGTTTATCATTTTCGACACTTGCTGGCGTTCTTCGTTTTTGCTGCAAGTTGTGGGTGCTGCCGCTGTAATCACCGGGCATCCACGGCGACTTCGTCCATTATGTGCAGTTCACGACCACCTTATGTTGAACTGAAGGGTGTAGCAACCCCCAGCCGGCGTTTGCCTGTTAGCAGTTTGTGAGCGTTGGAGAAGCGAGGTCAGTTTGTGTTATTCCTGGATTTATCGTATCTTCAATACCTGGATTTTACATTTATACATTTTAAACCCGTAATTATTTGGAATTTAAATTCATACGTTTTGCCATTATTAACATGTAACGTTCAATTTCATACATGCTCTTGTTTTAATATTTAAATTTTTATGCTTATATCTAATTATGCTCAGTATTTAAAGTTGCTATTTTGATGTATTTCGACCCTCTGTAAAAGGTACAGTGACGCTTTTTTATTTCAATATCCTAAACAGAAGGATTTATTAAATGAATGAGGTATGCATATTCCATGAATAATTTGAATTTACAGTTATTAGAATAACCCGAAAGGGGATTTTTGATTTTATGCGTGTCGCAACCTTCAGTTAACGTACACAACCTTGTTATCACATTATTTGCATTTTAATTATCCTGATTATTTATTACTGACACTTCAAGACCTTTTATTACTTATTAATTAAACGTTAGTCACTTGCAGTTTATTTCCTCTTATTATTTGAAATCTTTTGATTTCTGGCGCCCATTTCCTTTTCCTTTTTTGAAGACATTCCAGGGTACACAGCTGATGATTTGAACCTACGACCCAAGGCCGCCGAAATTTGAGTTAGTTAGGGCCATCGCGGTGAGTAAAGAGTTTTCAGAGCTGCCGTGGTGTATAAACTGTAGGGGGGTTGATCTGCGATTTTTTACTACCATCGATTATTTTAATTAGTTAATCGCAGGTCGGCTTCTTTATTGTTTCAACTAACTATAAAAATGTACAAAGGCAATATATACGGGGTGGTTGGTCATACCTCTGAACATAGGCAATTTACATGGCTTATCAAGGTTGTGCATATTCCTGTTCAGCATTTTTATGGACAAAAATGGTAGTGATACTAAATTATAGAGAATAATTTTCCGAGTCGTTTAGTATTAAATACTTATTGGAAAATGTTAACTGTGCATAAAAATATTAATTTTAAACTTTACATATTCCCAAATATAAGTGAGGGGAATATATACATTTTAAAATTAATATTTTTATGTACAATTAACATTATACAAAAACTTTTTAATACTAAACGGCGCGGAAAGGTATTTTCTTTAATTTAGTACTACTACCATTTTTTCCATAAAAATGGTGAGCTGGAATATGATAACCGTGATAAGCCATGTAAAGTGCCTATGTTCAGAAGTATGACCAACCACCCGGTATACTGTTTCTTATCAAAAGGATGGAAATTACTAGTTCCAATTGATGTAATGGGGATTTTATACAGTCTTATCGAATATAATAAATATATTACAGCACATTACAAATTATCATTACTCCTCATTCTTAAGATAATTCAAAGCATTTGAATTTTACGTTTTGATTTCTAAAAACTCAAAAGGTTTAGGAATATCGTTTCTAATAACATTTGCTTTAATATATGCCATGAATTTCGAGTGTCATCAATTGCGCTATTTTCAGGAAGTGGGTTATCATGTTCTAAATAATTTGTGTCAAAGTCTTCTACGTGATATAATTCTTCGGGAATAAAATTACGTGATTGAGTCACTTGTAAATGATTGGAACTTTGATAATTTGGATTTTGTTTGAATTTACATATTGAATGTTACTATGTAACGGTCTTTTTGGAATGGCTGCATGTGTAGTAGATGTTTGCATGGGTTCAACAGGATTATTTGGTATAAAGTTCCATTTAGGTGCAAAGGCATTTCTTTCAAAAGGTCGATACCAGGGACCTGGAGATTGAAATTGTGCAGAGAGTTGATAAAAGTTACGTTGTAAAGTGGGATTTTGGGGACTTTTAAAGATATTAGAGAGTAGGTATCAAATAATTATGTTTAAGCTGTTTATTATGTGTAACCTATGGTTTGTTTTGAAAATTCTGACGAATCATTACTGGCTTATTAGTACTTTCATTTTGTGAATAACTGCGATATGAATTTTGCGAATATCGTATATCTAATTCATTTCTAACAATTGCAGTGGCACTCTCTAAATTATTGGGGTTTCTAGTTCGCAATAAAGTACCAAAAACTTCATTCAAGCCGCTGAAAAAGGCTCTAAGGGCAATTTTGTTTTGAATTTAATAATTTATAACCTTTTACCGCTCTAACTTCAGGACCAAGGAAAATTTTTGAATTAAAAATGGCTAAGTGTGTCCTAACTCTATTATAAAAGTTAATAGAGGATTCTTTTTTATTCTGTTTCATTTTAGCAAGGTCTATAATTAAATTTAATTACGATCGCTGATCCCTAAAGTTATTGATCAGTGTCAGTTTTAATTCATTCCATTTATTAAATTCATAACCGGGAACCACCTCTAATGCTTTATCTCTTAACTTATTTCTGATCGATCAAAGTAAACATTTATTAATATAAGCTTCTGGTTGGCTGGTACCAAAAATTGAGATAAAATAAGCTCAGCAGACCTAATAAATTCTGTTAAATTCAGAGGATTACCACCATACGTTGGAATTTCAGAAATCATTCGTACACAAAAACCTGGTGGGAACAAAGCTGCCATGTTTCGATTTGCTGGTATTTGATCTAGTATTAAACTTGGTAGCCTAAGCATAAAAATTTTCTATTATTTTTAACGATTGATTTTTATGTTAGTAAACAATATTATTCTAGAGGAAACCTAACAATGGCCTCTACACACAACAAGTGAGTATATTCAGAGATTAAACATACCTAGTGTATGCACTGAATGGCCGCGCTTACCGCGGTCTGCTTGAACTTATAAATAAATATTTAAAACTATGTTATTGGGTTTATAATTTATTTAAAAAAAACAGACAGTATTAAAGTGTCGAAGGTGAAAAGATTCTTACTTCATAATTCTAGTTGGTTGAAGATGTAAACTTACTCTGGATTGGTCATACAGTTGATTTGTAGTTATTTAAAGGTGTAGACTTTCTATGGATTGATCGTACAGGTGATCTCAATGATCAGGAACTCCTCGATGGAGCAGGTGTCTTCAATGGTTTACGGACGTTTCGCTCCCGCCGTTTCGCCCCCGACCGTTTCGCCCCCGCCGTTTCGCCCCCGAACCGTTTCGCCCCCGAAGTTTTACCTCTAGCTTTAGCCAGCTTCAGCTGTTTCCAGTTGCACCACGAGGAGGTAGCTAGTAGAATTTTTGCAACCGTTATTTTTTATTTTATTTTCTTTTATATTTTTTTGTTTGTTTTAATTTTAGTTTTTTAATTTTTTTTTAAATTTTTATTTGTTGGTGTTTGTGTTTTAATTTTAGAGTTTTTTAGTAGATACATACAAAAAAAGAAATCTTTTAACATCTATATTCTGACGTGCAATCGGAATAAATTCAAAATTCAAAGTTGTACGCAATCCCACGCAAGTAATCAATAACTTGACGATTTTCAAAATCTTCAACAATTCTTTTCACACGAGCTGATATTGCGACATACTTTTTATTTCTTGGATTTCCTTGATTTCCAGCAATCAGTTGTACTATTTCGTAGTGGTGAATACCTGCTGCTTCTGCAAACATTCAATAAAACGAAAAATATTTGGAAATTGCGATCCACATGTTTCTTGAAAAGCGCGGTGCCATCTTTCCACGTCATTATTTGTGCGATGTTTGTCCTTAAGAGTGCGCTGATGGACATTCCAAATATGAGTTCGAAAATTTGGAATATGACGTCCACGGTAAAACTTCGGGGGCGAAACGGTTCGGGGGCGAAACGGTTCGGGGGGGAAACGGATGGGGGCGAAACATCCGTACTCGTCTTCAATAGACTGATGTCTTCAATAGACTAAACCAGTAGTTGGGGGTGCTTCTTGTTGGCGATGTTTGTTCTTAAAGTTGCGTTGCTTCTTACTGTATTGATTAAGTATTAAGAATACTAGGTTATGTATTAAAATATAGGAAAGAGTGATTTTTTCGTTTTTTTTAAAAATTCGTAATGGCCTTTTACCAAGTATCATACCGACTGCGCCAGTTAAGTTAACCAGTCGTGGACTTAAATGAAATGTAGGAGTTACAAATTTGAACAGAGTAACGTTGTGCAAGACACAATTCTATGAACTAACTGTAAAAATGTATATAGAAAATATATATACTGTTTCTTATCAAAAGGATGGAAATTACTGGTTCGTATTGACGTCATGGGGATTTTATACAGCCTTATAGAATATGACACATTACAGCACATGACACATTATCAGGGTTACAGGTCACAGCACATGATACATGATCAGGGATAACACATTACATTACTTATGCACTCAGCTACGTAGCTCGGAAAGCGAACTGTACATACGGCCAGAGTTCCAACTACAGACTCCGATTTTCTGGCGAAAATCGGCAGATACGGTGGCAATCGAGTAAGGCTCTCAGCATCGGCTCACTGTTTACAGTATTAAATAAATTTACATAAAGAACACATCGAAACCTGTTAGTTAATTCTTTTGTTCAGCCCCTTACTGCCCACAAGAAAGGTCGCGCAGCTGGCACAGATGTCGGGACTGGTATGTGTTTTGCAAGGTTCATATCAGGCCAAGGTCGACATCCTCGAGGGGCGAATAGGGAATAATGGAAACTCCGAACCTGTGGCTATAATTAAAAAGTTTACAATAGAATCACACAATAGTTTAGGGCCAAGTGTAGAAGTGGATCATCAAAGCGCTTTAATTCTCTAGAAGTGACGTGAAGGGAATTTTCTTTGTAAATTTTCAGGGTACATAGGCTAGGCAGCCAACATCAGCGAGGGCAAATTCCACCACCCATAAACTGCATGCCCACAAAACCACTGTCTGTAGACAACATACCACTTATATTTATCATTAGACCATCGTTAATTAGGTGACTTTTAGTGCATTTAACACAGAGCGGGTTTTACTACAAATATTCTTTGCATAGCCAAATCTCTGCCATCTTATACACTGCCTTATGTCTCCTTTAGCAGGCGGTGCCCTATACTATAATATAATATTCACGAGCGATTTAACTTTATGCATTTCTTTATTGCTCTCTTTTTGGCCTAGGTCAGCAAAGAACGTGAGTAGTGAGTATTTAGTACTTCTCTGGTTAATACTCAATGTTTTCGTAACTTTGTACTCTACATTTTATATGCTGCTTTATTAGTACTATCTTGGTCAAAGAGTCAATATACAGGCTGTTCTAAGTTAAGTGCGCAATTTGTTGTTATATGCGTCAGTTAAATGAGCGAACAAATAGTATTTTTTATGGTGATTGCAGTGGGGAAAACAGAAATACACTCCAACATACAGTTCTGGAGTTATTTCCAAAAATGTATGTTTGCACGAATCTACGTAAAATAAATTTCTCAACCAAGATACTTTTATAAATTCTTTTTATGAAATTGAAGATAACGGAGTTAAGAATAACTGTTTTAAACCTTTTAAAATAAGTAGCAGTGGATTAGAACAAAAAATAACAATAATGTAGCCGGACGTTCAAATCATCTACAATATTCTTAAAATCATAGTTGGTTGTTTACGTTATTGTAATTTTATAATAAATTTATATTGTCTTCCATGGCTACTTGATTGCAAAAGGTTTGAAACCGTTACTTGTGAATAACTCCGTTACTTTCAATTTTATCAAAAACAGTTAGAATGGAATTTTTGTTTAGAAATTGATTTTACATCTATTGGTTTAAAAATTATTTCTTTCAGCGCTGTAATCAATGTAAAATATATTACTAGTTTGCTATGAACCGACATAACTCCTAATAATAGCAAAGTCCGCAATATTGCGCAGGTAAAACTGCGTTTCGATTTATATACATGATATTTAGTTTTCGTTCCAAGTTTTGTATTGATGGCGCTGTATGCCCCACTCTTTGGATTAATCTTGTTCACTTATTTAGCTTTCATGGCGTACCTTCCACTATCAGTTTGTTTAATTTTTTTGTCAAGGGATTGACATTTTTCCAATCCTCTGCAATACTGGAGGCTGCTTTGGCTCGGTTTTTTAATTTTCATCTTGTCTCCTGGTATTGGCAACGGAGAAAAAACTACTTGGTTTGACACCTTCTGCTGGAGTCGTTGCAATAGTGTTGGTTGGGAACATTCTGTATTTGGTATCGTATAATTCGGAGTTGACGAAAATTGTATAACTTTTTGAAAAAAAAAAGTTTAAAATGTCTCCTTATAGTAATAAGGAAGATGTGTAATTGCGAAAAGGTAAATTTTGTTTGGAATAATTTAAAACAGTGGTAACAACTATTTTGTAATATCGATTTCTTTAGATTAATTAACTAGGTCGACATTTTCGAAAGTTTTCAAATGTTTAGTGTAATTGCATATAACAGTCAAAATGATTTCAATCGACATATGAACATAAACACAGAATTTAATTTTCCATGAAGGAAATTAACGGCCGTTTGTAAATGGATAAAAACCTGCTAATTCAGAAATATGGGCAGCTTATTAATGGCCTGGAGAATTCTACAATTTCCGCAACATAACTGTGAATTAAATATGACTGTAATCATTAGCATGTCACCATGATATATTATCGGTGTTATCACTGGCGCAGTGTTGTGTTACAGGAACGAGATTTTAAGAAAAATACTACACGTTAGTTAACCTACAGTTCGTGCTCCATATTTATTTTGCAATGGGCTTATCGTTCTTCCGCGATGTTAGTGTGTAGGTTCCGATGTAACTTTTTATATTGCAGAAATACAGATAAACGCAGAGTTTATCACAGAGTGGGATGCGTTAGGTATTTCATTTTGAAAGATTGTTGCAAATGGCTTTAGCTTTACATTATGTCAGACTGCAGATATGTATTATTTTAAACTCTGAATTCATTTGTGTACTAGATATTTCCGGTTATAGTACCCAGGGAGGGGAATACCATCTTTGTTCTGTTTAACCAAATATTTAAATAATGGTTTTTATTCTATTTAGGTCTATTCGCAAAGTAAGATTTTATTTGTGGGTTCCAATGTAAGTACTTATATCGAAATACCCAAAATCAATACCAAACCTATACGCTGTCATTTAGTAGGCCAATAGTTTTGCCGATGTCTGCAATTGCAAATGCAACGAATGTTCGTTCATTATATCTGTTGGTTAATTTTTTTAAGCTAGATATTATTTCAAATGTGTGATAGGTAAGTATTCACAGCATTAAGAAATGGTTATATGTTTCAAAGGGTAGCGGGTAGACACCCTTCTATGAACCCGATAAAAGACAGGTTCATGGAGGCAAGCCTGCCCACGCGAGCCTTGATTCTCTCCAAATCATATAGAAGGAGAAATCATGTCCCCACCCCTAATCCTAACCATAAACCAAAATATCCTACCAATACTCTATCCACTCGCCAACACGCTCGGCAAGTGTGGAGTTTAAATGCCAAATCACCCATTAAATGTTGAACCCAAAAAATATAATACCCCAGGTGGGTAGAGCACATATCTCACAATAGCACACTCACAGTGCTCTGCTAGTCAGCCCCACGGATCTTGGGAGGAGGGGGGGGGGGGCAAGGCTTCGACTCCACCAACGCAAAGAAACAACACAACACTACATATTTCCACGTTTAATACTGGACTAGAAACAATAAAGGAAATATACTAGCAAACTTCCTCGAGGAACACCAACTGAAAGCGATGAATTCCTTCTTTAAGATGAACGATAACCGGAAATGGACATGGCGTAGCCCCAGACGGGAGTACATTTAATGAGATAGACTTTATTATCACAAAGCATAACAATACTGTTGAAGATGTGACAGTCTTAAACCAAATACAATGTAGCGACAACAGGATGGTCAGAGCTAGAGTCGTGCTAAACACAAAAACCTCGAGAAGAAAACTAATAGAAAAAAACTATAAGGGGGTGAATATAAAGACAATAACTGAAAGTCAAGACGAATTCAGAACAGAATGGAACAAACACTCATACATAGATTAAACTCCGAAAACATAAACATAGACGACCCCAATAAATATATAACAGAAACCATAACCAAATAGCAAAAGAAATAATGAGTGAGAAACCAAAAACAGACACGAAGCAGAGTAAAATCTTCAACACAACCAAGGAGAAAATTGATAAAAGAAATAAAGAGAAAGCAAAGTTAACACAGAAGAACTGAAAAGTAGAAACAAAGAAATAAGAAAGCTTTGCTAGTAGAGACGTAGCCACGTATAACGATCAAATTATTAAGGAAGTAATCGATCAGAACACAGGACCAAAAGTATTCAAAAGGAGAGTAGCAGAAGGGAAAACCAATATTAGAACCTTAATAGATGAGATGGAAGACAATTATAGAACTCGAACACATATTAAGACATATCGAGAAGTTCTATCAAATGCTATAGTCATCGCAAAGACCTGCACTCGACATAAACCCAAATCAGAAGAGAGCAACACTCACAAAACGTTACTCAGAGGAAATACCACCAATAAGTCTATATAAAATAAAAATGGAGCTCAAATCCATGAAAAATTATAAAGGCGCTGGACCCAATGGGATAATGATCGAATTAATAAATATGGGGGGCAGGCGCAACTCTTCAACCAATGCTTAGACCAAGGAAAAATACCAAAGCAGTAGAAGGAAGCAAAAGTTATATTAATTTACCAAAAAGGGGACAAAATAGTATATTATGTAATGAGGGAGAGAAATGCGTTATTTGCTGAAGCAAAATAGCATTCTCTCCGAGTTGCATATACTATTTTTTTTTTACGTTACAGGAAGATTTAAAAAGAAAAACCCGTTTTTTTAAGCGTCATTTATTGACATTTTAGTTACAATTATTTAAAAATTAGTAGCATATGGTAAAATTTAAAGTCTGCAAGTCATTATGACAAGATCTCACAATTATGTCAAATTCGAGGTTAGCAGGTTAGGTTTTGCGTCAGTTTTTGTCAAAACTGACGCAAAGCCTAACCTGCTAATGTCAGTCACAGTGAAAACTCCCTAGGCAAATTTTTGTCTTATTTAGTCTCTAGGGAGTAAATGTTTTACTGCTGTCACAATTTTGATGCTATAGAAACCGACTTCTACTCCCGGTCGTGGAAAAAATATTTTAAAAGCTACAGCCATATCTTCCTCTTGTCCCATCTCTATAAATTCCTTGCGAAAACAATTACGAACAGGATATTTAAGCGTCTAGACCTCTTCTAACCATCAGGAAGGGATACAGCACAATCGATCATATACATACACTACGACAGCTAATCGAGAAAAGTAAGGAATACCACCAACCTATATACTTGGCTCTCATCGATTTCGAGAAGGCATTCGACACTATAGAAAGATGGGCAATAATAAACGCACTCAAACGATGCCGGATCTACTGTAGATGTATCAACCTTATCAATGCCCTATACGAGAATGCTACATTAAGAGTGCAAATACATACAGCAACAGAGCCCGTGGACGTACTACGTGAAATAAGACAGGGGAACACCATATCCCCCAAAATTTTTACTAACACCCTTGAAGATTTAAAGAGGGAAAATAGGGAGATTAATGTTAACGGCGAATACCTATCACATTTGAGATTTGCTGATGGCATAGTTATAATTGCACCAGACATGATACAACTGGACTAAAGATGAATATCTCCAACACTAAAATAATGATAAACATGGAAGATGCCACATCTATAAATATCAGCAACAACGATACCATTTAAATAGCAGAGAAATACATATATCTAGGCAAAAACTATCGTTCTCCAAAGACATACAGCTGGGCCGCTTACGGTAAATTAAGAACCATCTTTCGTACCAAACTTTCCCAACATCTAAAGACCCAGGTATTCAATCAATGTATTCTACCAACTATGACATACGCCTCTGAGACCTGGGCGTTGAATGAAAACTGGATAAGGAAACTAGAAGTAGCACAGAGGAAGATGGAGAGATAGAGAGATGCTGGGCATGAGACTGCAAGACAGGAAAACGATAGAATGGATTAGGAGCCGAACCAAGGTGATCGATATAGCAGAACGAATAGCAATATCTAAATGGCAATTTGCGGGACATATTGTCCGGACAACGGATGACAGATGGACCAGGAAAGGCACCGAGTGGAGACCTAGATTGGAGAAGAGAACACTCTGTAGACCCAAAACAAGGTGGAAGGACGACATCCAGAAGCAAGAGGGAGTGCAGTAGAAGAGATTAGCTTACAATAGACAAGAATGGAAAACATATGGAGACGCGTATATCCAAAAATGGATGGCATAACGCTGGGGATGATAATATGTTCTGATCTGCTAAACTAACAAAATAAATAGACCAAGTCTGAAAAGCTTGTTATGGGGGCGGGTTTTTTATGTAAGAAATGTTCGTCTGAGAAAGTCAAGAACAAGCTGCATCTTAGAGGTGTCTGGACAAATTCGTAAAATTATTACGCGCCACCTGTTGTCTGTCGGTGTTGCTGAATAAGACGGGTGCTTCTCCTCTGCTATAGGGCTTTGTTCAGACTCCAGAAATTACTTACCTTGACCGCTGAACAACCAGCTTTAGTTTAAAAATCTTTGCAACTGCTTTCTATTTCACAAATAAAATAGAAGGAAGCTAAAAAGAGGCCTATACAAGGAGAGTTTGACAGTTTTATAAAAATATGTGATAGATTGCGGTAATTCGAAGGCAATAGCAGGTTTGGTTTTTCAAAATCCGCTAATTTAAAAATATTCCATTTTAAAAGACTTCTAAGTATTGTTCGAAAATTAATTATATAATAGAAAGCCAAACAGTATTAAATTGTATTTTATGTTAACATATAGTGCGTTTACCTGCTTTCAGTCAACAACAGGTGTAGCGTTATGTTGGAACAGGCGAATTAGCTCCCGGGATGGCACAGGTGGTTTTTGTATGAGGTGAACTGGCTCCCAACGATAGGCGAGCAGTTAATTAAGCGGTTAATTAAGTAATCCCATGGCTCCTTTTCTAAAAAGGCAGGGTAATTTTGGTAAGAAAATTCCGCCCCCACCCTCCGTGCTTTTTCTTTATAAATATGTCACCGCCAGTAAAATATTTATTAGTTTTTCTGATGTGATAACTAACAAAAGTGTTGTTCCATGGAAGTGTGTCAGTGAAAGAGGAAAATAAATTATCTTAATTCAAGGCTAAAAATTTTCCTTTCACAAATCATTGGCTAAGAGTACTGTGAAAAAAATTGAATTGCACATCTCGTATGAGAAAGTGTAAAGCTTTTTGGAAAAGTGAGGGTACGTTATTTACTTATTTAAAAATGTATAGTCAGTGCATACTTTTTTAAATTTTCGAAAAATACAAGAAATTTATTTATATGTGTGTATCGTTTAGGTATTGACAGTTCGATAATAGAAAAAAAAATTGAACCACATCCACGAAAACACTGAAGAAGCAACATTAAATAGACAGTTTTTCAACAATAAATTAAAACGAAAGGCCATTGAAGATTTACACGAGCGTCCGTCTAAAGCAGTGGTTCCCAAACTTATTTGGCCTACCGCCCCCTTTTCAGAAAAAAAATTACTCAGCGCCCCCTGGAATCTACATTCTTTAAGCGAACAAACAGAAAGATATTGTAGTGGTAGCTTCTTGAAACTGATAATTATCTAGAAGAGTATTTCTAGGTAAGAAATTATTTTGAAAGAATAAATTAATTAGCAATTAAAAAATACAAGGGGGGATTTATACATTAAAAGTACAACATAAATATTTGAGAATTGTTTAATGAACGATACATTAGATACAGCTACTGTTATTATGTGAATAGTTTATTAAAAAGGTTCCAGCATATAAATTGATTTAGTTGGAATAGTTGTTTGGTAACATCAGAGCCAAACTCAAATGATTATCTGAAAAAATCAATTATGAAATGTTATAATAAAATATACCATATAGAAACTTTGTATAAATTATTATTGCTAGAGAAAATGATATTTTTAAAATAAACATATCTTTTCTGAATTTGTAACCTGTATTTTGAGTAAAAACAAATTTGAATAATAAGAACCCTTTATTATAATGGTATTTACTTTCTGGATGGTGTATTAAAGGGTGTGATAAAGTAAAATTAAAGAAACGGAGAATAAACAGACTGAATAAATAAAGTAACAAATGGTATGAAGAAGAATAAGAACATTTAATAATGGTAAATAGTCTTCATGGAATAAATAAGTCTGTTACTTGCATTTTGTGTGTTTATTTCGAAAATAATGTTACACATGTTACAACAGATGAAATATGTCCGAATGTTTTTTTTTTATTCTTCTTATCTTCTCTTCCTTTTTTAAGCTTTCACCGCCCCCTTATTTTTATTCACCGCCCCCCAAATGCACCCGAGACTACTATCGCCCCCCTGAATCGTTCCAGCGCCCCCCAAGGGGCGATATCGCCCACTTTGGGAAGCACTGGTCTAAAGTTATTCATAAAGAATTGCGAAAGAACGATGTGGAAAGTCTTTCTACCAATAATGTTCATTTAGTCAAAAAGAACATGTATTGGGCCAGACGAAGTGTAATGCCAAAACTCCCCGAATCTGAAGATGACGTGCATAAGGTTTTGTCCGGATACCTGGTAAATACACATCGCGGAGACATTTTTTTAACAGTCAACGACAATGAAAACAATATTGTCATGTTTTCCTGTTTAACTAACATGACATTTTTGGCTGGGTGTGAAGATATCTACTTGGATGGAACGTTCAATTATTGCACAATTTTTTTTACCCAGTTATTCACGATCCATGTGTTAAAAAATGGACATTATACAGGGTGTTCTGTAAAGAATGGGCCAAACTTCAGATATAGTTAATTTCGACAAAAATAAGCTGATTTAACCCAACTCACCTTAGTGCAAAAGTTAGTACTAACGGAGCTACAGGGTGTCAAAGTTGAAAAAAATAAATACTTTTAACTATTCTCTTCAGATAGTAGAAACCAATCCCATCAATCAATTTTCAAAATTTGAACCAATCAGAGTCGAATACAGCGAATATTTTGCACTAGTGCAATACCCGGGTATTTGCACAAGTGCAATATCGAGTATTTGCGGGAAGAAGAGCAAACCAGCTAGGTACACAAGACATTTCAGAAAGAAAACTGAAAACTCTTTAAATTGAATAGTGTGTTATACAAAGGATGACATTTCTTCGAGAAATAGTCTTGCAATATTCCCCGCGTGCATTCTGTATAATTCTAGTAATACTCGAATATACAGAATGCACTAGGGATATAACTACTGAGTACCTGTCCCAGCTTTTGAGTAGTTTATAAATGAAACTACTAAACACAAATAATTAGATAATTGTTTTATTTATTATGTCAACAGATAAAACAGTAATTTACATTCTAATGGTGACTTAAATTATACCGCAAAAACACAAAATCACAAAGCCATAATTTTCCAATATTTATTTTGCAGCACAAACAGTGTGATGTTTAACAAAAAATACACATATTGTTCATGTTCATTGTTAATCCGATTTCTTCTGATTTTTCTTTAAGTTCCTGTAACATTTCTCGTAGGTTCGCTTCATTGTCTGTTATTATCACCACATCGTCGGCATATCTTAGATTATCGATTCTGTGTCCGTTAATAACTAGACTTCGGTTTTCCCACTTCAATTTCTTAAATATGTCCTCAATTACTAAGGTAAATAGTTTTGGGGAGATTGAGTCTCCTTGGCGTATACCTCGTTCCACTTTAATTCGGTTTGTGTTTTCGTGTAGTTTTATTGTGCTTGTGGCTTCTTTATATATATATTCCAAAAGTTCTATATATCGGGAGTCTATTCTGCAATTTTGGTGGGAGTCTATTATTGCCCATATTTCGACCGTGTCGAATGCTTTGTTATAATCGACAAAAGCCAGGTACAGGTCCATATTATATTCATGAGTTTTCTCTATTATGTTTCGTATTGTTTGCAGATGGTCCAAAGTGCTGTATTGTTTTCGGAAGCCTGCTTGTTCTGGAGGCTGATAATCGTCAAGTTTCTTGGTCAACCTGTTGGTCAGTATTTTCGTCAATAGCTTGTAAATTTGGCATAATAGACTTATTGGTCTATAATTCTGTAACCGTGTCTTATCTCCTTTCTTGTGAAGCAATACAATTACTGCGTTGTTTCTACTGGTGCAGAATACACTAACTGCTTCATGTAGCCCCAGATGGAAAAAGTCACATGAATTTAAATCTGGAGATTGTGTTGACAGTGCAACTGTTTCATATAGCCCTTTCAAACGTCTTGAAGAAACCACACATCTTGTCGTATAGCCAAGGGTACTTCCTCTAACTCTAACAGATCCGGCGTATGGTATCCACAAAATTTAAATATCCAGGGCCATGTAAACATGTGGTTCCAGAAGATGATCATCCATAATCCCACACCATCAGGATTTTCGTCTGGCCATAAATGAGTAATGAGAGTTGAAAGTTCCATCACGTGTAAACTCCGCTTCATCCGTACACCACAAATGACGTAAGAAATATTCTTGTTGATTGCTCTTTTCCAGAAGCCAATAATAAAAACCCTGTTCGCCACCTTTATACCCAGGATGTAAAGCTCGACGGCATCTAGAATTTCAGCTTCCGCTTGAAGTACTCTGGGAGTTTTAGCACGGCTAAAATTGCGAGTTGGATGGTTGGATCATGGAAACTACCATAGTCTCTTAAACGTTGAACTGTCCTAGTACATGTATGTGCGTAACGTATACGGTAATTTTGAAAGCGATGCCTATAAATTCTTTGGGTTTATTGAGCATTTCCCATGACTTTGCCATAAGCTGAGACTACATCGGTAAGTTCAGCATTAGGTAAATTTTCCATCTTTATAAACAAATGTACGAATTAAGCTGCTCAAATGTCAAACATAAAATAAACTGCTGGTCTAACTGCATAGGCACTGTGCATATAAGTGAGTCTGGCTAAGCGTTACACATTTTAAAACCTACTTACTAAATAGTTTCGCTAATAATTTTTAGTATTCCAGAGGTTCTTCGTCAATTTTAGGGAATTCAAAGTCTAAATTAATTACGTAAATATTTCCTAGTTTTGAAACACCAAACCTGCCATTGTCTTCTAACTGCCTCAATCTATCACACTTTTAAATTTTTAAAGAACTTTCAAACTCACCCTGTATATAAATAGCATAAATACATTTATTGCGGGTGGCAGCTCTCACCTTCGCGTTAAAACGCCAATAAAATTCTACCTGCGACATAACGTCACGTTGCGCTACATATGAAATTCCTAAAAATAGTCATTCCGTGGTTTAACTGCATGGAAAAATTAGTACCTATCGATAGCCTTAGAACAGCCAACGATAGTTCGCAAAAAGCGCTTGGTATAGTTTCAGTGGGGTACGGACGTTTCGCCCCCGGCGTTTCGCCCCCGACCGTTTCGCCCCCGCCGTTTTGCCTCCAGCCGTTTCGCCCCCTAACCGTTCCGCCCCCGAACCGTTTCGCCCCCGAAGTTGTACCTCTAGCTTTAGCTGTTTCCAGTTGCACCACGAGGAGGTTCTGCAACCGTTTATTATTCTTATTTTTTTGGTGTTTGTGTTTTAATTTCAGTTTAAAAAAACATTTTTTGGTTTTTGTTTGTTGGTGTTTGTGTTTTAATTTTAGAGTTTTTAGTAAATACATATAAAGAAAAAGAAATCTTTTAACATCTATATTTCGACGTGCAACTGAAATAAATTCAAAATTCAAAGTTGTACGCAATCCCACGCAAGTAATCAATAACTTGACGATTTTCAAAATCTTCAACGAATTTTTTCATACGAGCTGATATTGCGACATACTTTTTATATCTTGGATTAAAAAATAAAAAAACCGGTTGCATAAATCCTACTAGCTACCTCCTCGTGGTGCAACTGGAAACAGCTGAAGCTGGCTAAAGCTACAGGTGAAACTTCGGGGGCGAAACGGTCCGGGGGCGAAACGGCTAGGGGGCGAAACGGCTGGGGGCGAAACGGCGGGGGCGAAACGGTCGGGGGCGAAACGGCGGGGGCGAAACTTCCGTAAACCAGTTTCAGTGCCCAATACTTTGGTCCGCTTAAGGCTATAATTTATTAAATAGAATATAAAGTATTCGAAACAACAATAATCAATGAGATGCATTGCTTAAGTAACATACATATTCAACTTAGCTTGCAATGCAGCAATTTGGCTGGCGTGGTACATACAAAATCTCGCGATCATAACTCGAGGCTGATGCGCAAGATGACATAGCTATAAAACGGTGAGCTTAAAGGATACGGGGATTTTTTGAAGGAAGAAGCCACGCGGCTTGACGATGAATGCTCAGTGACAAGATGGCCCGGACTACGCGCAAATCAAGCCCGGGCTGCTACGTTACGTGGACTTATACACTCAAAAACACACCCTTCTTTGATATCCCCCAGGCCATAATTGAGTTAATCTGTTCTCGCAAGAACTGCAATTTTCAGTGGTGTTTAAGCTGCACAGAAACAATTTTACAATGATCTAATAACGAAAAACGTAGCATACATAGTTTGGCCACAAAGAGTTAGTGAAAAAACGAAAACGAATATATAGATCTGGTAGATTTAAGTATAGACATTGTAATGTTTATAACAATTAGTGGTTAGTATGTTCCTAAGAGTTTAACAGGTGCTTATTTTTTCTAGAGATATATCTATATATTTTTTCTATAGCTGTTATTAAAGGTATTTCAACTTAGTAATTCTCAATTTTTTCTAGTTTATACTAAAAAAGTGGTATTGTGGCTTAATTTACGAATTATCCATATCTATATCTAATGTGGCTCCGCGCACCCACTGCTTTAACCAATATAATTTTTCTTATGGCTTTATTTAGGTGCTCTTCTGCCATTATTATCTTTTCGATATTGATAACTTTTTCATTTTCGTTTAACAGATATTTCTCCTTCCTTTTTATCTTATCCCAGCAGTTATGTAAAGTGCTCCTTCTGTATGGTTTTATACAACTTTATGTTGTATAAGTATTTATCTACTTTTATTCGATATTTGAATTCCTTATAATTTTTTATTCCCCTTTCCAATTCTGCACTTCAAGACTAGCTTTTGTTTTTTCTGCCTTTTTTCATTTTTATTGCATATTCCTCTTCTATTATGGTTTTTAATTTACCAATTTCATAACCAATTTGTTTAATCTCTACAGCCTTTTCCGAGCAATACCCTCGAAGTTTCCCCCAGAGTGACAACTCACAAAACTTCCATCGATTGCCCCACCGTTTCTTCACACTTTTGAGTGAAAATGTCCTGGCCATATTGGTTTACCACAGCAACGTTGTTTTGATCTGTTGTAAAGAAAGTTTTTCCACGAGTTTAATTTCTATTTCTAAAGAAGAACTTACAAGCTACCAATTCTGTTAAGGTCTTTGTTCAACAAGTCTAAAATCTTGAATAACTTGCTGAAGATGGTGCACTTTATGTAATTGTAGTTATCATGAAATACACAATTTTTGCTTTTGATAAACAATCGGTCACTTCTTTCCTATCATTATATTATCATAAAATCAGGCACAATTCTTCTTTATTTTCGACATGATCGTAACTGTGATATTGAGTTCCAGTGTTATCTCTTCATACTTAAAAGGTCTTCCTCTAGGTTTAGTTTCATTTGGCCTGCCGTTTCTTGCAATTTGCTACTGTTGTATATTTACTATACATGCAAGACGCTTTCCTAACCATCTCGTTATGTCATCATTCTTATATTCTTGCCGTATGTCATCATATCTGGGCTAGTCTTTCATAGTTAGGCTTACACTATATTTCTTACGGATCTCCTTCCATACTAGTACGTGTTCTTCTTGTTATGGCAATTTTCGCATTTATTCTACCCCATAAGTTATTATGGGCCTTGTACAAGTTTTCGCGTATGTTACATTTACTTTTATGCTAGCTGTTTCGTACACATTTTCCTAGACAGACAGATATTTTTGAGCCCTTGTAGACCTGTCATCTTACTTACTCTGAAACGGTATTTGACCCAAATCCACTTGAGCTTATTTATAATAATTAATATTCACTTATATAGCCAGTTCGGGTATTTTTACATTATAATATTGAATTTGAATAGATGTAACTTAAACGTGAATGAGTACGCATCAGGCGGAACCATTTCAAGTTTTCACTTAAGTGTTCTAAAGAGCGACAGAAGCATTAAGTGTGACGCGCTCGTGCATTTGAGTATAACATATACGATGAACAGTTGCCTCATAGAGTTGCCAAGTTTGGGAGTGCAATTAATGTGCAGGGCGTTGAAGTAACGTCTCGGCTTCCAAAAATTGTTTCAAACAGATTCATGCGTAGTTCTGCAGGTTTGGTATAATAATCAGTTGTGAATACAAGTCAACAGCAGTCCAGAAGCTGCAAGACATTCATAGGGATGCTTCGTTTCCGAACAACGTGAAGAAGCTTACCCCAGATATAAGAACGTGCAATTTCGTAGCTGTATACAATTATTGAAGGTTAGTGATCTACTCCGACTGAAGCCACTGTTGTGATTGTTGACAGCAAGCTTCACCTCGTCGCTTGAGTATCCGATTAACTCGTAGAAACTCGATAAAACATCACGCATAAAGCACGGAGTGCGACAGCGGACTTTCATTCAGTTCAATGTTTACCCATAAAGGACAGTTATGTTGTTTTCTTCTTAATACTGTTTAATTATAAATGTATGTCAGTTATACTGACCATAGTTTTGTTTTACTGCTAAATGCTTGTAGGCAGTACTTAGCAAATTCTCGTAGTGTTTATATTATTAGTCAGCACATCTGTGTTTTGTAATGATAATTTATTTTAGAATTTAATACTATTCTTTGCTGCATTGAGTATCCGTAGCCATAACTGGCAAAACAAAAGTTCTCTTTCTTCAAATTGAGATAGGTGTCAACGAAAGGACAAATACGCATACAATTTAAACATAACGACAGGGCTATCAAACGAGTAATTCGAAGTCAAATATTTCCCAAACTAGTGCTTGTCGCCCCAAAGTATTTAAAAGACATTACTTACTCAATACTTGTATTATAAACAGGTAGTTTAGATCTTATGGATTCCTTTGCAATCACTATATGTTTATCTCCACCGCAAACTTCTGAAAGAGCAGGAAACTTCTTTTCAGAAATGTTTGCCAATCAATTATTGTGTAAGGTTTGAAACAAAATTTGAGAATATTATACTCTAGTATTGCATGTACCATATCTTAGCATGAATTAATTGATTTCGTATTATTGTTTTATTTAAAATATCTCTTCGTATACGAAAAATATATAGAACAGCATACACAAAAACTTTAAGTTCAGAATTTTAGCATTGTACTATATTTGGAAGTGGATTAAAAGTATTTTATATTTTTGTACAGAATCTTGAGTGCCACCAACTATCCAACTTTCTCCTAATTTAACCGTTATTGTTTCTCTTCGAAGTGTCCATACATATACTAGAAAAAAGGACAGCATCGTGCGTAGAAAGAAATAAATATTTGCATATTGGCCTTGTTTTTTTAAATATCTAACAGTTCTAATGTAGTGCTTTTTAGCGTGTACAGATAGGCTTCTTAAATAAAATTAATGAAGTAGTGATCGGTTATTTTTATAGCATGCAGCTAGTAAATAAGCATGTAACAATGTAAATTGGTACATAGTTGTTAATTTGTCTGTTCGATTTTTTACACTTTATTTATAGTAACCTACGCAATGGCATTCCCTTCCAATAAAAAAAAATGCAGAAAGAACGCTTTAATTGGCAGACATAGCAGTTCACAAAGTACAATTAATAATCGAAGACCAGGCCACGAATATACTTATATAAATAACCGTTCTAGAAATTTAAAAAATATTTTATTAACAAGGACGAGCACTTTGGTCTAGTGAAGACCTAGCTACTAGTATGTATAAATACTTGAAATAACCTTACCATTGTTAGATAAAGTTTAAATAAAGAAATTAAACAAACGTTCTAAGAAAATCCTCATATAATGCCAGAAGAAATTTTCAATAACTTATCTAGCCATTTTGGAGGATTTCATGTTGTCGGCTAGTGTCGGTAAGTGAGAAATATAATTTCAGAACCTCCAATTTATTGGTATTGACGTTTTTTCTATTTTAACAATTGGAATCAACTAACGGTTTCCAAGAAATTACTAATTGTAGTTACAACGGTTGCAATTAACGGTCGTAATTCCACCACGGTTACAATAGTGCAAATCAGCAGTTATTTTTAAAGGCAACTCCGGATTTCTTTTCACTGATAATTCCAACGAGCCATATCGGGCACTGGTAATTAGATACCAGCAAATAATGCAATTCGCACGAAACCCATTAATCATCATCAGCTACACAACACCACCGATCGCCACACAAGCGCAGGAAAAATTCGCAGCAAAAGGCGAATCTGCGGCTTCCTCGGTCACTCGTCGACCCACTTAATCTGGATAATTGTGCTTTACGAGAGGATTAAAAGGCGCAATTACACGTAACTGAACCTCGGTTTCCCAGCAAACGGATTTGCTGCAACGTCCAGCTTCGGACGCCGCAGATAATTTCATAATGACTGCCTAATCAATCTGTTCCTTCCTTCATCTGGCTAATCAGGACTATTGTTAGAGCGACCCAGACACCGTGGCTTGTTTTACTGGCCGAATTAAGCATATCTAGAATGGGCAACTATTTGATGTTAGGAATAATTATTATTGTTGTTATTTAGAATGCCATTTATATTTATATACATGCCAATATTCTCTTTTTCCAATTTAAAACAAAATAAATAGGCGCTGGCAATAAAGTGAAAACTTCAATCGTTTACTTAGGCCCAAAAATGCACTAAATAAAAAATATTAGAAATATGCAAAAGCAAAAGTGACCATGCGTCGTCCCACATTACATGACCAAAATTAAATTGCAAAACTTAGAAATCTAGAAAGTGTTTTGCAGAAAGCATAACAACTTTTAATGTCTCGAATTTCAGTTATTGAAGAACTCTCTTTAGATCTTTACAACTACTACGTGCAGTTATTGTATTTTCTATTGGTTTCTGCTAGGGAGCTCTTAGAGCTCGGTAGATTCAAGCTTGCGTCGTTCCACTTCCACTTCTTGCCTTTCAATTGTTAATCCACTTGAAGATTATTGCTGTGGTAGGTCTATTAGTGGCAGCACACCTAAGGAAATGTGTCTTTAACAGACTGGTCTTTCTGATGTATTCCTGAATTATTGAGAAATTAGAGGTCAATCACTGCACAATAATATGATTTAAAGTGGTCGAATATTAAAACATCCAAAAGGCCTGCATTTTTTCGCTCTTTTACGGCCTAAAATGTTTACTAAAATTAGTGGATTTGTGACACTAGCGCCTGCATAAATTGAATTTAAACGCAATGAATGTGTTTGAATATATACGCCGCCCATAGTTGGGACTTGAACCTGTTGAGAGCGGCGATTACCACTAAGAGGTAACCTTGCCGATAGGCAACCAAAAGGGTATAAAAGCAGGATGCTTAGCGTGTGAAAGGCACTTGAGTGCAGCGATTCAGCAACCGTCCTTGATTTCCAAGGAGGGATTAAGCGCCGAAGCTTGCAGCCAGATGAGACCTGGGATTTTCCAATCCACTGCCGTCGCTAACGCCGAAGGCCGGATCCAGCCGAGTTAGTCGCTGCCCGGGGTGAGTTCCTAGTTTCGGGTTCGAAACCTTATCCTAAAAAAACTTACCTGAAACCACCTTCCGAGCCAAGTCTATACCTTGGTGGCATAATCTTCTGCTAAACCGTATTCCTGAGCCAACACAATTCTTCGGTGGCGAACATAACCTGGTGAAACGAAAAACATTGAAACCAAGTAGATGCAAATTTAATCGGCTGTGACGCAAGCAGCACAGCGCTGGTTTGGGAAGCCTGGACACTAAAAATATGAAGACTGGTGCAATGAAAATAGAGAACAGCATTAGAAAAATGGAATGAAACCATAATGGAATTATACAGGAACAACACGAAAGACAGTAGGGAAAAATATAAAGACAAAAAAGGCAAATTATATTTGTAGAAGGAAGCGAAGAAAGAACTTAGAGAAAAGGTTGTAGAATATGAAAAAATATTTTTTAGCAAAGGGTGCAGAAACTTCTATCAAAAAGAGTAAATAAACATCTTAGATTAGCATATTACAGAAGTAAAGACGTTAAATATGGAGTCTAAACAATAACAAAAGTGCAAGTGGGAATTGAATATCTGCACAAATGCTAAAAACACGGAGGCAAATTGAACAGAAACGAATAGCGGACTTGATCTTAATAGTAAAACGAGAAGAAATACTGACACCTGGAATAATGAATAAATGATATTCGAGTACTTGCGGTGCGGCTCAGACTTATATCATATCTTCTATGGTTTTGGATATATCAGTTGAAGAAAGTTGAACAATGTAGTTTTTTCTTCGCCCTTTCTCACCTTCCATGCTACTTCTCAGACTCCGCATTATTCATCGTAAATGTAAAAGCCTATAACCATTCGGAATGATGCGCGAAAAAAACTGATGCAAATTGGTTCAGCAGAAGTAAAGAAATCGACGTATTGTAATACAACACTTTATTAATAACGATTTCATAAGTTGAATTATGGATTGAAGACGAAGTGCCAAGTCCTAAGTCGTAGTCGAGAGGGAGAAGTCACATGTTAAGTAGCAAATAAACACGAGATAACAACGCTAAACGCTGGCTCGTGTGGGAGTCACAACTTACCATATTGTCTCTCCTCGGCCCATTCAAAGCGTAAGCTCGCCGTATTTACCCCATTTATTGTTGAATTTTTATGAAATTTGAAATTTACAACTTTGGCTAGCAGCAAATTGATTATGGAAAAAAGAAAAAAGCAAGAGGTGGCAGATTTGTATGGAACGCCAAGCTTGGAACAGGAGAAAAAACAAAAGGGTAGATCAAGACAAAATTGTATGGGGCTATATGACAGATGCAGTAGTTCAGTGAACAGATAATATGTGTAACGGTTCTCTTTAATTTTGTCGTATACGGCTTAGATTCCCTTTTTGAATGCATCCTACTTCCTCTCATTACTAGCTCCATGGGATTTTGAGTTTAAAGCAACTTCATACCGTCGTTTTTGAAAAACTGCGCACGGAGGAACTTAAATTAGCAAGAACTTCCTTCTTGCTTTTCGGCAAGTTAAGTCTATATAGCTTGTGTCGTGGGCTTCATACTGGGATTTCTTTCCCATGCTAATGCAAGCCGTGTAAATGTAATTTTTAGTGTAATATTGCACTACTATTTACCCTTATTTAAGTATGAGTTCTGGGTAAAAAATAGTACAAAGGGAAGTTTTTTAAGTGTGTAAGGTGGATAGCAAAAATAGCAATTTCTGTTTAGTTCTGCATTGTATGTATTTATTCTTGTTGTTCTTGTTTTATCGGATGCTTCTCAATTAACACGCATTAGATATAATTTCCTACTATTTGTGTTTGTTTTATTTAACTTACTGATACCTGCTCGTTTTTTTAGTATAGGTTAGGTTAAGCTAGGGGCGTGCACGGTAAGTGAGTTTTATTTAGACTATTTTGTTGTTGTTGTGGTTGACGATTGACACCTTTTTGTAACTTGCTTATTCAATTATTAACCATAAGAACAATCGCCTGATCCATACCCATAATAACAAGTCGTTGAGAGTACGAGCTAGTCCGGGTTGTGATCGCATTTTGTTAAAGGGCGGTACATATGTTCAATGTCCAGACTGAAAATGATCATCTGGCATAAGCCAGCAGAGTTATACTACTATTGTTATTATTTTCAGCAAAATTTATTAAAATTGTATGAATGTCGCAAATAGTAGCAGCGGGTTATCCTTAGAAATGGAGGAGCATTTTATAAAATGTTGTGATACTTAAAAAAATCGAACAACTCTTTTGATAGCTTTCCCTGCCGTTCCTCCAATTTCTCTTTTCTCTGCTGGGTGGACAATAACTATAATTATTTAATTTATTTTCAAATTCTTCTAAAACGGAATGCATATATATGGCTTCAATGTGTACAACATCTCTATAAATATCATGAAAACTGTGGAAACATAGAAACGTACTGGTAGAATGACTGGAGGAAACTTGTAATGAAATAGAAATGTAAGGTGATACGGTCGAATCGTATTCCAATTCGGATGACTCAAATGCCAATATAAATGATCAACTGAGTAATATATTGCCAGTAACAATACCACAGCACTCCTCTAATGTATTCACACTATAAAACTAATTGTGTTAAAAAAGGCGTCGAGTTGCATTTCATTAAATTATATCATTCTGCTCAACTTAATCAGAATTAGTTTCTGTCTAGTCGACGATTGGTATTATTTCTTAGTTTGACAGCTAGTTTTATTTAATCGAACAAGAATATAATTTATCGTTGTTATGAAACCAAGTAATTCCGTAGAATATACAGACTCAAATTTTGAAAATAAGAGATAATGTAGGTAATAGAAATGAATCAGTTGAAATACCTCTAGTGTAGTAAACTTTTGCAAAACGCATGAGCGATTAACAGAAAAAAATATCTAGGAATAGGTAGTTAGCACACGTCATATAACCGCTAAGAATAGTGCCCTAGGTAGTATGTGCTCAAGAAGAATATATTTTTTAACGTTTGAGTGGAACAAATTGGCATTGAAACTTTGAATCTGTGCAAACTATTGCTGAAATTGCTTCTCTCCACAATTCTAGTATAGCAGTGTTTCCGAAATGGAAATTAATTGTTATTATTATATTATATGCTGTGGGTTGGCCAACTTTGACATTAACGATTTTTAATTAAAATTTGGTTTCCATGAATAGGAACAGTGCCATTGTTAGCTAATTATAAAGTCTCGGACGTGCCGTGTGCAGTTATGAGAGAAGAACAAAACACGACACAACCTCCTGTTGGGCCAGGTAGAAACACCTTTTCCATTGCTATCATAATGTTTGTATTTGCTGCGTTTATGGGGAACGTGCGCCCATCAGACAGCATATGGCAAAGGGATCGTTTTCAGGGAGTCGGTTGGAAATGACAGTTGTATTTTTATAAACACGCCTAATGACCTCTAAAAAGCCCCTGCTTTGACTTCGATTCTACTTAATTTAATCGGCTGCTTAGGGCGGTGCAAAGATGCCGAAGGCTCTTAGTTTTGCCGACGAAGCAATAATTAGTGATCATTGATCAATAAAGCTGAGATTATATGCAAATGCGCTCGTAACTCAAATGATGTTATAACAAATTACTTCATACTATTGCAATCACATTAATTAGAATTGACCGGAATTGACTGCCATCAACCTTACTTTGCGTATCTTGCATGTTCAAGCAAGCAGGAAGATGTTACATAGTTTTTATATGGTGTGGTCCCGGGTTGTTTGCCGCAGACGAAAAATTGCTCTAGTTTCGAACAAATAGTATGTTAAGGAATCAGGGTGGATTCATTATAGCTTTAAGTATTTTGGATTGCTCTCGTTGTGTGATGTTGATCTTTCTTTTATTGGCATATCGTCATGGATTCTGTGCTTTTATATAGGCCTCAGCAATGTCTTATAGAGTAGATCCAAGGAGCTGTAACATTTGTCCAAATTGTAAGTCTAGTCTGTCTAATTGCAGCTTTTTGTTTGAAGATTTTAGTGCCAGGGCAGCAGTCTGTCCATGTTGAGCTGTGCTTCAAGCAGTGGTGAAACTACAATAACGGCAAGCGGAAGTAACAAAGTTGCAAAAAC
Organism: Agriotes lineatus; assembly: GCA_940337035.1. NCBI lineage: Eukaryota > Metazoa > Arthropoda > Insecta > Coleoptera > Elateridae > Agriotes > Agriotes lineatus. Next base: position 21,811,014 of record OW679201.1, on the reverse strand, counting down.
TAAGTTTAGAGATTTTAAAAAAGCTTTATTGTACAAATTATTCAATTTTGTTTTGTTATAGAACTTGATAAATTAAACTAAACACTAACATATGCGACGAGAACTAAAATGAAATAATTTTACTAAAGTTCTATAAAATTCTTCTATCTAAATCTACTTTTAGATAAGCCACTTTCTTGAAATAACCCATTTCACAAGCACATTTGTAGCAGGCTTGGTATTAAATAAATTGTTCTTACACATGTATGTTTTTTCTGTTATACTTCTGTTACTTACTACCATATGGCTATGAGATGTAATTACAATATGTAAATCTACTGGCACTATTGGCGTACTGTGTTTGTTCCTTTTCTCGATGAAAGCAAAGTCCCGATCGCACTAAATATAACTGTAGCGGCATATTATACTAAATTTGAAATAAGCATGCAGTACTTGAAACTAAATAGTAATTATAACTATGGCCGTGATTGGTTGAATAAAAGTAATCATTACAACCTCATGAAATTCAAATATTTTTTTTCAAAATTGTCAATTTGACATGCTGTATATATCCTAAAAATATAAAAGGTCAATCAGTAAATATTGAACAAAATAGGCTAGCTTATAATTGTTGTAAAACACGAGAAGTCAAACAAACTTATATTTTCTTATTGTAAAAATGCATTTTTAATTGAAATTTAATATAGGTGTTTATGCTGGATGCTCGATGGTTGACCAAAACATATTGTAATGGTATGGTGCTTACAACAAATTTGGTTGCATTGCAAACGTACAAATAATAAAGAAAGATTCAAATTGGCCCAGAATTGGCATTCTATTTGTTGCAACAATAAGTCACTAATAAACATTGATTATTACTTAAAACATGATTAGCAATAACTGTAATTTAATTAACAGAGGCTAGTATTTGAATGAAACAGTATCGGCAAGATTGCATTCAGCTTATCTATAATGATTTGTGCTCGGTGTGGCAAATGCATCTAATTTATGTTTGACTGACAAGTTAATATTGAATTTACTTAAGTAGAGATATGTTTCGAAGCATCACAAAAGTTTTATGTATTGTTCTGTATTTATATAATTAGGCTAAAAATCGATAACGCAGCTGAAGGGTTACAACACAGTATAAGGAAGCACAGGAATGCAAAGAGCATGTAAAAAGCAACCTAAAAATGATAAAAGACTACAATACAGTGCTAAATAACTTACAAACCAGTGATTACAAACTAAAAGTGCATAAAAGCAATTAAAAGTGTGGTTAAAGGACTCCTGACTGACATTTAGCAAGAACAATTTAGTATTAAAGGAAAAACATTGTAAAAACTTACATAAAACAATTGTTGACTTGTTAATATGATAGCTAGATGTTCAATTAGTATTGCTTATTAGAAAAGCCAAGCCAGAAGCTGTTGATAATATTGGCTCCCAATTTAGATTTGAATTCCTACATTAAAAGTTTATAATTTGTGCCAGTTGTTTGGTTTTATCTATTCGCCAGTATGCAGAGCCCAGTTGTGCATAATTTCACAAAGTTACAAAGTGCAGTTTTAGATGAAATTGCTCTTGAAGCTTCGCCCATTTGTATTCGACTTCGAAGCGATATTTTGGCAAGTTGTGGTGCTGCGGCAAGTAGATAGCAGTGCGCAAAGTAGAGAGGGGCCCTTGTTTGTAGCATACAACAAGGCAGCAGCAGTTAAAGGCGTTCCAGAAGCCCGGTACGAGGTTGGCGTCCTGTGAAAACGTGATCCGGATCGGAGGTCAACTTTTGAATTCCGATTCGAGAAGGCTGGAAGCCGATAGAAGTGGATACCAAAGTGCACCACCTAGGAAAGACTTCGTTCGTGGTCCAGAACTAGGTCGCGCCGCTGGAAGCGCTCCAGAAGAAAATTACAAACTTAGTCTCACTTGGTTTTGCAGTGTACGGACATGGATTCTTAAAGCAGGAAATAAAACAGTAGCCGGTTAGTGCCACCTACGACGTAGAAGGAAAACAAATACAAATTAGCTAAACAACTTGATTCGTAAAATTGCATTGTTATTGTTTACCTGAAACGTATTTATTAATTGTTGATCGATTTGTGTTCAAATTACGCTGTATGGTCGTCTGTTCGATCAGCTCTGTCTTTCGTCAATCTTTGAGGTTAGCTGTCACTCGTTTGAAAGTCAGCATTTGCTATACTAGGATAAATTTTATTCTGTGTGTTACATTCTAATCATTTGGAATTGGAGTTCTCAAAAGCTGGCCGGCGCATTAATTTGATTTAGTTGTCAATGGTTAAAATATAGGGGACAACATACCATTTATTATTGAAAATAATTAAACAATTAATAATTTTTAATTAACCCCGAGAGAGGCAATTATTCAGATTAAAACTGTATAGTAATTGTGGTCATACTTATTTTATGTATTCCAATTTATATGATTGTAACATACTTACTCCCCAACAGAAAGTGGGAAATAATAATACTACTACAAACTATACGAGAACTGTCCCCCCACTCAGTTGTCGCTCCAGGCAACGATGCTTCTTTTGTGTGTTATCACAATTATAATCATTCTCAGTAAGCAGAATTCCACCTCATTTGGGAGGCACTTTGCAAATTCCACATGTCAAAACACATATACCGGGACATTTTTTAACAGTGAATATATTTCCTATGTTCAATTTTAAAAAAAAGCACAGATCAATGCATTGCCAGTATTTGCTATGCAACCAATTATACCACAAACCTGTCTAGAACGGTTGAAATATCGACTAGAAATGTCATTCGTGGTTGTTAAAATTTGAAATAATGTCAAAAATTGTCATTGATTGATGGAATTGGTTTATCGGGATAAGTGACTCAACAAACATCACGCATATTTTTTATGCCCTGATTGGCATGGTATAAATGCTTTATGTGCATTTTTTCTTCAGTTGAGTACATTTTTAAAATGTATTTTACCACAATGAAAATTCAAACAACTTGACACATTTTGTTTAATTGCCAAGTATCTATTTTCACGTAACATTGATTACTTGATTACATACATGCAGTGACCTGTGTTGTTTTTTTAATTGAACATAGGGAATAAGTATAGGCTAAGTTCGAAGTTAAAAAACTGTCCCGGTATGGCGGATGTCTGCTAAATTAATGCACACGCTGTAGCATAAGGATTTCAGGATGTTTATTAGGTGAAGATCACAGTACCTACATTTGTGTTATGTTCTAGTGTGTAGTTTGGTTTGTTTCGTGTTGTTAAACACGTTATGAAATTGTATTATTCTCCATATTTCACACAACTGTATGTATTTGTACAGTATGTCTTGGAGTGGCCGTAGTTCTTGCATCTCGTACAATATATTAATCCATTACTTTTCTTATGAGGGGCAATCGTTATTTTAGTTCCACATATGAATGTAAGTTCGCACATTTTGTGCTTATTTTCCTTAGATTCTAGATCAACGTAAAGTAATTATAATAGGTTTTTTATTAATATGCGTCTCATATTTAATATGCTTTTAGTTCTTTTTTCATGTCATCAGTCACTATTGACTGGTTTGTAGTAATAACAATTCTGCTTTATCTTATTTTATTTGATACGTATCGTGTATGATGTTTTCCTTAAGTGTCTTATTATTTTTTTTTGTATTTGTCCGAGCTATGAGCATTGACCTTCTATCGTATTATCTGCAGTGTTCTGCAATATTATGTTTCGTTCTTTGTAACCATTACAAGGTTATCCACTACATACTTGAAGTGAGGTACTCCATAACAGCTATCGAGACCAGGAATTTGAGGATGTAATCGGACGTTTTGGTTTACACACCAGAAACGAGCGACGAGATCGAATGCAACAGGTTTGCCAGGAACACAAAATAACACTTGCCAGCACCTTATTCCAACATCAAGTCAGATGACTATACACATGGATATTGCCTTTAGACAAATATGGGAATCAAATCGACTAACTTATGACTAGAGCGTGTGTAAAAATCCTTTTTTCAGAACTGCAAAATTTATCCTAGGGCTAAATGTAGAGCTCCTGTGCACACCTGTGCACTTCAGCCACGTTTAGAAAATATCCGTCAACCATGTAAGGTAATAATGGCTTTCACGGATACCCATAAATACAACACAAATTATTCACTGACGCAATTTATATTATAAACATGAAAAACCTAGACCAAGAATGAAAAAAAACTAAATTTTTTTATTAAAGCAACCTCGAACACGTAGTGTACAAATTATAAGATGTGAAAGTAATTGTTAGGATACATGTAGACGTAGTTAATTAGCATGGTTAGCATTTGCTAAACTACTAACAAATGACTCGAAGATTGAGAAAATTAGTCTAAACTAATGGGGGGAAGCAGGAAAGACCTATGCCCAATATTGAACGACGATGGTCTAGATTTCTAAATGAAGAAGAAGATCTAAAATCACAACCTACAGTTTTTCAAGAGCTTCAAAAAAACTATTAGATATAGATGTACAGTATGATCGAAAACGTATACCCTCTAGAGGGTTGTGGAATTATTTTGTCAAACAATTTGATAATAAAAGTCACATTGGTATTTTATATCTGTCAGTTTAAGCTTATATCAGGAATGTCATATGAACAAATACAAAACTTTTTGTTGAATACATAAAAATTTAAGTAACAAAAACAACTACCACTGCCAACATAAATTAAATTTAAAAAAATCCACAGCTCTCTAGAGGTTAAAAGTTTTCGATCATATGGTAATTCTTTTATATGTTATTCATTCTCGTTGAACTTTACAATAGCGCCAAAACTAAACATCCAAAGTAACTAGAAACCCATGGTCATTCTTGAATTTAAATTACTTTACCTCTACTTATAACTGTAAAACTTGTAAAAAGTATATGTTATTTTTTACATGTCCCACGGTTCTTAAACAGAAATGTCGGGAAAAGTGATTTCGAATCATGGAGTTTTTTACGTGACCTAGAATTCATTGTTTCGAATTTGTTTACTACGTTTTATATCTCGCAAACCACGGGATCAATTACAGAGTAATTCTGGAATCTTGCACAACTGTTTAATTGACACAAAAAGTAACAGTGGATTCTAATATCCCATTTCAATAAATTTCAAATTTTCAATCTAAACCTTAGGGACTTGGTTTTGCATGCCTGCGTTATTAGCTATAGTCCAAACATATCTGAAAAATTAAATTTTGAATCTGTACTATTCTCGGTTTCAACATTTTCGGCAACTGACTGTTCATTTCAAGCTTCAAGTGATACAAGGGCGACAATAGCAGCATGATTATCAAAGACCCTTGTTGGGAAAGCTATTTAATAGCTTTCTTTGTTTTTGAGGTTATTGATGTATTTTCTTTTTGCCGAAATAGCTTAGGCGGGACTGCAAGGGATTGACTACACCTGAAAAAAATAAAACGTTACCTATTTTGGCTTTACCGCAGGAATAGATAAAAGTAATAACTTGCACAGAGCTTAAGATTTACCCTTGGTGAAAATGGGGTCCACAGATACATCGTAAAATTGATAGCTATGCGCCGATCAACGCGTTCTTTATAATACTGCAAAAAGTGAATCCAAATGCTGTGCGGCGTGGGCTAGCAGTTAAATCGGCGGACTAGAAATTAGTAATTGGTGAGCGCCTGGGAGCGCAAGTTCGAATCCCAGCGACTATAATTATTTTTTTGTATTTGTAAACCGATGTAATTCCCACCATATCGGGGCTTTACGCTGGAGGATGTAGCTCAAGGAAACCTAACTTTTGCATTAAACTTTGAATAGGTTGGGTCTTGTGCACTTGTGAAGAATCAGAACCTTTTTGGCAACAAATTTGGATTTTTTTCTGTTTGGTACGATATACTTTCTCAAGTGTAATATAATAGGCACTGGCGATGATTGTTTGACCTTTATACATGTAATCAATTAAAACAATTATCTGGTGAGAAAAAGCGTCGCCATAAGTTTTCTTGTAGATGCTTGTGTTTGACATATTTCTTTTTTGAAGTCGGCGAAACACTTTATTGACTCGTGCTTGATCTCAGTATCTCAATAATGATCCCAGGGTTTATCATCTGTCACTATTTTGCACAACATGCTGGATAATTTATCAGTAAATCTAAATTCTTTGAAGAAATCCCTCGACCAAAGGTCTTGGAAACCATCTGAATGACACCTTCCTCATTTCAAGCTTTCCATGCAAAATGTGTAGGATATGTCCTCAACGCCTTAGCGATCTCTGTTACTTTCAAACGTCGATTTTCAAGAGCCATCGACTCTACTTTTCTGCACATTTCAGGATTTGTTGCAGTTCTTGGCTGTCCTGGTCCTGGATCGCTTTCTCCTGATTCAAGGCCCCGGCGGAAGTATTTTATTTGATACAGGTTTGCTCACTTCTCATCATACGCCGCAAGAATTCTTTCATGTATAATAAAATTAGAGGTTTTTTAAAGTTAAGAACTTTATTACGCTGCGGTACTCTAATTCAATTAAACTCCTGTTGAATGACAAACTAAAACACAAGAAATCAAACATACACGAGTATTAATATGATACAACCGATCTATTTTTATGGCTAGATTAAATAGGTAGATTATAAATGTAGCTGTAACATCCGGTTGTATTTTTTGGTGTTCCTATAATCGATTGCACCCATTGTATGTTTGGGGCTCCCATCTCCAACTTCTTAGTACGCAGCTCCCATCTTCATTATCGAGCTTTTTCAATTTCGAATGAGCTCACCTTGTGACGCAGGTCGCCGAATTTTTGGGAGACGAGTTTTTTCTGCTTGGAACTTCAATCGCGAGGTCATCCTTGGTATTTCCACTATGTGTGCCAACTGGGATCTGGTCCACGTGAATCCAAACCTCGAGTAGTGCCGTTTATGTGGCGATGGCAGGATATTTTCGTCACCGCTCTCATTTTCAAGCATAAATTCCATCCGCAAAGATAATTTTTGGTTCGTTATCGAGTTTTGGGTAAGCACACGTCGTTCGTTAAGTTCCTATACTAATTAAATTGGAAATTAGGCCTTTATTGCTGCACCTTGCTCACTTCTGGACGTCTTTGCAGGTTAAAAAGCAGTGAGTGCACGTTATTTTGCCAATTTTCAATTGACTTGTTTTATTGACTGAACAGATGGTTCAGTCTGTGTTAGATTAAGCGATGATTTCATAAACAAAGATCTTTGGCTTTCAACCAAGCCGAAGCTAGAGTACCTTTTAGTTGATCTTATCCGTTGCATTGGCGACCTCAAAGAGGGGTCTACTGAAGTCGCGCTCAGAGAGTGTGCAGGTCACTGTAGCAGTTTTTTGCTCGAACTCAACCACAAGGCTACTCGATTAAGGGTCAACTATTTTAGAAGATTTATTATAGCCTGCGATCGGGCCACTTTTGTTAGCTCAACCGCTAGAAATCGGCATGGCATCCTAGATTTACAATATTCTGTTTTACTAAATTTGTCAAGGTTGACTTAATATATTTGGGGTTGGTACCAAATTAAATTTGTTACTAGTCTTGCCGCTGCAGTGCGACAGATTTTACCTGGAATTAAATATTTTGATTGCTACTTCTTGACATTATTGAACCTTCCGCACATGATAATAATGCTTAATACTAGTGATTATTATATCTACTTTTTACTGCTACTGGTATTTTACTTCTTTATCTGTTCATGTAACCCTCCATGAACCTGCTCGTTTGATAATTTAAAGTTGTGAAGCAGAAGCATTTATAACTAGACTTGTTTCTTTATTGTGAATAACGACTGGCGCCTTCTTGTTTTTTCAACATTATATATTGAACTGATTCGGACTCTTACTTTGTGTTACCTATCAGTATATGTTTACAAATTATATTTTTATCAATCTAAATTACCCTGCTTATTATTTGAATATTAATAGTTATTTTTTTGCTAGCTCCTGAAAATCAGGGGTGGATTCCTTTTACCTATATTGCTTATTCTGAAATTAGACATTCTGATTTTAATTTTATTACAAGTCAAAAATAACTTCTGTCAATTGATATGTTAAATAAATTTGAAAATTCAATGACAAATACCAGATTGTTACACTCGCCACATAACAATATCAAACAGTAAGTAATTTCTTACTAATGAATTCACCTTTTTAGTCTCTATTTTCTTTCAGTGCTTACCTAATACTTAAAATCCCTAATGTCCCTGATGTTAACCAACTTGCTCTACTCCGCCAACGACCACAACGGTTCCAGTCAACAAACACAGCGAAAGCCTCCAATGACACCCAATATGTCAAAACTGCCTAGAATCAGGAACAGAAGCTCCCCACAGCATGGACCCAAAACAGACCCCAGTTGTAGTCACTCAACTCCAACATCGCATCCAAAAACACTCCTCCAAATTACTCCACTGACCAGCACCAAGAACCAACGATCTCTCCCTCACAACTCCTCTTTCGTACTAACAGCTCGATGTAATCCAAATCAATTGATATACAATGTCAATTTTAATTCTTCAATAAACTTAACTTAGTATTTTTCTCTATTGATTCTCTTTTGTAGATTAGTTCTGCTTTTAGTTTAGTTTTTTACCATATACTTGCTATCTTCCTCCATTTTATATCTCATCTTCTACAATTCCATTTCTATTTCACGACGCAAATGTTTTCTTAATATCAACCCTTCTTAATTTCCAAACATTTTACTTTTAAATTAGGATTTTCCCCCATAGAACCCTTCTTTTGAATTGTACGGGTGTGGCCACCCGGGTGCCCCAGCCCCATCGTTGGATTAGGTGTCCAACGATGGTTTTAGTTCTCCCATCACAGTGCCGTTATGAATTTAGTAGTCACCCTGCGGGGCTCCACTGATGATGGTATTATAGTTTTCTCTCCTCGTAGGCTGGCAGATAGCCTTAAAACGCAACCCATGGAATGTCGAGTGAAGATATTTCTCAGGGCGGTGTGGGGTCTAGGCCGAACCCTATTCGGAGCCGTCCTGATGATCGGCCCGAAGATGATGTGGATGGTGACGCCCATCGTTCTATTGATGTCACCCAACATTGCTAGGACACGGCAAATACCAGAGAGATGGCGGAGAACATACCTCAGCTACTCTCTAAACAATGTAATACTCCGTTGGGTATTAATAATAGTCGAAACATTGGGCCCGTCGGTCCAAACTCCGAATTTCAAAGTTATCAGCTCCTAAATTTATTTTAATTAAATGTATAGAAGGTGATTTTTCAAAAGTAAATCCATTTATAATTGCTAGAAGTATTCAGGAAGTTGTTGGTAAAGTTCGATCTGCAAGTAAAACGCTTTTAAATCTAAAGCACTTCATCAGATTTAATGTTGAAGCTTACCCCCATGGAAAATTAAATTACTCGAAAGGTGTCATTACATGTTCGGATGTTCTAAATTGTGAAATAGATGAAATTAAAGAGAAGCTATCTCCATTTGGAGTAGTAGATATGAAGCAACTGACTTCAAGAAAAGACGGAAATATAGTTGGAACATCATCATTTCTTCTAACGTTTGCTATGACATATCTCACTCAAAAGGTAAAGGTTGCATTCTATAGTCTCCCTGTACGTCTATACGTTCCTCAGCCACTTAGGTGCTACAGATGTCAGAGGTTTGGACACTCATCGATTAACTGTAGGCAAGCGCAAATCTGTATATGAGGTAAAGCTATCCACGAAGGCCGATCATGCGAACTTCCATTGACATGCGTCAATTGTCAAGGAGAGCACTCGGCAAGCTCAACCAACTGTCCCGTGTATAAAAGAGAAGGTGAAATACAGAGAATAAGAGCAGAGAAGAGAATTAGTTATGTTGAGGCAAAATCTGAGTTGTTGAGAAATAGACCCTAGGTGTTTTCTGAGTCATTTGCTTCAGTAGCAATTCAGAAATCAGCCAATATTAATAATGTTGAAACAATTGTTCAAGCAATGCTGCCTGAGTTAAGAAAATTTATAAAAGAAGACGTGAGTGATTTAAAGCAAACTTTATATCAAACAGAACCTAAAATGACAGAAATGCCCAAGAATATGTCAACTACTTCTGTACAGAATTTGAACAATGACCTTTTAGGTGCGGTATTAAGTTCTTCTCAACCAATATTACCCCCTAACATTAATCCTGAGCAAGCAAATATAATGGCTGTTGAAACAACACATGAAAAGCGGAAACGAATTGAACTTCTTGGGTCTGCTACTACTTCTCCTACACAACAGGGGGTGCTTACCACTCAAGAGTCAATTGATGAAGGCATCTTAAAAGCGCAAAAAAAAAGGTGGCCTAAAGGTAAATTGAGAGGCCCTAGAAAGGACAAAAAGTGACACTTTTTTACCTTTTCCTATCTGGGATATTTTTTACACTTTATATTCTGTGATATTGTGATGTTTTTAACTAGTCAAATAGTCTAATATTTTAAAATAACTTAATCAATATTAAATTTTTATGGTTTATTTTGCAACAATAAATACAAACGGCCAGCTTACTCCAGATCGTATTTCGAGATACAAGATATGACTAGCAGTGAGACACAACCGCATACCATAGTACAATGGAACTGCAACGGATTTTTCAGAAAGTTACCAGAAATCGAGCTTTTAATAAATAAATGTATACCCTTTTGTTTCTGCTTCCAAGAGACAAAGTTTTCAGTCTCAAAAAATATAATTTATAGAAATTATCACATCTTTCGAAAAGATGCACCTGATGGAGTTAGAACCCACGGAGGAGTAGCAGTACTTATAAGACAAGATTGCTCACCTCGGTACTACAACTTACTACTAACTTACAGGCTGTAGCGGTGAGAGTACAGTTCCCTCTTAAAATGACCATTTGTTCCATTTATCCACCCTACCCGAACTGAAACAGTCGAGATCTGCTTCATTTGATCGCTCAGTTGCCACGTTCATTTCTCCTATTGGGCGACTCCAGTAATGAATTATGGGGTTCTACGAAAACACATCCGACAGGACGAGAAATAGAGGAACTCTTAGATAATGAAGAAATCTGCATACTTGATACTGGTGTTCCCACTCATTTTTCCGTAGGTTACGGCACTTATTCTGCTATAGATTTATCTCTTTGTTCATTACCTCTTTTACCCGAAATCAAGTGGTCTGTCGATCCCGACTTTCATAATAGTGACCAATAGCCATACAATTCCGACATTGTCAGAACAAATATCCATATTTGACAGAGAAATGGTTGCTACAAAAGGCTAACTGGTTATTTTTCCAAGAACTGGTCGCAATATCTAGCGCCAGTGTAACTAATAATCATATTGATACTATTACCAGCTTGATTCACCAAGCGGCAAGTCAAAGTATAGCTAGAAGAACGGCAGGATTTCTGCAAAAACGACCGGTCCCATGGTGGTGTGAGGAAGTTAAGAATGCCATAAGAAAAAAGAAGAAAGCCCTACAAATATTCACACGACACCCCACTCAAGAAAATCTCATTAACTTTAAGAGGAAAAGAGCTATCAGTCGAAGAACTATAGTAAATGCAAAAGAAAAATCATGGCGTAATTATACATCCACCATAAACAAAGATACCCCAATAAAAGAAGTCTGGCATAAAGTAAGATCCGTTAGTGGTATTTATACTACCAAATATCCATCAGCGTTAACTGTCAACGGTGGCTTGTTAACGGATTCGCGAGATATTGCTAATTGTATGGCTCAGTATTTCGCGCAATCCTGTAATGAAGACATAACAGAAACAGGAACTGAAAATGATGTAATCTTCCAAACATCAGAGAACTTACCATATAATGCAAGTTTCACTATGGACGAGCTAGAGTACACTATCAAGAATAGCAAGAGTACTTCTCCTGGTCATGATGGAATTCATATTGACGTCATCAAGAATTTACCACGGGAAAATATACTCTTAAATGCATTAAATAGAATTTGGCAAGGGAGCACATTTCCAGAATCCTGGAAATATGCAACTGTTATTCCTCCTCCTAAGATCAGCAATCCCACCGACCCATCCCATTTTAGGCCAGTGTCCCTCACTAGTTGCATAAGCAAATTGCTTGAACGAATGGTACCCTATTAGTTTGGTTTTAGAAAATATCATTCTACCACTGATGCTATTGTCTATATTGAAAATGCAATCAATAGCTGCTTTTTACATACAATGCATGCCTCTACAATCTTCGTTGATATTAAAAACGCATTTAATACAGTAAGACACACATATATTCTTCACCAGCTACACGATTGGGGTTTGAAAAGAAATTTGCCAAACTACTTAAACCAATTCCTGTCTAATCGAACGATGGCGGTTAGAATAGGTGGTACTCTATCGAATAGTCATACTCTTAAAAATGTTACACCACAGGGTTCACCTCTTAGCGCTACTTTGTTCTTAATAGCGATTAATTCGGTCTTGGCGGCAATCGATCCATCTATATGTTACTGTGCATATGCCGATGATATTATTCTATTTAAGACTAGTAGTTCGGCAAATGTCATTCGAGAGTCTCTTCAACTTAGTTTCGAAAAATTAGCTTCCGATTTGATGGAAAACAACTTTTCGGTGTCACTCTCCAACACCAAATCTGTCCACTTTTGCAGAAAGAGGTCAACATGTACAAACCCCCCTTTGTTTGAAATAGAAGGCACGCCATAGAAAATGTTGAGGATTTTCAAATATCTAGGAATTATTCTTGACAACAAACATACCTGGAAACCTCACATCAGGTATCTTGTAGGAATATGCAATAAAACGATTAATATCGTTAAAACCCTGTGTCACACCAAGTGGGGGATATTCTCCTGCTTCTAAATAGAAGTTTGGTTGTATCGAGGATTGATTATGGACTTGTGGCATATTCTTCTGCCATACCCAGTCGCCTAATTCCTTTGGATACGATAAATAACCGAGGAATACGATACGCACTGGGAGCATTTTCTACATGGCGATCTGAAAGTCTGTATGTTGACTCAGGGGAGGAGCCGTTAGAATTGAGACGAAAACGTATAATTGCTTCATATCGAATAAGACTGCATCAAAAACCTGATCATAGGATATTATCACTATTTAAAATCAACACCTTCTCCGCTCGGTACGAACAAGAAGTTACTAGACACAAATCCTCGGCATTTAGCTCTACCACTATCATATCTGACCTGAACATATCCGAAAGAATGAAACAATAACTAAAGAAAATTCAATACAACCATGGTTAGAAGAAACACCTGAAATTCGATATGATCTATTACAAATGAGTAAAAAAAAATTAATCCCTCTACCATCAGAAACTTTTACAGAGAAGTAATAGAAACGTATCAGGATTCCCATTTAATATTTACTGACGGTTCTAAATCTGACAGTGGAGCAGGTTATGCAGTGGTATACAAGAATACAATAGCAAAATAGTATCTGCCTTCGTACGTGAGTATTTTCTCGTGTGAGGCTTATGCAATATATTCAGCACTGGTGCTATGCACTGAAGTGGAACATTTCGCCTTTGTAATATGTACTGATCTGGTGTCTGTGCTACTAGCAATGTAAGATGCCTTTATGAGAGACTCTTTAATCAGAAATGTAAGAGGCAAGTACAACGTAGCATTACGCTCACAAAAAAGAGTATCTTTTCTGTGGGTGCCAAGTCACGTGGGTATTGATGGGAACGAAAGAGCAGATGCAGCAGCAAGGAATGCAGCTAATGGAATAAATTGTAATAAGGAAAAATCATGCAGCACGAGAGACTTCTTGCTATTATTAAACACCAAATACACCTGCAATTTCAAACAATGTGGGACAGCTGTAACACCTATATGAAGAACTTGGTAGATGCTATCGATGGTATTACATATCCAAAGAATATATCAAGAGCAGAGCAAGTAGTATTAACAAGAGTTAGAACAGGACATACATGTTTAACTAATAAATATATTTTGTCAAGGGAAAACCAACCAGTTTGTAATACCTGTCAAGAGCCATTAACAGTAGATCACATTTTGAGACGGTGTAGAAGATATAGACCTCTGGTGGAATCAATTGATGATTTGAAAGGGACTGAGAGTAAGAAGTTGATAAGCTTTCTCCAGCGGACCGGATTATTTAGTTCTATCTAAGCAATGCGTAAATACGACTTACAGGGATGTGGCTAATAATCTTAGCAATTGATGCCGCGACTAAAGAAGGAAAAAAATAGGATTTATTTGATACTTTTAAATTACACCAAATTAATTACAGCTTTACATTTTTCAAAATTTGTTATCTTAATAATGAAAACAAAGTCCTTAAAGGCATCATTTTTTCTCCTTCCAACACACTCTATCTTTATTTTTTGATTTCTACCTGCTAATCTATTTCGACAAGTATTTGTTATGATTATTACAGCAATTGATAATATTTTGACGTTATCAAATTAATAATAAATAAATATTATTGGTTTATACCGAGAATGATTCTCCCTTTAGTGTTACTCAACTTAAATTGCTCATCTTTCTTAACAACCCAGAGGGGGCGGAAAATGAGACTTTGCAGCCTTGCGGCGGGTAAGCTAGAAAGGCCCTGGGTTGCATTTCTATATAATGTATTGTAAAAAGGGTTACATAAACGAGGATCTGCTTTATTGTGAAAGTTGATTGTTAATAAAAATGCAGCATTATTTAAAGTGCTCTTCACAAAAAATCATTAATACAGTTGGGACACGTAATCACTGGTTTTTCAGATTTTCGTGCAAATATAAAGAATATCATGGATATATCATGTGTTCCAATAGTTTCAATGACTGGAGGAAAATCCAAGTATAACAATAGAGTATGGAATATTTCAGCCATATTGTAAGACACAAGTATCGTTTTTAACTCATTACTGAGGTAAAACTATAAACTAAAATAAACTCTGGTCGAAGAAGAAATTCATTACGACGTTGGTCTGGTATGTCCTCGATTGAGTTATCTAGAACAACAGCTAACAAAGTTATTTGTATTAGGTTGATAGCCAACTTCCAATGGTGTCACAAGAAGAAAAAGCAGATATAGAAAATGCTAATTACTGTAGTTCACTCAAGTTAACAAAAGGCAACAGTCTTAGTACGAAGTAGCAAGAGCAACACTGTTAATGGATAAATGGCCTAAAGATGAAGAAAGTTAAGATAACCCGCAATACAATGGTAATTATATTATCATATGACAAATTATTAAACGCTCGCGTGGATTACCCATTTTCGTCAAGGGGCCAAAACCATTGTTACCCAGTGCAACAGTCAAACCTTTATGAGCGTTAATGATCCTAAAGGCACGTGCTCCATGCGGCAACTGCGTTTGGCCATAACTCATAACCCCTGGACACATCATCACTAACCATATCGCTAATTAATAATGGGCAGCACACCCCCGTATCGTTATCGCAGCGGCATAGAAGCACTGGGGCATGAAGAAGGTAGAGTCAGATGGGACGAAGCCCCACGCCCATTTTCCTTTTGGCCAGCAGAGCGAAACGGCGCGTGCAACTGCGGTTCTCATCTCGGACGCCCTCTGGCACCGTTGGCTATTTACTGTTTAAGCAGCCACTTCCTTGATGCCCTTTTTTCCGAAAATGAAAACAGAAATATGTAGACTGGCGAGTAGTAGCAACCGAAGGAATTTAGACGGTAAGCAAATGACTTAGCTACATCAAGATTTGAATTTGGTTTATGGTGGGCAACAATGATGGTATACGTTACGGTTACAGTAACATATTTTTAAAACGTTTACCGCAATTACTCACTATTCCCAAAATTATTTGCAAAGATGATGTTGGTTAAATAGTCATATTTTTAAACGATATAGGCTTTGTTATTGTAACTATCCTAAAACGAAGGGGATCAACTAATTTGCTTCTAATAAGTATTTTGCTCTTTGTTGAATATACTTTCATTGAAGTATTTAAACGTAAATTCCAGACGACTCTCGCATGCTACTTTGAATAACTTAAAATGTTTTAATAAATTTATTCGAACTCCTCGGCAATTATCGAGAAGCTAGACGATTTCGACGTTGAAGTTGTAGTTCTTAGTAAATCGCCAAATTGATTGATTTTTCGTTATAGCCGCGTAGAATGCATAAGGTAGATCTAAGATGGTTTTAGCATTAGTTGGTAGTATATTCAAAGGCCGACGACAGAGAGCTAAAGTTGCCTAAAATAAGAGCCCTCTAGTATATCCATTTGCTACATAGAATTTGTAGTATTCCTTATATATTTATATGTACTTCTAATTATCTTTTCTACATTTTGCTAGCCGTTCAACGTTATCAGCGGTGGTGAATGTTATCCGTTCATCTCTTTTTGGTACACTTTTTAATGCAGAGCAGACTGGTCCTAATATATTTCAGTGAGGAACACGAGAGAACCTAATCAATCATGATATGCTGGAAAACATAATTTTCTCCTTTGTCAACAAAGTTAAAGGAAAGTGCGAAGCAAAAGCTGCAGGAAATGAAGAATATAATGAGCCAATGGCGTCGAAAACAACTGAATTAAAAGAAGATATAAAAATCTAAAAAATTACAAAACAGGATAGAGGTGATTGCACAAAAAAAACAGAGAGGAAATCAAGAAAAGAAAAAAAAACAATATTATAGTAAAAAGAATAAGAATCGTAGAAGATATGGAAAAAAAGGACTTGAAGAATTCTTACTCTAAACAGTGCATGTTAAGTCGAAAATAAGATATATATATCTTTATTAACAGCAACAACTAACACTAAGAAAGTGAAAATCCGCGAAAGTACACAAAAAATAAAGAAATCAAATTGAAGAAAACTGAAATATGCAAAAAATTACCTCTAGAGGATAGAAAATACAAGAAGAAATAAAAAGCATTCAAAAAAAGGTGAATGGTGGCTATAACAAAGTGTTAATAAATGAAGAGGAATACATCTGAAACAAAGAGAAACAGGGGGTAAAGACAGGGAAGGTGCAAAACGCTACAGCAAAAAACTAGCAACCTTTCAAATCAAAGTCGATAAACAAACTAAAAAGAGCGATGCACACAAGAAAACATGATATGATTGGGTCCAAAGGGGAAATCACGAAATACTTGTTACAGCTCAAAACGCACTTTGGGAGTAACTAAATGGGGGGTTACTCTTCAAAAAAGGCAAAGATCACTCTAATAACGCCTGAACTTGCTGTATCAAACAGTTGACCGGCTATGTACTCAGGGAGAAGGGGAAGAGTTTGGATCAGCACGACGTAATTTAGAGCGAGATACTGTATAGGTTGATTGTAATGAAAGCGAGGAAAGAAAATGAGCCCTACGAAGTTCATTGTTAGAATGTGGAAGACACTTTTCGGCCGGCTTTCGTAGAAATTCGAAGTAAGAAGACCTACGCTTCACTTCGATGGTCTGGTGCAACGTTCCGGCCGCTCAGGAACCTAGCTTTGCTGGTCAGTTAGCTTCACCGGTCACCTCACAATTAATAAATCTAAAAATGCGTAACACATGTACATCAACACCTATAAGTATGTGTTTCTTCGAAGAGCGCTCGACCTCCGATAAGAGCGTACATGAATCGAAAATAAATAATTCAATTGAATAGCGGCGTCCCTTCATGCACGATCAGGCCGATTTCCAGCTATGTGAGATTTTGATTTTAGTTTTGTTTTCTTGTGAGTCTTACTTTCGTGGTAATTAGGAGTGCTTTCACGTGTCTACGGGTTTCGTACATACGGCTCCCTTGCTCTTACTACAATCAACAACTTCAGCTCAGTTGGTTGGAGTTGCTAGCGTTCACTTGCTCTGGCCGAATTCATCGTGGCAAACGGCTTCTGCTGCTTCTGTATGAGCTTTAAGGCCCAATCTGAATTTTCCAGGCATGGATTGGCAAGACCTACGTAGGATCGCAAGATAGTGCCTCTTAAAACATTCTGTAATTACATGCATTCATATTCAGCTTGCTGTTTAGTTTATCGGTAAAGGGCTATTGCCTAAAAAATAACAGTTCTACGAAAGCTTTCGATTATTAAACTGTACGCGATAACAATCTATTTTGTTTGCAATGCTTGAACCGTTGGCAATTCATCATAATGTGGCTGAAATTTTGTATGTACTTTATACGTATTTTCGCGAGCTTTTTTGAGGCGATTGGCATTACACCTGCGATCGACGGAAGCTTCGAGTTAAGAAAAAAACTATTCGGACGTTTGCATTGCCTCCGAATTTTATTATGTTTTAAAACCCATAATTTGGACTCAATAGACACTGTGTAAACGGTATAAGGGGTTACAGATTATGTATGTATTGTTGATGGTATAAACCCCTTTTTATGCTTAATAAAGATTGTATTTAACCCTAAGGATCGCTGCCTAGTCCTTATTCACACCATATTTTCGGTTGAAAGTTAGAGCTAGCTAGCGCTGTGCTCACTCTTCGTTTAAGGGTGGTACAAGAACAGTTATAGAAACGAGACTATGAAGAAAATAACCGCCATACCTGGCATTCGTAAACATAAAAGCAGCGTTTGACATGGTCCCCAAGCGGAGTATATGAAGAGCAGTAATGCAAATAGAAACTGCACTAGCTACTAAAAGACTGTATGAAGAAACAAAAGGAAGAGTAAGAATGAAAGGCAAAGAATCAGGAAGTTTCAAATGGAAAAAGGAAAAAACAGGGGGATTTACTTATTACTGTTCATATCAGTAATGAAAGAGATGGTCCACTAGAGTAAAGGATTATGATTAAGTGTTAAGATAGGAAACTGGAATATGGAAGCAATATTACGCGAATGCCTGGTATACGCAGACTATTTGGTTATTTACGAAGTCAACAGAAAAGCTACAGCAAGCGGTAACCAAATGGGATAGAACAGTGGGGCATGGAAATAAATGCTAACAACGGTAAAGCACTGACTAGCACAAATTATAACACAGAAGTAAACACGTAAATAACATTCAGATAAAAAGAACTGGAGTGAGTCGACAACTACTACCTAGAAACAACAGCAGAATAAGTAATTTTTAAATAGAACAAATAAAGTAAGTAAGGCATTCTAAGCGCTACATAAAACAATATTATCAAAGACATAAGTAAGTATAAGTACAGAAGTAAGAATATGCAAGGGCATATTATGTAACTTCGCCAATGTATACGCAAGCGAGTATGATAATATAAAATAGGACCAGAGATAAAATAACGCAGGACATATTAAATATCTGAGAAAAAATATATAAAGAACTAAAAGGGACAGAATAAGAAATAGTGTAGTAACGAGAGAAGAATTAGGAATAACACCTCCAATAGAAGACATTGAAAATAACTGTTAAAATGGAATGGCTATGTCGTATGGATGAGTAGAAACAGACAAACACAGACGCAGCTTAGCAGCAAGACCATAAGGGCGGCGGAGCAGGGAAAGACCAGGAAAAACTTGGGAAATGGGAGTAAAGCAAAGGGGAAAAGTTTTGAAAGAGAAACGAATGGCAGAAAACCACAACCTATTCCGGATATAGAAAAACCCCACGCCCTAAGTGCATAAATTGAAGCAAAATAAAAAGAAGCATAAAAAATTACTGGATTTTTATTTTCTAAACTCGTTTTTAAGTTTTGTCTGGAGAGTTTTAAAATGATTATTTTAATGGCGTTTGGTTACTTAAATTACTTTTTCTGGTTAAACTGGCATGTCTGAAAAACAGTTGAAGTTAGGGGCATAAAATAAGATATCAAACGAACGATCCTTCAAAGAGCGTTAGAAAAATTGAAAAATATAGAGCGAAATCGAAATTTTAAAATTTGCAAATGTTGAGCGCAACCTGTATAGCATTAATACCAAGAACCATAATTTTATATTCGAAGGGTGCTGCATTCACAAAAAACGGAAAAAACGCCAATATTGTAAAATTATATACAATTACGATAAAATATCTAACTTTTACTATTTTTTACAGCTATGAACAAACTTGATGGACAGTGCAGAAGTACTTCTTTTCCCAAATATTTTGAAGAAAAGACTTGCTTATAGCAAAGATAAGGTATCCTAAAATAATAAAAAAATATCACAAACATATCGGTTAATTTTATTTTATGGGATTTCTTATTTTCAGGGCAGGGTTTGTCTTATTTGTGAATTGATTTCATTTTTATATCACTTGCTGTAATATTTTTTAGATTTTCAGTGCTCTCGTTTTGAACAGTGGGCTGCAGTCTTCTGACCTTGGGCTGGTGATTGTAGTTTGCAATTGGAGTGAATGAGTGGAGGTGTTATCTATTGTTAAGGGCTTACGCCAGAATAAGGGCAAGGCGCGTTGTTTCCTTCCGGCAGTGAAGATCAGTCGTGGTGCTCGAGCTTGAAGCAGCATCGGTACCCTCGTAGTCGATCTGTGTAGTTCTCTCCCATATCACCTACCTTTCGATTGGTTGCTTTTAGGGTTTGGAACGAACGTTGAATAAATGAATCTCTCCCAAAGATCCACAGCAATCAGTTGCAGATTTGCTATAATGGTTTAGCGAACTGTCGCACCTATCTGATTAAATAATAATTATTTGTATTTTGAAAGTGCAATCACTTGTTGGCCACCGAAAGTTTCAGCTCTTTTTCCTAGTATCTCCCTCAATATTCTCCGGCAATCAAATCTTACAATGCTATTGGGCTATACTCGATACACAGGGAAAGCCATGTCACCTGTTAGCACAAATCGTTTCTGGCCGATGCTACTTTCTGACGCATGTGGTTAGCGAGTACAAGCCAAAGGTGTTTTACTTGACTTTGTTTCAGACCATCACTCTTTCGCTTCCCGCTGCTGTTGAAACCATATAGCTTCTCGAATAAAGTTGGTTATGGAGGTTACTTATTGTAGATCTTAAAGTTGTTGTAAATTTCTAACTAGTCAATAACCGTCACTTGTTTACCAGTTTAACTTGCTTGGATAGTTTGTATAACTATAGGAAACAACTTTTTCTTTAGACATTTCATTTGCTCTGAGTATTTTCCGAATCTGTGTTGTGTTTTCGTTTGTGAAGAATAGTAGACGGCCAATATTGCTGCTATAAGGGCGCTATCTGGTGCCTGCCATTGAATGCGGTAGATAGGACCTTTTTGTGAATACGTGTAGTTCATGAGGCGTGGTCGCGCCTAAAAAAATCTGCGGATTATTTACTTAACTACTTAATTTGGAGTAAGAGGTTTTTTTACTTCGCCTAGTCGATTCTGGGGGCCTTTACTAAAATCCAGTTGTTGCATGCATAATTCCTGTAGAATATTTTTTCATTGAACCGTTTGTAATAATTTGCATACTCATAATTTGAATTCAGGACTTGAATCTAATGCGCTTGGCGTTATTTACATGACTCTTAGCTAAACTGCTTATTTGAATTCCAAGTTTGTTTTGCATATAACGAATTTCGTATTATTGACATATTCTTATTTGGAATTTATTCAGTCGAACTATCTGTGTATGGTTTTATTACTGCTGCTTAATTATTAAAGTTGATTTCTTGACGCTGTACACCAACAAACTGGCACCTATATGTTTAGTAATTAGCAAGAATCATTTCATTGATTTAACTCACGACTAAAAATCGCGGAGATTGTTGAACTTGCTATTGTCGTTAGCTCATCTAAAAAGTTAAAAACCGTAGAGTTTGTTCTAAAATAATCAATTTTTTATTAATTAAAAAATTGTAGGAATGACAAGTAAAAAATAATTGCAAATTGTTTACTATACGTGAATTAGATTTGCATGTTTAAAGTTAAATTCTAAAAACCATGGATCGTATGTGTACTTTTAAATATTGACTTAACTCTGTGGGGTAAAGTTAAAACTTATAGTAACAGTTGTTTACGATTTTACAATATTTTTGTGACAAACTGTAAAGAATTCAAATTGTGTATTTTATACAAAATGCTCTACCCTGTAACGTAACTTTAGTTCAATTATAAATTAAGGAAACATTAAAAAGTATAAAATTTATTATGGGGCTTTTGAATAACAGTAGCTCTCTCGCGTAAGCCGAGGCAGGCGCTTCATAAATTAACTTTTTAACGCTAAACGCCGTTTAAGGCCGTAACACGGCGAACAAGGTCGTAATAATCCTTTACTTTGGTATTGAATTAAACCGGCAGTAAAGTACACAAAGCCTGAAAGGTTTAATAACTGTATTTTCTTCCCACATCTTATCATTTACGGTGCCTACTGCATCGCAAGCTTGTTATTTACCTGCATAACGCCTGCTTTCCACTATAAAATTGAAATGCTCTGTCAAAGATTAATTATTGGTTTGACCCGCAGTGTAAACATTTGCTGACAATTCAGTAAAAATGTAAGAAATATGTTTATGCGTTCCATAACTTAAGATAATCTCTGAAACTTCTTTGTGGCGTGAATTCATAATTCATTTTCTTATATGGGTATTTCGCCACTCTGCAAATTAAAATATTAACTAACGAAAATATTAACAACGAACGTTTCGAGGGACAATCTGCCCTCGTTATCAACGAATAACAATTAAAACTAACAAGAACTTATCTTTTTTTCACTGGAAGAAAAAACGACCAACCTCCAATGAATTTTCTGACAGATATCAACAAACGTCAATGTCAGAAAATTCATTGGAGGTTGGTCGTTTTTTCTTCCAGTGAAAAAAAGATAAGTTCTTGTTAGTTTTAATTGTTATTCGTTGATAACGAGGGCAGATTGTCCCTCGAAACGTTCGTTGTTAATATTTTCGTTAGTTAATATTTTAATTTGCAGAGTGGCGAAATACCCATATAAGAAAATGAATTCCATAACTTAATTGAAAATATATTTTCCGTCGACTTCTCTACAAATGTGATTTTACGGTACCATTTACGTATGAAAAATGTCGCTTTTTTGGACACTATTAATTTTTTTTGTCCGCAAACTTTTTTGGCAACTCTTGTAAAGTACATACGAGCACTGGCGGATCAGTTGATTTTTCCAAAAACTACTTCAGAGTAGGCATTGCAAAGGCGAGGAGATATTAAGCAGCCCTGTTACACTCTATGCGATATTTTGAATTTGTCTGTTATTTCATTGTGTATTCGCAATCAGGTTGTGTGTTCCAGTACAGCTCGGCAATGAAGGGAATGCATGTAATCAATGCGTACCTTTCGAAGTGTCTCGATGAATTTTTAATGGTTTATCGAGCGATTTTGCGAAGTCAATAAAACAAGCAGATATGTCTTTATTAGTGTTTCTACATCTCTGGATTAAAATCTATACAGCTCGTTTCCACAGTATTAATTAAGCGAAAGTGTGTACCTTTGATTTGATCTTCTAGCAGAACTGTTAGCTTTCCGTTTTAGTGAATAAAATTGTAGATAACATTTAGTGCAGCAACCACTTTTTCGGCAGTACATCTTAGTTTGGTGCGGGGCGGTGCCCTATAAATGCTAAAATCGCTTCAACCTGGTAGTTGCCGAGAGATGTGATTTTCGTTAGAATTGTTCTTTGGAATGGGCTAAAGTTGGTGGTGCAACTAGTTTTACATTTAGACCTAAGGTGTTCGTGTAATTAATAATAATTGTTTTTAATTAATGACAGGCTATTTTTCACATATTTTTACCCGCCAGTTCGCAATTGTTACTAAACTTACGTCAATGTTGACCAATACCAAGCTGTTGTATCTTTTGTTTTAATGAGGGTATAAATAGATGCGACGCGGAACTTTAGTGTCTTTTTGATTTTTGCTAAGTTTAGAGGTTAACTTGAGTTGTTTTGTTTTTTAATGTGAAGTTTATTGTAAATTTGTTATGTAAATCAATCACTTGCGTGAAAATAAATAGTTATCAGCATTCTAAGTTCCATTTAAGAAAATAAGTCCATCCGATATTTCGCGGTTTTTTCGTCCTAAATTATTAAAAGTTAGGATGTAGGTTAGCAAGTAGAAAGATAACTACGAAGTAAGCAAATGTTATTAGTTACAATAGAGTACAAAGGGAACAGTCGAGAGGCTTCGACCTAATAAAGGTTCGAAAATAAGGCTAGTAAGAAAATAGGTTAAAAGATGAGTTGTATTTGAATAGAAATAGGCATAGCGCAATGTTAACTCTCGGGGGACCTCACTTCTATAGAGCGCGTCCCCCGGGCGACGGGTTGGGGAAGTCCTGGAGATAGAATTGCCGTCAATATTCATAATAAGCGGTCGTGGACTAAAGGCCAGTTGTCCAGAGGTAACGGGGCCCTCATGGCTGGGCTAATCACCCGCATGAGGTAAATAGATTCAGAGACCAAATAATGGTATCGGACATTGATGTATTTCCGGAAAACGGATCAAACTCGAAACAGTGACACGGATAGGAACATGGAATGTGAGAGGAATAAGTGGCAAAGAAGTAGAAATAGTAGAAGAAATTATAAAATATAACATAGAAATATTGGGAATATGTGAATTTAAAAAAAAAGGAAATGGAAGACAAACAATGGAGAAAGGATACCAACTACTATATTCAGGATCGGAGGGAAAGGCAAAAGGAGGAGTAGGAATAATCCTAAATGCACATCAAGCCTGTCAAGTAAAACAATGGGAAGCAATACATGAAATGATAATATATGTGGACTTAAAGCTACAGGAGGATGTAACTATAATACAAATATATGCTCCAACAGAAGATGCAAATATCGAGGACAAAGAGACTTTTTATGAAGAGCTACAAAAACAAACAGATAAAGCTAGGGAAAGAAGTAAACACACATTTATAAAGTGCGACTGGAATGCCAGAACGGGAAATCAATAAGCAATAGAACATGGAACTCTAGGAAGGTACGGAGGAGAAACAGTAGTGAACAACAACGGAAGAAGAATGATAGAATACTGCTTTAATAACCAATTGCTTATCGGAAACAGCCCCTTCAACCACAAAAAAATACATAAGATTACTTTTCAGGCGATATGAATAGAAGCAGAAGGTATTAATGATTACATAACATACAATAGGGAATTTAAATACGCCATACTAAGTAATAAGAGGTGCAGAATTGAACACAGACCTCAGACTTCTCATAACGGACACCAGGTTGTATAGCAGAAAACCAAAAAGACCAAGAAAATATCAGAAAATCAAAATTAATAAACTAAGAAAATCAGAGAAAGGTGAACAATACAAAGACAAACTAGGCGAAGCCCTAGAAAGATGGAAAATAGAAGAAGCAGAGGAAGAACAATCATGAAACATGGAAAAAAGGTGGACAACACTGAAGAACGAAATACTAAAACAAGCAGAAACGATCTGCGGAAAAACTGTGGTGAAAGATAACCGGAAAAGGACCCGCTGGTGGAATGAGGATGTTAAACAAAAAAAAAGCTCTTTTAGCACCTGGAAAGAAGGAGAACAACTAGAGAAGAAGAGGAAGAAAGAGATAGAAGACAGAAGAGGCCATAAAACAAATTAAGTTAGGAAAAGCAGCCGGAAGAGACGGAATAGCCCCAGAAATGGTTAAATATGAAGGACAAACAATGAAAGAGTGAATACAAGAAATATGTCAACTAGCATAGAAGGGCGAAAAAATTCCCGAAGACTGGGACGAAAACGTAGTAGTTCCTATACATAAGAAAGGGGACAAAAATGACTGCAACATATGGAAAGCATTAGAAGAACTAGAGGTAACAGAAGAACTCCAACAGGCTATCTAGAATCTACACAAAGGGACAAAAGGAAGAATAGGAATAAAAGGACAGGAATCACAGAGTTTTAAAATGGAAATGGGAATAAAGCAGGGTGATTCCTTGAGTCCACTACTGTTCGTAGGCGTGATGAACCAAATTATTTAAGAATGTAAAGAACGCAGGTTTAATGTTAAGGTAGGTAATTGGAACCTAGAACCCATATATGTACAATGACTTGTATATGCGGACGATATTGTGCTACTTCCAGAGTCACCTAGAAAATTGCAGCAAATAGTAGACAGATGGAATAGAGCAATAAAGAGTTGGGGAATGACAATTAATAGAAATAAAAGTAAAGTGATGGCTATAGAAAAACACGAAAGCCACGAAAATGCAAGGATAACATGTGACGAAAAAGAGCTAGGATGGGTGGACAATTACAAATATCTAGGGACCACAATAAGTAAGAATGGAACAACAGATCAAGAGATATTAAACAGAACAAACAAAGCAAGCAAAGTATACTACGCCATAAATAAAACGGCCATCGGAACTAAGGAAGTAAATAACACAACTAAACTAAGAATATGCAAAAGTGTATATATACTTACTCTAACATATGGATCACAAACATGGACAATTTAGGACAAAATAAGAAACCGATTAACTGCTGGAGAAATGAAATACTTAAGAAGAATGGTTGGAAGTTAAGGTGGACGGACCTGTAGTGAGAATGGGAAGGAACAGGGAATCGAGGGGAGTACTGGAGGCAAGACCTGAAGGAAGGAGATACAGAGGAAGGCCACGGCAGATATGGGAAGAGAGTTTGGCACAAAGGGTAGAACTCAGAGGAAAAGATCTAAGAGAGGTAAAGCGAATGGCTTCTGATCGGGACAAATTTCGAATATGGATAGAGGACCCGACGCACTAAGGGCAAAAAGGAAAGGAAAAGAAGAAGAAGAAGAAGAAAAGGCGAAGATAGCTAGAAACAAAAAAAACATACATTTATTCATTTAAGTCATACAGGGTGTTTGTAGATTGCTAGACATCTCATAACTTCGTTAATAATAGAGATATGGAAAAAAACTTTTTAAATGCAAGTGCACAATCTACAAACTGACATAAACCAAATTAAGCCATGGCCTCCTATTTTTGCGCAGTGATACACGACTTTGGTTTTTTAATGGAACACTCTGTATAGTTTTAAATATTTGCAAGCAGCGCTAAAGGTGCTTTATGATAGCAATGTTAAGCTAACGTTGGCAACAATTGAGTAAGAAAGGCAAAACAAACTTAACTTGGTTCTAAAAATTTCTCATGACCGATTTATAGCACCAAACGTACTAAAACAATTGAAAACTATGTTTTTTAAATAGAATAATATGAGCTTCATTAACATAACATTTATTTTTAAATTGTTTTACGTATTTTTAATTTTTTAAAAGCTACTTCTAAACAAAATGGCTAATATGGTACACCGTTGGAAAGCCCTTTTCTTGTAGTTTTCAACTGTTTAATGAAACTCAGATTGTTCCATTTAAAAAAAAATAGTTTTCAAGTGTTGGCCATGAGAAATTTTTAGAGCCAAGTTGAGTTTGTTTTGCATTTTTTGTTCGATTGCTAGTGATTTTGCGTAATTCCTGACCTACTTTGCCTAAAAAAAATTAATTTTGAAAAATAAGTTCCAAAATTTAAATTTAAGAATGCTGTCATAAAGCATTTTTAGTGCTGATTTCAAATGTCTAAAAATATACAGGGTTTTCCATTTAAAAAACCAAAGTTGTGTATCACTACGTAAAAATAGGGGGCCTTGGCTTAAATTGGTTTATGTCAATTTTTAGGTTATATACTGGCATTTAAAACAAAAGCAAGTTGTTTTATATCTCGATTTTTAATGAAGTTACGAGCTGTCTAGCGATTTACAAACACCCTAGGAGTCCATGAAATTAAATTAGTAATGCCAATAAGTAGAATAATTTTGATAGGTGTATGATGTGCAGCGGTACAGTTAATATTTGAATAGTTGAGTAATCGCTGTTTTGTCAGTATGGATTAGGTTTAACTGAGTCTTTATATAAGAACAAAAAGAATAAATACCAATGCAGTTTAACAAACAAAAAAATTAAGAAGAGATTGTGCATTACTAAGTAGGTATGAAGGGAAAATAATTTGTTAGTGTTTTAGTAAAACATGTAGAGATATTATGGAAAACATTTACTTTGTATTATTGCTTTATTTATTTTAAAATTAACACATTTAGAAATGCAAACGAATTTAGATAAATCGTTCAAGTCTTTCATTTATTACTGTAGGACATGTAAAAACATAATTAATGTAGAATGTATTTAGAGAGTACCAAACGTTTCCTTTTTTGGTTCAGCTCATAAGCAATAATTGATAGCGCAAATGTTACAATTTACAATATCCTACTAAAGTCTAACTGCATTTCTGCTATCTTAAGTGTTAAATTTACTAAGAATGCAATCAGAAAAAAACTGGTTATTCCTTAAATCTTTCGAGACATAACTTTAAATTAACGCCTGATTTAAAATTTTATTTTCTCCCGTTTTTCTTCGAATTTTATTTTTAGAAACCAGACAGATCGTTTCAGAACCGATATTGGCAAACTTATCGCCTGTGTGCTAACAATCCGCCGCCTAATTTAGTCCAAGCCCGCTGAGCAGGCTCGTTTATCAACATCGTCCAAACGCTAATCCCCAAAGCAAGTGGGAAAACGCGCGTCTTAATTAGAGATAATTTGTAGCGGCAGATTCCGGTTTGCAGATAAGATCGGTTCCTCTGGCGGTTCATTCCATTTCGCGATAAAGACATTTTTTCAACCGCGTTTAGCACACTAACCTACATTACTTTTAATTGAGGATAGATTAATGTGTACAAGCCGTGGATCATTTTTCTCGGTTACTAATTGTGCCTGGTTAGAAATCGGAATGCCCCATAGTCGTTAATTGTCCTAATTTGTTCGTTTTGCCTGAGCCGTGTTTGATTACGCTGGGGCGCTTTAGAAACGTTGAAGGAAAGTTTGAAGGTTGCGTGGCTATTTAACGAAACCATTCAATAAAGGTTTTCATGTAAATAAGGCAGCTTAAGCTACCGCCTTTGAATTTGACTCTGAAACCATGTTTCTATAAGAGGCGGAGTTCTATACTATAACCTTTCAAACGTACAGAATTCTCAGAATTATAACCACACGTTATGTGAAAATGTGTAAACGTTATCTCCCTTTTCATTATCTTTATCTGTTCTTCAATACCAGAGAATGTTCTGATATAGGGTGCAACAATGAGGTTGAAAGCTTCACCGATTGAGCACCAACTTGTAACACTGCACACTGCAGTCATACTGCAGTTCCGGTCCCACTTTTGGGGAGTGAAATTAATAACAATAAAATTTCTCTTGCTGTATCACCGAAGTTGTAATTAAGAAAAGCCCTTGTTACAGCGAATCTAGCAATTGACCTGGACTCGTGCTAATCTGTAAAGTTTGGCTCAACTGAAATAAAAGCCAATTTGTTCACACGCAAATGAACAACAATCATATATTGTTGTTAAATTAACAACGCTAAATATATACTACGAAGATGTACTTCTACCCTTTATTTGTACACTGTAAATCATACAAGTTGAATATACTACCTTTAAAGGTATTACCTATATCTAACCCTAAGGTATTTCAGACATACGTTAATCTATGGTATAATGAAACTATTCTACCCCAAACTGTATAATCTACCTTATGAAGAGGTATAACGTTCGACCTCAAAAGGTTTAACGGTATACCCTGCAACCAAACTAGTGACTAAATTCATGGTAGAAAAGAATACTTTAAGAGGTATACTTGAATACCTTATGAAGGGTTATAAAATTCTACCTCTAGAAGTATACATATCTACCCTGAAGTGAAAACAATGCTCAACGTCCAAGGTAGAAAGCAATACCTCAAACGGTATGTTCGATTACCTTAGACTTATTAACTTAGCAAATGAATTTATATAATTTTACTCTTGAATGTATAAACATTTGCCTAGCACCGGATGTAATATCTAACATTAAGGTAGTAAAATATACCTCAAATGGTATATTTTATCACTTTTATAAGGGTATTAACTTAGCTAGTGAATGGGTATATAATTTTACTCTTGAAGGTATACACATTTACCTAGCAAAGGAAGTAATCACCAATATTAAGGTAGAACAGTATACCTAAATGGTATATTTGAATACCTTGAAAGATTTTAAATTCCTTATCTTGCTGTAGAGAATTCTACAGTGCCAGACAGAAGTAATGTTATCCTGATACGCTTTATAGGGCAAAAAATTTAATTTTATTAAAAATACAAACAATTTCTGTTGGCACGTTTATTTAGAAATATTAATGTACCAATTAATTGAAATATACTTGACATATTCCCTATTAAAGTTGAAGGATCGCTTTAGTCTGGCAATGTACATCTAGAGTTACAAACTTACATTTGAAAAAGACAGCTAAAAGTAATTAAAATGTTTTTATTAATCTTATCATACTCGTATTTAATTATTTTACATTAATACATTAAATTTGTAGATAATTCGCCTAAAATACACGATAGGGTAGTTTACTAAACATATCTAAGATAAGTTATTTTATAATATTATTTACATGATTTTATTACAAACTAGGGCAATTTCGGCTTTGAACTTTTGGAGAGGCTCCTCCAACTGGCAAATGTTAGAGCCCAGAACACTTAAGTGTTTTTTTTATTTGCTCAGGGTACTGAACATTACATAAAAGTATTAAAGCTATTATTGCTTCCACCGCCTCTGTGCAAATAGGGACCTCTGCAATTTTAACGTAGTCCATGCACACATAGTACGAGTTGGTAGGAGCAAACCAATCAGTGTCTTCAGTTGCCGTTGGCACAGTACCAGGCTGGAAAAAAATTACATTACAATAATATTTTTTCGAGAAAAGTTAATTTAGAACTTACGTTTTTAATAAGCATTAAAGGATCTTCTTTAAACAGTAATGGCAGGAGAATTAAATAGCGTCGCTTTTCTTTCCTGAAAAATAAATAGAATATTAATTATAAAATACCATACTATATTTAGTAATATAGCTATGTTTTCTTACCAAAAACATTTACTTGCTTATCTATGTTTCTTATTTTTGTTTAATATTTGCTTTCTCGCAGCAATTCTACAAGTTTCGACTTTCGGTCATTTATAAAAAAACATATTAATTTGAATGGTTATGTTTTTGTGAAACAGTAAGTTTAATATGTGAAATCAGTATCTTAAATAATTCTTTAGTTCCACAAGACACTTTGTTTGAAGTAACTTTTGGAAGAAATTCGTTCTGTTTGTAATCTAAAAATTAGTAATTGATTTAAATGTTCTGTTGCAAAATCATAATTGTCATCGTCAACATCAAGAGTGTTATCTGAAGTATGATAAAAAGTTTCAAAATTTTTAACATGTTGATCTACAACAGATTGGTTTAATTCATCCGAATCCTTTTGCTTAGTCTTTGTAGTTGGATTACGAATCCGTTTTCTGTAACATTTAATAATAGATGCACAATTAATGAAGACACACGTTGATACGTTTTTAAATAGCCATTAATCTGACAAACTATATTACAGTTCTTCAAGTGGGAATGAGAAAATTTCATGTGTTGCAATAATAATTATAAATGTCGAAATTTCTTGGGGCAAATATGACATTCGAACATTCTTTATAATCGTATCAGAAAATTATTGCTATAAACGGTTACTTTGTTATACCTATACATGTATACATAACCCGAATATTACTATTTAAAAAACTTACCTTGAACAAAGTGCACACTGCTCATTAAACACAATGTTTTTGCTGCAATTGCAACGAAACTTGTGCACTTGTGGGGCTAAGAAAGAATATTTAAACCGATCTGCCCTTGGTTTGAGGTACCTTTTATTACCTGCTTACTTATTGACGTCATCTTTGAATTTTCAAGTTTCAAGAAATGTGCTTAAATGAATGTGCCGAAAGCCGAAACCCAAAGGATTAGAAACTCAACATGCAAATGCACTTGAATTTTAAATGTATTTTTAGTAATTACGAAACCTATTCTGCGAAAACCCTTTTTCTGGAAATTAGTTAGTTCTAATTAAAATAAAATTAGTTTTAAGATGGAAGCTTATTTATAAAAGTCGTTTACTGTAATTCGGACTATTAAAATTACTGCCTTTTTCAACCTTTAAAAATTACATCTTTCGACGTAGAAATCACCACCTCAAACGGAATATTTTATTACCTTGCTGGTAAAAAATATATACCTACCTTAAATGGTATATTTAAATACCTTTAAAGATTTTCAAATCTCTTATTTTGCGAGATAGTCTCCTCTAGAGGCATTAAAGGTCGTGGGTGGTGTAGCTTGAGCAAGCGTCCACGTTCGATCAGCAGAGTTAAGCAACGCTCTCTCTGGTCAGAACTTGGATGGGAGTTCCACGGCTGCATCTCTCGGCGCCTCGTGGTACGGCTATCACGGAAAAAAGTTGGTCCCGGCGGTCATAACAACATCATGACAGTCGTTAGTGGGGTCGGAAGTCCTCATAACTACACAGCGACGCCTATAATTAGCCTAACGGCTGTTGGCTGAGTGCGAATTAAATAAATAAATAAAATAAATAAATTTGTAATAATAACATTTTCTACACGTGAGTTGTATAAACTATAAACACAATTAAAAATGTCGACAAAGCATCTTCCTTTATAGCTTCTAATCATGTTGCAGTGTGCATCGTTTATATATTTATTTCCAATTGACCTTAAAGGATAAAATAGCATATAATAAATAATTCCTATATTTCTACTTTTACTAATTACTAAATGTATCCGCCATTATGGAAATTATTTCGTTCTAGTTAAAGTAAAATTAGTTTTAAGGCGGAAGCTTATTTATAAAGATTGTTTATTGTAACTCGAACCATTAAAATTTGTACCTTGTATGAAGGGGTTAAGTGAAAAACACCTAAGTTACCTTAAGCTACAAAATACAATTCCTTTAAGGTAAAACTCTTATGCCCTTTCAGGAGTTTTTAGATAGAATAAAATGCCATGCATACCAAACAAGGTAGAATGAATCGAATAGATACCTCAAGGTGTCCAGTTATCTCTTTGATTACGTGATCTACCTCCAGAGGCAAGTAAAAATACCATCCAGTTTGATTTCTACCTTTTTTCAACCTTTAAAAATTACAGTGTATGGTATACTATATTAAACTAACTGCCACATCTTCTTCTCTAGTCCTTACGTCTTGACAGACGCATGGTGATCATGGATATGTAGTCTTGTCTAATTGGGTTGTTATTGTTCGTACTGTTCTGCGCCATCTTTCTCTATTCGACTCAGATCTGACAGCCTGTTCTATATTTGCTTCCAAAAGGTTCTCAACAGTGTCGATCCAACACATCGGTGATCTGCCCCGTCTTCGTCTGCCGAGAGGATTTCCTTGAACAATAAGTTTTTCAAACTTATCAGCTCGAGTAATGTGGCCGAAAAATGTTAGGATATTTCCATAAATAATAGTAGACAGCCTTTGCTTGGGTTTTATGTCATCAATATCGAGACATTAGTTCTATGTTCCGTCCAGGAAACCCTAAGCATCTTCCGCCAACACCACATTTCAAAAGCGTCGATGCGTCGGTGATCTGCAGCGCGAATAGTCCAGGTTTCAGATGCGTATTTAAATACAGAAAACACTAAAGCCTGGACAAGGTTAATCTTGGTATTACGTGTTATATCATTGCTTCTCCATATTTTACTTAATTTCGACATAGCTGTTCTTCCAAGCTGGATTCGTCTGCGAATTTCATCCTCACAGCTTCCTGTGTTATTTCTGACGGCTCCTAGAAATAGAAAACTATCAACAACTTCATAATTGCCTACGTGACGAGTTTGTTGAGCATTATTATTATTTCTGTCCACTATCATAATTTTAGTTTTATTTGTGTTAATAGAAAGGCCGTATTCTTGACTTACTCTTTCTAACTTTTCTATAAAGGACAAAAGTTCTTGTTCATTGCTGGCAATCAACAAAGTGTCGTCTGCATAGCGCAAGTTGCTGATTTTGTCACCACCAATCGAAATGCCACCTTTCCAATCACCCAAGACAAGCCTCATAACATGCTCGCCATATAAGTTGTACAGTAGAGGTAATAGAATGCACCCTTGCCTAACGCTCCTTTTGATTTCATAACTTGTAGAATAAATATTGTCGATTCTTACCACAGATGTTTGGGTTTCATAAAGGTTTTTGATTACAGAGACAAATTGTTGCGGTATACCCATGTTAATCATAATGGGCCACAATAGATGCCATCTAACATTGTCAAACGCCTTACGGTAGTCGATGAAGCAAAGGTACATAGGGGTGTAATATTCTCGAGCCTTCTCAACGAGCTGACGAAGATTTAAAATCTGCTGACGCGTACCTCTACTCTTTACAAAACCGGCTTGTTCAGGTGCAACTTGGTTGTGTGTATATGACTCAAGTCGACTGTGGAGTATATATAACATTATTTTACTTATATGGGTAATAAGTGCCAACAGTCGAAAATTGTCGCAGTTAGTTGTCGATCCTTTTTTGTGGAGAGGAATAGTTATAGAAGTTGTCCATTCGTTAGGCCATGCTGTTGTTCGCCATATATGCTGACACATTTTATATATTATCTTTATACAGTTTCTGGGAAGTAGCCTAATGATTTCGGCAGTAATTAAATCCATACCGGGTGATTTATTTTGTGCTAACCTTGATATAGCTTGCTGCACTTCATCTAGCAGTATATCTGATTCATGATTATAGTTGGTATTTTCTCTATACTCATAGTCCTCATCTGCGTAGAGTTTTTTACAGTATCTCCGCCATGTTTCAAGAATATTGTCAACATCAGTTATTAAGGTGTTATTACTATCCATTATTGCCCAAGTTCGAGGTTTGAATGTGCCAGTTGTCTTTTTTATTTTCAAGAACACTTATTTGCTATTTATGGAGTCAGCATGTTTTTGTATGTCAAAGCAGATATTATTCAAAAACTGATTCTTGTCACTTCTACACTCACTTTGTATCAATGCAGACAGTTTATTATATTTAATTAAGTCTTCAGGTTTATGTAATCCTAACATCTCTATGCTTTTAAGAGTGTTTTCACTGATCCATGGTTTCCGGTTTATATTTTCTCGATTATTGGGAAGTGTTTTGACAATTTCTAAAATAATGGATCTTATTTTGAGCCACAAGTCATTGGGATCACTTGATAAATTCTTCATTGTATCTACCATTTCTTCTATCTTGGTAGCTATGACGGTTGGGTCTGCAATATTAGGTAGTTTTGGTTTTTGTTGCATTCTTCGACAGATCTTTAATTTAACACGAAAAATACAAGATAGTAGTGCATGGTCGCTATTACAGTCCGCCCCAGGTAGAGTCTTGGAACTAAGAACAGCACTACGCCATCTTGATTTAATTAAAATATAATCAATTTGATTCCTATTTAATCTATCTGGTGAGATCCACGTGTACAGCTTCCGTATGTGCTGCTCAAATACAGTGTTTGCAACTGTGAACTCATTGTCTTTACAAAATTGAAGTAACCTCTCTCCATTTAAATTACGTGTTCCAATAACAAACTTTCCCACTATGTTGCGAATATGTTCGCCTTTTCGCGTACTGCCACATAACTATCTATAATACGCACTTCATTCAACAACAATTAAATCTACGTGCCAAACGCTGTTTCCACTCCGCATATCCATTAACACCAATTAATTCATCGAGTGTGCATCTCGAATCCGCGAAGGCAGCGCTTAAAGAAACATAACATTAAAACTTACTGCAGCTTCGAATGCCACCTTTGTGCTGACAGAGCTATGCTCAGGCGCAGTATGGGCAGAATAAAAAAAAACACTCACTCGATGTGGCTTTGATCGTAACCATTGCGACGATAGTTACAGTATAAAATCCTCCACACGCAGTGATTACTAACGAATGTCGGTTGTGCAACATATGAGCTGAGGGAATAGCGATGTCTACGATATGGCATCATTTTTTATCGTTGTCGCTTCCTTGGTCGACTACGATTGCAGCTCTTCTGTAGCATTTTCAGGCCACTACGTCATCGCTTCTCTTCACTTGTAGTTTTACAGGACTCGTAGAAACTTTGCTATCACCTGGTGCAAGGTTGCATCTCAAAACACTAACTCGTAAGGTGATACTCTTGGATCCGCAAACGAAGTCACTTTACATGGCCAACGCCAGTGAGGTGCCCTGTTGAGGTCCCAGCACAGACTGATGCTCTCCGCCAAGTATATTGAAACGCTATTCTACATACACTCAGGCGAGCAAAGTCAAGCGCGTTGGGAGCTTAAAGGAGCTAGTGCAATTTTCCCATTACCTCCTTATTTGGTTCTATTTTTTCTTCGTTCTGGAGGATGCCGTTCCCGTAATTAAGGGTGCTCCTATATTTATTCTACTCTTATCTGCGTACCGTAGGAGTTGCTTCTTCTTATTTATTTTCTATTTAAATTCTTCACCTGCAGTCTTTTACTTTGTTCAGGTCTCTGCTCCATAAGTAATTTTTAGTGTGGCATTCCGTATTATACGGTATTTAACAATAACTTTTGCTCAACTTTCAGTTAATGCCTTAAAGATGATGTTTTATGTGTCTTATTTAGTTGGATATTCCTTTAAAAAGGGGACATCTACATAGACACCCTCCCACTAGATTGTGTGAACGAGTGATGCCAGATTCTTACTGACTAAAACACATGTTCTTCTTTCCAATAGTGCATGGACTCGCGTAAGCATTACAACACCTTGTTATCTGCAATATCTAGTTTTACAATTATACTTTTTCACGTTCCTTTTTATGATTTCTTTAAAAATATTTTCTATACTTTTCCAACTTTGTTGTCGTTCTATTTCTGCGGTAGGTATAGTATATTTTAAGAAACAAACGACTTCCGGGATTGGACCGTGTCATGATTGAGATCGAAGAACTCAACGTTTCGCCACACAGCAAAAGAGCACGGTAACTCAACGTGTTAACCACTCCAGAGGCGAAACTCATTGCAAGGGAAGGGACAGAAGAGCACGGTAACTCAACGTGTGAACCACGTCAGAGGCGAAACTCGACTGACTATCGGAAGAAGAAAGGCGAGAATTTATAGGCAAGCGCCGTCGCGATTCAGCAAATGCCGTCGCGGTTCAGTGGCGGAGGGCGGAGCTTAGGAATTAGCACTTTCCACATAGAAGGAAGGGGAAAGCCTTCGTCCCGATTGAGATTATAAGGGTGTTTGCAAATCTCAATGGCTTCGCGAATCTTTCATGCTAAAGAAGAATGGGGATTTGCAGATGATGGAAGTTTCTTCAAAATGGATTTTATGACCAGTATCGCGTTGGTGTTCGGCGATGGCCGATGATGAAACGAGACCTGACTTGAGACAGCGCTGGTGCTCAGAGATGCGAGTTTTTACTGAACAACCTGTCAATTCTCTTGTACACCGGGCTGTTTCCATATCCCAACCCGATAATATCCACGCTGAATTAAATCACATTCGGAAAGCTCTTAGGAATAACGGTTACCGTGCTAGGGATATACAGTCTGCCATCAATCGGCATCTTCATCCACGGCCACCCAAACCTCCAAAACCCGACCCTCCTGCAGCAATAGTCTTTCTTCCCTATATCCACCAAGTCACGGACCGCATAAGAAAGTTTCTTCGAAAACAAAACATTAAAACAGTATTTAAACACCCGAGCAAAATCTCACAGGTTCTTCCTTCATCTAAAGATAAATTAAACACTATGGCCTCTAAAGGTGTTTATAGAGTCCCTTGCTCTTGTAATGCTGTATACATTGGTGAAACAGGTCGTTCAGTAAAAACTCGCATCTCTGAGCGCTGTCTCAAGTCAGGTCTCGTTTCATCATCGGCCATCGCCGAACACCAACGCGATACTGGTTATAAGATCCTTTTTGAAGAAACTTCCATCATCTGCAAATCCCCATTCTTCTTTAGCAGAAAGATTCGCGAAGCCATTGAGATTTGCAAACACCCTAATAATCTCAATCGGGACGAAGGCTTTCCCCTTCCTTCTATGTGGAAAGTGCTAATTCCTAAGCCCCGCCCTCCGCCACTGAACCGCGATGGCATTTGCTGAATCGCGACGGCGCTTGCCTATAAATTCTCGCCTTTCTGCTTCCGATAGTCAGTCGAGTTTCGCCTCTGACGTGGTTCACACGTTGAGTTACCGTGCTCTTCTGTCCCTTCCCTTGCAAAGAGTTTCGCCTCTGGCGTGGTTAACACGTTGAGTTACCGTGCTCTTTTGCTTTTTTCCTCCTGATGAAGCCCCTTACGAAAGTGGGCGAAACGTTGAGTTCTTCGATCTCAATCATGACACTGTCCAATCCCGGAAGTCGTTTGTTACTTAATGACAATGGCCGTGAAAGCCTCAAAAATCATAGTATATTTCGCTTGCTTGTCAGTAATAGCTTCCACTTATTTCTAATTTCTATTGTGTAAATAACTTTTCTTTCTTCCTACAAGTACTATTTGTCTACGTTTTTTTCCGGTGCTAACTTAATCTCCATCGCCTTCACCCAGTTGTTGATTTCCGTCTGTGGCTACTACTATAATATCGTCAGCGTAGACCACCGTTGATACCCCCCTTCATTAGATACAATTTTAATACAATCTTATTTAATATACTCCAGAGTCTTCATTTTCTCTTTTTATTGTTCATCCACCACGAAATGTGTTCGTAACATAATTTCCAATCATGGAAAGAGCTACTAGGTTATGTCGCAATTTCGTATTAAAAGCTGTTTTAGTGAGTATGGTGTGATTGCTGAACGCTCTAATAGGCGGAAATACCAAAATGTAAACTACAGATAAGCTTGCAATACTCAAAACAGCACAGCGAGCTGTGAAAACCCAGAATAGAGCTAAGCTACTCCGGAGAAGGGGTGAGTTATAATATTAAAATGATCAAAACTAAATAAGAGCGCCACCCACTTGATTGCTCAACAACTCGCGAATCTAAGTTGGAAGATTTCCTGGTGATGGTAATCGCGACTTATCTTAAAGGAACATATCTCAAAAATACATTTGATTAGCTGTAACCTGTTATAAAAAGAAAAGGGCAGAAATGCGGCGTGATATTTATTTCTAATAATAGTCCAGCCAAATTAGATATTTACTTGACAAAAATACTACCTGAGAAGTGAAAATGTATTTTTATAGAAACAATTTTGTAGAATTTAATGAACTACAAAGTAACAGCTGAATCAGTGGGAAAGTGATTCAAAATGGCGGTCAAAGTAATGAAAAAACGGTTTTTTGCATACAAAAATGCAGAAAAGCAATTTAAAATTTTTTACCGGTTTCAGGATATTAAGCCTTTGTTTACATATACAAAAGTGGGCTGGTAACTAGGTCATAACTTATCTGTAGGGTAATGGAATATTACCCTACATGGCAACCATAACCATATAGCAACCGATAAACTATTGAACATATCACGGATGTTATGAATCATAACAGCCTCAGATGTTTTAAAATCCTCGCTCTACGAGCTCGGATTTCAAAACATCTGCGGCAGTTATGATACTCATAACATTCCTAGATATGTTAATAGCTATAAAAACATAAGCGTTTATGTAGCTTAAAAAACCAATCGAACAAGCTTTCGATGGTCAAAATCGATCAATCAGAAAAAAAGTTATCGCCAAAAAACCGCTAAAAATGGCCGATTCTTCAGTAGTTCGTAACTCTAAAAACGAAACTTCTACAACGTTAAAATTTTCAGAAAACCTAGTACTCGGTAATCAGAAAACGCACGTTTTTAAATTTGCAAAAATTTTCATTATTTTGTGCATAAATATTTTTTTTCGAAAAAATAACGTTTTCGCAGAAATTGATTTACTCAGGTTGCAGAAGTCCTACAACAATCGGCGTAGGCTTATTTTTTTCCTTAAGAGTTATACTACCACACACAATATGAACGCGATTTTTTTGCACTTGCAAATATGTGCAAATTCAATTTGAAAAGTGTCCTTTTTTTACGCGCACAAAATGTTGAATATTTTTGTCAATTTTAAATGTACCGAAATTACATCATCACCATTCGATAGCTGTCAACTTTCTAGGAATTTAAATGCGCTTTTGTTTATTTTAACAACAAAATACACTTAACTTCAGATTAGTGGTCTTTATAAGACTGGCTGTTAGTGTAATTATATATCACAGGCCCAGTGTGTCAAAGAATACTTGGTTGGTCTTTTGTCAGCATATGTCTGGGTGAGCAATAAAATGCAGTAATATTTATCTCATACGCAAGTTTTTGCACTTTTATAGATGTTTATATTATGTAACAATTTCTTGTAAATAATTTGTTTAAATATTCCTTATAATCCTATTGTTAATAAAAAATATTTTATATTACACTAGAAATCTTCAGCTAAAGGGTATGTAAATTTCAGCCGTTAATATTAATAAATGAATGAGAAGCGATTTTTTGAAGAAAAGTACCTCGGCTTCTATGGGTCGTATAGTAATCTTTTTTAAATTCGGAGAAAATTAGCAGCTATCGAATGGTGCTTATATAATTGCAGTACAATTAAAATTGACAGAAATATTCCACATTTTGTGCGTTTAAAAAAAAAGTCACACTTAAAATTAAATTTTCACATATTTGCAAGTGCAAAAAACTTCGCGCTTATATTGTGGGTGTTACTATAACTTCTAAGGAATAAGATAAGCCAATGCTGATTGCTGTAGGACTTTTGCAACCTGAGTAAATCAATTTCTGCAAAAACGTTATTTTTTCGAAAAAAAATATTTATGCACAAAATAAGCAACACTTTTGGAGATTTCAAAAACATGCGTTTTTTTGCTTACCGAGTACTAGGTTTTCTGAAAATTTGAACGTTATATAATTTTTTTTAAAGTTACGAACAATTGAAAGATCGGCTATTTTTAGCGGTTTTTTGGCGATAACTTTTTTTCTAAGTAATCGATTTTGACCATCGAAATCTTGTGTTATTTGTTTTTTAATGCTACATAAGCGTATATTTTTAAAAAAATTTTAAATTACTTATGTGCATTTTTGTATACAAAAAACCGTTTTTTCATTACTTTGCCATTTTTAATCATTTCTCCACTGATTCGACTGTTACTTTGTAGTTCATTGAATTCTACGGATTTTTTTCTATAAAAATACATTTTCACTTTTCAGGTAGTATTTTTTCAAAAAAACGAGGTATTTTCGACAATTTGACTGGACTATAAATGCAAGAGGATAACATAAGAGGTCAGTTTTTCGTATCGAAATAAAGTTCTTAATCTATGATATCTAAATGATATGGTTCTAGGTAAATTGCTCGAATGCAATTCCTCGAAAACGAATTGCTCGAAATCAGTTGCTCGAAAGTCAATTGCTGGAATGTGATTTTGCTCGAATTGCAAGTTTCTCGATTATCTGTTGCTCGAAAAAATAAAGTTGTGAAATAGCCTTAACTCGAATCGGTTAATATCAAATATAAAAAAAGCACAAATTACAAATTATAACCTTTATTAATAAAAAATAGGTACAGTAATGTGATTAAGTTAAAAATTATAAAAACCAAATATTATATGTTTTTAATATGATATGTTATGTGGTATTCCGCGGACATAATCATATATATTTCTGTCATGTCCATAATTATTCACTAATCTTAAAAGTCTCTGTGCACTATCACGATATATTCTTCGACTTATGGTGTGTTGTTGACCGCTGACATATTGTTCTATCCGTAATTCGTTCAAACTCTGCTCCCTCTTTAATGCCGAAATAAATTTCCAGATGTTAAGACTACATAATTTCGAGCAAAACATTTTCGAGAAATTGCGGTTCGAGGAACTTGTATTTCGAGAAAAGTCACATTCGAGCAATTTGATTTTCGAGCAATTGATTTCGAGCAATTGCATTCGAGGAATTTGCCGGAGACGTCTAAATACAAGGTGCATAAATAATGGAGGCGAATTCAAAACCAAACCCGCGACGTTTACACGAAGCGTTCACAACATAACATATCTATTTTAATTTTTAAAAAAGCTTATCGCACACATACACAAAGCGAAAGGTATGTAGGGCATGCACGTATAAATCACTAATGTATATCACTACATGAATAAATGGTAAATTCGGCATAAATAGTAAAATGTAAGTATTGTAAGCTGATAAACTTATTCACGTTTACACATTTTAAATTGCGATAAAATATGTATTTAAATTTAAGCAAGGTTGTGGCTTATATGTTGAATTCAGCGTTCTACAAAAACAAAATTGCAACTAAGAAACTCCTATTTGGAAGTCCATATTCATAATGCAGACACCCAAATCCCGCAAATCTATAAAACCAAAATATAAAAATCCTTAAATTCGAAGAAACGCCCTCAGTCCAAAGAAGCATTGAAACAATAAGACGCCATTAACGCACATACGAGGAGCACATTCGAAAACATTTACTTCAGGTTTAGATCGGCTTAGCGTCCCATTTCCAATCCTAGGTAAAGTAATAAGGGAGCGCTATTTCCATGAAATCCACCAGATGACCTTTCTTCCAGATTTTATTTGACCAACCAACGTTAAGAAATGGGAAAAAGAAGGGAGATAGTGCAACCACTCAATTATAAATATCTCATAAAAGGGGGGACCCGAGGTTCCCCAAAAGTTGCAATGGTTTTTTCTTATGAGTTCAGCCGAAAGTCGTTCAATAGAAAAGTCTAAGAAATCGAGAATCTGTGTTACCACCACAGTGGGATGAAATAACCCTAGACCACCTTGTCGCAGAAGGAAGTTCCTAAGCGAGCTCGCTTGGAGTCGAGACAACAACACAAGTGACTTAGCGAAATGGAGTCGATAAAACCCAAACTCCAGCAAAAAACGCTTGAAAGTTATGGCAGTATGAAATATCATGTGCAGATACAAGCAGATAAACCAGATAATGTAATAACAAGAATAACCGTACAAATAAATTCATAACAGATACTGCCCACTCTAGTGATTAGGTTTCGATAAATTCACTGAAAGTTCCTAACATATTCCTAACCTCTAAACGTCAACATAATTACTTCGTTTATCAAACAGGTAAATATTAGACTGCCAGAGATATTTACTCAAAATGACCCTTTCATAGTGGCCTAACAAAAGCTGGAAACATCACATCAGTCCTGAAGGGAGAGTGCGAGAATCCTAAGCCAAAAACAAAGATACAATTAAACTTTATGTTAACGGTTGTAGATAAAATCCACCTATATTCTATAAATTTGCATAGCCATTAAGTAGATTTTGGGGTGAAAGCTAAGGTGAGTTACAACACTGGGGCTAAAATTGGGAAATAATGCAAAAATAGGTATTTATGTTAAAATGAACGTAACAATGATTACGAGTGTACACAAATTTCTCTTTTAAGAATAACTCTCCTTTCTACGGTGTCGTTAAGGAATCCAATAGGAATTAGTTCTAGCACTAACTATGGTTTCAGGTGCGATACTATCCCTTCGTTGAATAATTTATTTTTTTTACTAGTTTTGTAACTAGTATATTGTATTTTTTTAACTGAGCCAATTGCACACGAACTGCATTTAGTTTTCTTATGACTTGGTAAATAGGGCATTTGTGTCTCGCATACATAATTTTCGAAACCACCTCGTAGACCGACGCCCTGAGTCGTCACAGCTGATTTATCCATGATTCGCCAACCATTCTTGAGTAACGCCCAAGACTTTTATTCTCTAAGCCCGACTCTCCGTTACCAAGGCTTGGTGGAGCCCGGTCTTCCGTACCTCAAGCTGCCTATTTAAAAGTGGGGATTTTTTAGTCTTAAAGCCCGAGGTTGGGCTGCTACCAATAGCTTTCGCATCGGTGCCGAATAATGACTTCAGTTTTTCGTATTAACGCCGCTTTCCAAACTGCTGCATTCTAAGCTAAGTTGAATACGTTACGTTTATTAGTTAGTGCATGTTTTGAGAACATCCTTGCTGGGAGTGCTGAAGTGCCATAAGCGAATTGCTGCGCATTGGTTATCATGTCGTTTATACTTGTTTTCCGTGGAATCGCACCATGGAGAACACATGTTCAGGAATTTCTTTGTATAGCGCAATGTGACGTCACGAATCAGATAGAATTGTAATGATTATGTGTGCGTTCTTCGCAAGTAGCTTGGAACAGCGATATAGCCGCTCTTAAATCTTATCCCGAATTAATCGAAGAGCGGAACTTTAATGAAAAGTTTGTAGGTATGTCTTCTAGCACTGTAAGGATCTTTGAGGCTAAAGATGCCGTCCAGTTTTTTCCTGTGTTGTATAGAAAACTTAGCTTAAGTTAGTTTATTCTTTTAAAAAT
The DNA here is from genome assembly GCA_940337035.1 of Agriotes lineatus. Taxonomy (NCBI): domain Eukaryota; kingdom Metazoa; phylum Arthropoda; class Insecta; order Coleoptera; family Elateridae; genus Agriotes; species Agriotes lineatus. The sequence continues at coordinate 21,767,040 of OW679201.1, read as the reverse complement.
ATAACCCCTTTAGGGGCAAAAGAGAGCTACTAAATTTTATTTGACGCAGCCAAGTTTTCTTGTATAAATTTCTACACCGGAAAAACAACATTTTCACTACCCGCCTTAAAAACTTTCCACCCATCTTATTGACCTATGTACACAATTTAAAAAACGTTTTTTCGAAGTATATATTAGTAACGAAGTTAGAAGTTGTATAGCGATTTACATTATGCACACAGTACGTGTCAGTACATAAGTTTAGTCAGAGCTGGGCAAATTACTTTGAAAAAGTAATTAATTACCAATTACCAATTACCGCCCAATGAAGTAATTGAATTACCAGAGACCCAATTACTTAAATGAAATAGTAATTCAATTATCAATTACTCGGTAATTGTAATGGAACTACATAAATTACCCTTTCAATTACTTTCACTAGAGATTGTTGTCCTATAGGTAGTATTTGTATATAGCAGTATTTAGATACCATGTGCTAGTACATTGCAAATTGGAATCAATAAATAATTATTACGAACCAATACCGTCTAATGAATGTAGTTGTCTTAAATTGTTATGGAAAAATTAAATTATATTTTATCGACTCTGTAGTTCCGCAAATATATTTTTCGCACAATAATTAGTATTTCTGCTATTAATAGACCTCATGCAATTCTGGTTTTCACACACCATAAGCTCAGAACCTAAATAAAATTTGTAACCCCAGACATCTCCCTCCCTGGAATTTTTTGGTAGTTACTGACTATGGGGCATCACTTTTGGTGTATTTGGGCCTGCTCATACCGAACGGTGCATCGCAGTGGAACCAAAGTCTGTACCATTGTTCAAAAGCTTCGTAAATTTTCATAGTAAAACGTTTGTACGAAATGTGTACTTACCCTTCCCCCAGATATCATCCTTCATAAAATTTTGGGGGTAGATAGTGACTATGGGGTATTACTTATGAGTAAGAGAATTTGTCTGTGAAAATGATCCGAATCCTTAGAAACGTTTTTTAATGTAACATTTTTTTTAACATCTTTTGAGATATTTGGACCTTCTGAAAACGTCCACAAAACTAGCTGTTATCCAAGTAGTCATAGAAAATCATAAATTACACTTATATTGCTCCAAGAATTGCGATTTGCTTAACATGTAACTTACTAAGGTCTTATCTGATTTTTTGTGTTATGGAGATTTAATACCCAATCGAGGTCAGTAACTTAGTAATTGAATTACCAGAAAATAATCAAATTACTCCGAATAATTTCAATTGCCACAAATAATTCAAGTACTTGTAAAGTAATTTAAATATCTTAGAGTAATTTAATTACTAAAAAGTAATTGAATGTAGTCATTAATTACTTCCACAATTATCAAGTACTTTTTAACAGAATTGGCAATTACCAATTACAATTACTGTATTTTGAAAAGTAATTCAATTCCAAGACAAATTAACAAAAAGGAATTTAATTAGTAATTTAATTACAAAGTAATTAATTACTGCCCAGCTCTGATTTTAGTTTGTTATAGATATATTGAGATGGCGTGTTCTATAATTGTGTTTTATATTAGTTAGGGCAGATCCAAATACACAATTCACTGTTTAATGTTTTACTGTGTTCCAACTCTACCTGTTATTAAATTACTAGGCTAGTTAAATATGAAATGTACTGATTTAGTGCACAAAATAAATGGTTGTAGGCCCCTCTTTATATTTTATTCAACTGCAATTAATTAGAAAAAACGCTAGCTCTCAGTAGAATACAAGCTCTTTAATCTCACGGTGAGTTCCGAAGTCGACTGTATTTTAAAATTGATCTGAAATGGTACTATACACAGTCAGTAGTTCAACTACGCTGTAGCTCAAGGTCCATAAATCTGTCAAATCACCAATCGGTTGACTAGTGCAAACAGCGGTGCTTTGAAAGTTAAAATACTCGTGAAATATGAGACTTCGCAAGGTAATTATTCAAAATTTCGCGCTTGGCGACAAATAACAATTCTTGTTTCTAGCAGTTACCTATCTCGTGACGTCAGACAGACGCCGTCCAAATTTTGGCAATTGTTTCTGATCGCTTCCTCAACAGCTTCAACTTCCTCTAAACTACGGATTTTACTGATGCCGGGCTAATTACTTAAAATGCGGCTTAGCTAGAGCCTTGGAAAGAATCTCATCTTCTTTAACAAGGTTTGATGTCATATGCACCTCGTTTTCAGGATGCTGACACTAATTTTTTTAGGCTAAATCGTACCTTATAAAAATTCGTTGGACTGCATCGCCCCCTCTGGAAAAACGCCGTTGGATTTTCTCCGCTATTCTTGGCCCCTTTGTTGCCAAATCCGCTGGAAACGTTCTTGCAGACCTGGAATCTGCCGTAGACTGCTGACCTCTTGGTTCCGATGCTCCTCTTGGCCGTAGTCGAAGTTCGCAAAATGGAGTTGATCGGCCCCGATATCCTCTTATTTGAGGAACTTGGATGTTTTTTGTTACGAAACTTGTTGAAAATACACCCACTTGTACACTGGCACTTGGGCAATAAACTGGTATACCTTTTATAGCTTGTAAAACACTTTTATTACCCAAATTGTATAAAAATATGGAGCACAAATTTTAACCAACAGTCAAGTAATTGATTTTTTATTGTTCTCTTCCGTTATTAAACAAAAACGAATCTGGTTGCTATGAGACAATATTAACGGAAATTATGTTTGATAACTTAAAGTACAAAATGGAAAACAAATTTGATTACATAAATTCTATTTTTATTTTTCTTATAATCTAAGCTATTGTCGTTTCTTACATCTAAAATTATTTCGGTAGCGCTGCGCACACACACCTTTAATTTTAACCACTACTCTGCTTTTGCACTAATTGTAATCTTAAATATATAGCGCAGCGTCTTTAACCTACCTACACTTGCTGAATTATTACTTTACTTTGCCCTGGGTTCGCTAGCTGCTTTAGTCGGTATGCTTATGGGACTCTTTTTTATATTCGCGGAGTGGCTAAGGGGAAGCTAATGTTATTTGAGGCCAACAAATATTTTTAAGGCCAGCCCGTGGAGACCTGAAACGTTGTACTCACCAATGCAAATATGAATGACCATAAGAAGCTAAACTGTTTACAATGATGACATATAATCTGTGAACCAATACACACACAAGAAAATACATATAAGTACATGCAAAATACAGCGCTAACACGCTACATATATGAAAATGGTTCAAACAGATATGTATAAGTTCAGTAATCGGCGCAAACTTAAATAGCGTGCACCAGTAAACTTACTGCGACGATGTCCCTTCTTGAAGAATTTTCAAGAATTATTTTATAACAGAGTGTAGCATACTGTTATCCATATTAAACTATTTTAAATCTTTTAATTTGTGCGAGATTCTATAATTTTGTTATACCATAAATAGAATGCAAACAAGAATTTTGAACTCGCTGTATTCTATGAACAAATTTTTGGGTGATGGACTGACCACAGACTTAAGAGCAATAAGAGAAATGGGATAGTACTTAATGTTACGCAAAGCATTTATTTTACATGAATTGGTAAGCAATGCCTATGAGGAAAATAATTTTTAAACTTAAATATGTTTTTTTATACAATTGGTTAGATGAATTATATATATAAACGAATTATCGAGAGTATATTCTACATTTTTTACTTCATTAACTACTGAAATTACGCCATCATTAGTTTTGAACCCGGAAAACTGCTTTATTTCTGTGATATTTCCAAAAAAATATCACATCAGATTTAGAAACATTGATAACTAAAGAGTGTTCTGTCAATATTTTAAATATTTGTTTGAGATCATAGGTAAATTAATCAATTCCAAAAGCATCGAACATTATTTGATATGTTTTTGAAAGTTAAAAGTGCATATAGTAAATAGCTGTGGCTCTAAAACAGAACCTTGAGAAACCCCTGTTTTTTGAAACCGTGTAATCTCAAGAATTTTTATCTAAAATGACTCTTTGAAACGATCCTTTATTTATTAAGCTTGCAATTAACGTAGCAGAACTCAATATCACCAATCTTTACTTCTTCTTCAAATGATCGAGGGACACGAGGTTCTATCGGCATTTTCTCAAAGCGATGACTTGAGTTGACTTAATTTAAGTACGGAGTCGTAGCCAACAGATTTACTCAGTTGAACAGCACTTCACAGTATGATGTCAGTTTCTGATGTCGGTATTTATTTCATAAAAAATAATATTCGAGTGATTACACCGATAATAATTTAATAATCACAGGATGAAAACATAACTGGTAAAATATCGGTTCGATCGGCTCGTTTTCCCTAGTTACTTAGTGGATTTTGTAGTTTTCATATACATTTAGTTATAGAAAGGAAAATTTACCATAAAAGCAATTGCTTTTAAATTATGTCTTATAGAGTTTTAGAGAGACAAATTTTCTAAACATTTCGAATCTAAATAGTACAAGGGTTTGTACTTTGAAAAAGCAATAATAATAATTTGGATTAGATAATCATATCTATATCAAATAACACAATTAAAAATACAGAATCTTCTAAATTTATCTTCTGTCATAGTCTTTAAAATTTGTTTGGGAACAAAATATAGGTTTTTTTGTACAAATTGCATCGACGTTTTTAAACGTTATAACTTTAATTTGCCTTCTGATTAATGGCTCCAATTTTAGCATTTATTGTGTTGCAAGCGTTCCCTTCCTTTATCTCTGGTAATTGAAAAGTCAGTTCCATTTATTGAGATTTCACGAGTGAATAGAGTTCCAAATTGCGGCTCAGTTTCTAAGATTCGATTCGTTCTGTGTCATTAGCCAAAAAGAAATGACACCTAACTAGGCATTCTGGGCCGAGACAAAGCTTTCGTAATCCCAGGAAGAGAAACTCCGGATCAGGTGTATGCCGATAGAAATTAAATTTCTGCTTACAAAGCTCACCAGATCAATCACCTCTCAACAGGAACGGTATGCTTTACTATATAAGTTATTTATTGCAGGGTTTTTGCTTGGCTTCGGTGCGCATCCTTCTCTATCATACGGATTCCCATAATGTTAATAGAGATGGGAGCAATAAAACATTAGCGCGGAGTACCGGAATTATTGGCAGAATATCGCTTTTACGGCCTTCCACTTAATTGCGGCGGGATAATGATAACCGCCCGTTTAAGTTAGGTTGCCTTATCAATTTGCTGGTTTACTGAGGATGTCGTTAAAGTTTAATGCAGTTGAATGGTTTTGAAGACTGCGATCTTTAGAAGTAGTTTTTAATAGCGAAGTTGCTTATTAGACAAAGATTAGTTATGGTTTTCTAAGTTGTTGCTGTTTTCTCCCATACTCACAGCTTTAGAAACAATCGCTAACTGCAATAGCAATTTTTTCAAGTTTAATGCTTATCGAGAATGTTCTGTTTTTCAATATGCTCGTTAACAGATCGTACATGGTGTTTGTAAAATATGTGAAGATGATTTAACAACAGCTTCCTGAAGTCAAAATAGGAGTATTTAGCTCAACTTTCTTATATCTAAATGCGTTTCGTAAACCCAGCATCATGCACATTAAAAAAATAATTGTAACCGTAAAATGATGCATCGATCTGATTGTGATATGTGGTATGATACTCCATATCGATATAAGTCATCTGTTGTGTTGATATTGGTTATTATCAGTGTAATTTAGCTAGTGGGTAAAATTTGGTTGTTAAAACTCTTTAATGAAAAGGTCGATAATTATTCATATTTGTGTTGTAAGAAACTTATCATAGTATTTTTTTGTGATAAAGATGACTAAATCAACTGTCACATACGATTGTTAAATCTAATCTATTCACAGAATAATTTTTTATACACAATTTTCTCATTTATTTAATTAACTTTCCCCACTTCTGCTATAAGTGACAATAGTCCATCTTGAAAGCAAGGTGATGGTGTGCTACATTATTCTTTCTTGGCAATGAAGAAGAAGATGAATACGATCTTGTTACAACAGACATATTTAAATAATCAACGTGTAAGTGGAAGTTATTTACTGCCTACTTATTTTCGGCAAGATTGCCATCAGTTGAAGAAGAGGCTGTGTGAATCATAATATAAAATAGGTTCAGAAACAAGCTAGATGAACTACACTGAAGATGGACGTGGAAAAGCCCGAATGGAAAAACACCTATCGAAATAGATTATATCATAATAGATAAAAGAAATATATCTGAAGGCGTAACGGTCGTAGTTTTACAACAGGAAAAGACTATCGAATCGTAAGAGCCATAAGAAAAATTCACACAAAGAAGAAGAGAAGGAAGGTGGTACAAAAAATATGTAGTAGAGGGTTACACTCAGAACTTTCTTCGCAAGTGAAATTGTGACATCAAATAATTTTAAACGTAACAAGAAACTAAATGTAAAAATATTTTAACGTTTCTAATAATACTGAAATAATAAAAGGAAACACCTGGTAATGCAAATGTCACCAATTTTCAGATAAAAAAGTACATTACTGGCGGTGGAATTTGCAGCGCCTGTAAATGCGATTTTTACTCTTGAAATCAGCCTGCGGGCAAACTCCAAGGTTTGTCGCCATGTGGCTGCATTAAACAGAACGAATTTATCGTTGCCCCATTTACCCTAGATCTGTTGGGTCCCATGTTCGTCAAGAGTATGTGCAAATGATTACTTTTACCTAGTTCTTAGTTAAAGCAAAGAAAATGTATTTACTTAAGGTTCTTACCCTGTATATGTTGCGCCCAACATATGCCCTTTTGCTTCAGGGGTAGAAAATTGAACTATATGCAATATATTTCTTTAATTTAAGTAATAGTTCTTGAGTTAAAGCAAAAACAAAGAGCATTTTATTTTCAAGGTGTTCACCCTGTTTATATTTTACTGAAATTTTCTTGGTTTCATGCCAGGAAGGAATGTCATCAGCACGAATAATATAGTTTTTGAGTTATACCGGCAAAAGACGGACAGGCAGACAGACACATAGACAGAGCGAAGGAATTGAGAAAACCTGTTTTTCGTCATTTGATCGCCATCTCGAAAGATGATTTTTTAACGATTGCAATACTCTCTTCGTCTTTCAGAGGAGGGAAGTAATAAAAATGAAATTTAAAACCTGGACACAAACCCAAAACAAAAAAAAATCTGGGAATGCATAAGTAAGGAGTTGCAAAATGAAACACAAGCACAGAACATAGACAATAGTAATAACGTATTAATAAAAACAACAACATAAGCACACAAAAACTTCGCGCAAGAAATTAAAAAGAAAATAACATTAGTCAGAACACAAAACTGAAAATAGAGAATGGAAAATGCTATAAAGAGATAAATACGGACCCAACAAGGAATAAATACAATTTTGTTTTCCATATTCAAAATAAAATGACGCATCACACGATACTTTGACGGCATTGATCATCGCCATATCGTCTTTAAGTTTTTTATCTAGTTTTTCTTAACTTTCGAAGCAAAGAGTAACCGGTTGGTGTTTATGAAACCTCAACAGCACATCAACTTTCTTCTTTTGCCCTTTTTAATAATTCTGTTCAGTTGCGCTATTAGTGTTATACATAATATTATTTTTCCATTTTTTATCTATTCTATAAATAATCTACTAAAGAAAACTACTTTATCTATAGACGAAAATATTCTCGATTTGCATGGACCTAGACAAGCATTCTTTACTGTATTCAATTCTTTTATTTTTAAATAAACTTTCTATATTATATTTAAGCTCTTAACTCAGTCTCCAGTATATATCCTACAGCATCATAGAGGTAGCCCTGCCTATAGATGGAAATGTGTCAAACTTCCGAAAAGCTGGAGAACCATCCATATCGTATTAAAGTTTGTTACGTTCATTTTAGCGTTGGTCCACCTCATCTCAGTTTTTGCGAAATGCTACCTAATTTCTAGGTAAATTTAAAAGTATGTAGGTGATTTTGAGCTGCCGCCGTTAGCAATGGCTTGTAGAGGCACTTTAGTTTGGAATTCTCACATTTTCCTTCCTCGAGTTATGTGGTGCCTCCTGGTTTGGCTAGCACCTCTGGAAGTGATACTTCAACTAACTAGCTCTGATAATTTACATACTTAACTGTTTGGTAAACGAAGTGTCCGTTTTGGAGGTTAATGGCGTTAGCGATTTTTGGTTTATTTCTCAAGTTTGGAATTCTGCAGCAGATGGTAAATGGCTGTGTCATGTGTACCGCGGGTGTGACAGTAGTTGCCAGGTCATTCCCGCTCTTGCATTGTTTGACGTATTTAGTCGAATCTGCGCTTGATAGCCCATACAGCCTTGGCTTATGAGACGTGGTCTACTAGGTTTTGGAGCATTTTCTACTGGACTTTGCAGAATTGTGCGAAATGTTGCCGTTAGTGTTAACACGGTCGCTTAGTAACTTCCATTTGCCTTGAGGTGTTCCAGGATAATTTCGTCCTATGTTGATCGTCAAATTGCTTATCGGTCGTTCTACAGTTTATTGAGTGGTCTTATTTTTCCAAGTATACAACTTTCCTTATACTAGGTATATGAGATTTGGAGATTTCTACATATTCGATATTTTTTTCGAATCCTAGTCAAATAAAATTTGGGAAAATCTCTACAAGGTGGATTTATTTTAAATAGCAGGTTTTATGATAAGATATGCAGCAAAGCACTTGCTGGAAATTTGTTCTTATACATTTTATTTTATGTGGTTTCTATATCCGTATTACTCTACTTGGGGTTGGAGATTGAATGGCTAATTCTATTTACACCTGAAGTAAGTTTTTTGAATGGGTTCCGAGTCTGTACGTGTTGTGTCTTATTGTTACGGAGCTTTTCGTGTTTTCCTCTTGATGTATTTGTGTATTAACGAATTTTTCCACATGTTTCATACCTGCTTACAGAAGTAGTTATAGGGGTGGTTGCTGACTGAACTTTTTTTAATTTGTAATAAGACAGAAATTCAAAATGTTCGCATCCCACAGTGTATTTCTCGAACCTTTAACGGCATCTTACTTTACGTGCAATATTGCAAAATAAGAGTTACAGTCGCCCCTTTACATCCATGGGGGTTAGGTTCGCAGGACCCGCGAAAATCTGCTAATATCTCTAAGCTCCCAAACTTTTTATTGACGACATTTAACACAAAAAGTAAAAAAAATGCTCTTTATTTGTTGTGAATATTTATAATAACAAATACTAAAATAAATTAATAATACATATATTTTATGAATTTAGAACGTATTAAGCTTTTGTTAGTTGCTTTCTTTGTGATTTTCTGCAGTATGACACAACTACAAAATGAATTACAATTTGAGTACTATAATGGTTTCTGCTTTGTCACCAGGTCTGCAGTATCTGTAAAATGCAACAGTAGGTAACTGAAAGTATGACCTTGAAAATTTTTGCAAATTAGTTAATACACAGAACATGCACACATCTAGAAATAATGGCAAATTTATCTGTTAGAAAAAAAGTACTTAAAGGGAATTTAATAAATAAAATTGCGGATTGAAATCTTTTTTACTGCAATCGCCATCTTCGTTCGTGTACAGTCTTTTTAAGTACTAGTACCTTCAGGATTTCTTGTTATCATGAAATTAAAGAGAAGAGCTGAATTTACAAAGAAACATGTTTAATTACTTAAGAATATAATGTAACGCAGTAGACATTTGAGGCACGCCAAGAAGCAAAAGAAAAATGTAAAATATGTCGTTATTTGCAAAGCCAGAATATAGTTCTAATCCAGCAATTTTTTGTTGAAAATTTATTAACATTGCTTATGTTTTAATTTCAATCAGGAATGTGGTGCTGCACATTTTTATAATAATATTTTACATTAGTGGAAGTCTGATATTTGTGACATCTTTAGATTCATATATGGGTTTCTGTGCTCAAACTTTCACATAAAAATGTTAACGATAGTTTTCGTTTTAACATCGCTGATAAACGATGTTGTTCTGAATAAATTAGTGGACAGATTTGTCTTTAACTTTAGCGTTGTACACATTTGGTATGTCTGTTGAGAGCTATGTTGAGAATTTATTAGCAATAAGTTATTTAATTTGGAATTGTACAAGCAGAGGTCGGCATTAAAACAGCAATTTTACCAAGACGATCCTTAAATTTTCTTGAAATATATTAGACGAATATTGAACTGGAAAATTATAACTGTCAGTTTTCTATCATTAATAAAAGGATTGAAAACGGTAGATTCAGTTATGGAAATACATAGATGAGATAATCGTGTCTTCCGGTCACAAATAGGTTACCTTGAATACGTTAAATACACAAAATCTTTTATATAAGTAATTACAATATCAGTTGCAATAAATGTATTTTAAGCTAACGCTGCAGTTATTACATGAATTAAAATAATTCAAGCATTTTAAATATTATGGTAAAATATTCCATATAAATACCATAATGTGAATTTGAAACGGTAATCGTATAGCATTAGCCTTGATATAAAATCAAAAACGGAAGGAAAACAATGTAAGATCAAGTAGGGGCACAACACAGTTTATTGATGGTTGGCTTCCCACAAAACCCAAGCCAAAAACATAAAATGAATACCGATTTTACAAGTAAATAGTGTTTTATATTAGTGTAGTGTCGTAGATAGGCTGCAGGGGTTTACAATTATTCTTCGCTATCTGCAGGTGATAAAGGTGTCTAAGTGTGAGCTTCTGGTATTTTATCGGTAATTAGTTGGAGGTCCAGTAAAAAGCGGGGGTCACTGAAGTACAAAGACAGCAGCCATCTTCGTTCATTACGGCGGAGTCCCAGCTGTGAGCCAAAAGCAGAGAGTGGAACATATGGGAGGAAGTGAGGAGATCATCCTATAAGCATCGCATTAACAAGTTTTTGGAAGGTTTGCAAGGCAGGCTAACCATAAAAAGGGAGCCCTGACATCGATGGAATTTTTGGTGGGCCAATGCACGTCTAAACATCCGTCTGCAGAACAGTATTCCAAGGTCGGCAGTATTTTTTCCTATAATTCAGTGATACAATTTATGTGGTGTTTTTGCGAGTGTTTTGTTTACGGTAGCTTCGTTTACTTAAACTAAATTACATAAACCAAGCATCAATAAGTTATAGCGACTGTAGTGTTGCATAATAAGCTTACTAAATCTGTACCGCATGAAAAACGTTGGGGTGAGGTCACTATAAGTGTTAAAAGAAAGTTCCCATAGCTTAAGAAATCCCGTCCAGAGACATTATATTCACTATATATTTAGCCTAAAAAACGAGCGCATTCAATGAAACTATAACAATGTATGCAATTAACCCAGTACATTATAAAATAGATTTACATATTCAAATAATAAATAGGTAAGATGTAAAAACCCAACCTATGAGATAAGAGTAATATGGTTATTTAACCAACAAGTGTGTTAATAAAGGTGATTAATAATCGAGAGATTTTAACGCGTGAGCGAGTGGAGCGAGCGAACGCGTTAATGAGCGAGATTATTAATCACCGATTAACATAAGAGTTGGTTACAAGACTTTTCCGTCAATCGTACGTTTATTAAAATTCATCAAAAATATTGTAACGATTCGGCTGACGGTTATTTGCCCCGATGCCTCGATTATACTAGAAATTCCAGAGGCGGCTGCCAGCGCGTGAATCATAGGCCGCCGACGGGCGGCCTTGAACGCAGGTGTACGCGAATGACTTATTTTCCAGTCGATGCTAGAGTGGCCCTGACGCGACACGTCACTGTTGCCGAGAACAACTGGAGGCTTCTGGAAGAAATTTCCGGCGTGATATATAAGCGGGCGGAGTTCACCCGCAGTTCAGTTCTGAAATAATTCTTTGACAGTTGAGTTCGAATTCAGCATCAGAGCGCCGAGCTCCCACATAAATAAAAGCCCGTGTGTACATATAACTAAAAGAAATAAATAAATATATAATCGTTAGTGTTTAAGAGTGATATAAATAAATAAATGTATCGATAGTTCGTTAGTACCTGTATTAATTTGTAATCTGCTTGATAATTCTCGTGTGCTTGTAAATAACAATAATCGTAATAATTCATTGTTGTAAATAAATGTTTGAACCCATGTTTGTCGTATAATTTTAAATAACCCGAACGTTAAGAACGTAACAATATTTATTAGTTTTGACATTTCAGATACATTTGACGTTTAGTAGGTATGGTTGCCGATGCCGGAGCAATTTTGCGGAAATTAAAATACTTGGCGGTTGGAAATCCACCTCTGTTGCCGAAGGATACATTGAGAACTCGATAGGTATAAAATACAAACTGCCACAAAGATATTGAGCGAAGCGTTTTCTAATGTAAATATTTATATTAATAAATCCACGGAATAATTTAACCTTTAGTTTTGACATTTCAGATACATTTGACGTTTAGTACGTATGGTTGCCTATATAAAATCATTGCGAAAACGGGTTTATTAATGCATGATTTTTTAGACAAAATCATGCATTAATAATTCGATATATAAACGATTGACGGAAAAATTTATTAAATGTTGAAATTAATAAATACAACACAAAGATGAGCTTGGCATATCATCACCTAGTATAGTATAGTCATCTAAAATAAAGAAAATGTTCCTGTGTACATAGATCCGTGAATGCGTTTTAAGAGAGCTACGGCCTAAAATACGGGGTGTTATGGAAGTCGACGTAATAGTTTTAAGCAGTGAAAGAGCTCACCAAACTGAACGTGTTTTCTATTTATACTTTTTCCGTCGTACATTTTTTTCAATCATTTATACCCCTACATTTAGCGAACCATTAAATAAGCGGATGTAAGTTAAAAGTGAAAATGATTCTGAAAACAAACTAACTAATCAGTTAAAACAAAAAATACGGTCAATAACTTAAGTTACCTACCCTGATTAAAACGGTACTTTAGTAATCAAATGTTAACTTAAAGTTTTATCATTTATGTTAGTTTGAATTTCGAAGAAATGTTTTGTTTATACCATTAAATTAAAATAGTGTTAAATTAATTACCTGAAATACCAAAACACGCTGTATACTTGCTAAGCTTCAGGTTTTTTTTTTAAAGATTTGAATCGTAAGTGAACTTAACTTTTGTTCTGAATTTCTAGTTTGTAGCATAGCGTTTTGTATTTGTGTGGTATATTTGTATTTATCTTTTTGATTCTAAGGCTTCTTATGCTGCTTTCAGCATGTTGGTAAATTTTTTTTATGTATTGAACATCTAGTAAATGTCAGGTGGTTGAACACTATTAATATTTTTTTATTGAAACTAAAGACCACCAACCGACGCTTGAAAGGTCACGAAGGATTAGAAGAAGAAGAGAAGACAAACAGAAAAGGTTAACAAATCTCTAAAGAGCTTTACTCGGAACTCTCTTCGCAAGTGGAAGATTTCAAAGAACATATTTCGAAAATATTAAAAGAAAATATAATTTAATTTCTTTTTGAAGTTCTATTTTTAAGGTTTTTATCCTATATGTATTTGACCGAAAGTATTTTCGGTTTTGATCCAGGTAGATATCTAATCCGTCTGGAAAATATCGTCTCCCTCTGACAAATACCTTTTGAGCTATACCAACAACATACACACAGACAGACAGGCGGACAGATGGATAGACAGAGAGACGAACAGACGAATTTGATAAAAAAGTGTTTTCGTTATCTGGGGACTCTCAAACGTGAAAATCTGAAGAAATCTTGAAAAGTGTTTTTTTCACGTTTACATTACAGCGTAAATACAGAAAATGTAGAGTAGCGTACAAGATATTCTAGCAATAATGGAAAAGCACAGAGCTTCTTCGCTTGCTGTACAGTCGATTGATTGCTTCACAAAATTATTAACTCATAGACCACACTAACTTCATTTTCATATTTTAAAGTATAAGATTACAGGATGACAAGTGGAGAAATCGTAGGAAACATAAATTGGGAGTTCTGGATTTACGACCGTGTTTAACAATGCATTATTTTAACACTTATCTTCACAGCCCACAAATAAATAATTCCCTGCCGCAGTACTTGGTTGCTTTAACATAACTTCTGCAAGGTAATTAAATCGTCTGGCCGGAAAGTCACAACGACTGCAGGCAGGAATAAACGGAACGATGTTTTTCACTATGGCGCTCATAAATACGAGTGTTGATAGAAATACAGAGGCTCAACGGGAAGCGTTTAATATTTGAAATTACCAAACGTCCATGCAACTCTATTGCCTATACATCTTGCTCAATAAAACCGCTGAGCTGCAAAAACCCGGTAGCTTGTTCCTGATCTGTCTTCTTCGGCTTTATTGATATAAAAGCATTAAAAACTAGTTTTTAGGCGGCATTTCCAACTGTTATGATTCTCTAGTCGATTTTTTTCCGATAATATCTGTTCAATGACACGATGCTGTGTCTTTTACAACATATAATTATAATTGAATTTATAGAATTGGAAGTTTAATCTAATCCAACTTAATTACTTCGAAATTAAGAGTATACTTTGTAGGCTATATCTTACTGGTAGTGTTAAAAGAAATAAAATTATCAGAAGAACCGTTGTGAAGCTTAAGAAGATGAATCTAAAATATTATTGTTGAGCAGTATAGCTATGTTATTTCCATTTATTAAAGCTATAAAATATCATACTCTTCTAATAATAACGCGAGAGATATAATTTCTAGAATCCAAGAGGATAGTTTAGATATTTATAAACCTGGTGACTTGAAATACAGTGAACGCCAAAATGCAATCAACAGTTTTCAAGAGATGAAACAATTTATTAAAGGAAGATAAAGAAAAAGCTGTACATCACTATAATTAACTTGTAAAATAAAGAAAACAGATTCATAAATGAGTTACAAAAATATCAAAATTACCGCAACACTCAGGAGAGAACCCAGGCACAAACAAAGCACAATTACAAAGACGTAATTAAGTACCAACCTTCTTGTTTATGTGCGACTTCAACTGCAGTGGAGATGTTACAAAAATTTACACAATTTAAGACGCCTATACTTATACCTCTATGCAAAAAATATGGGAGTACAAACATTTTGGCAATAAAATACCAAGGTGAGTTAATGCTGGTAAATACACGACATACGAGTGTAACCTATCAACAAGCGTAGATCAAAACAATATGTAGCAGCCGCGAAAAAGAATATCCTGCTAACTACAAAGGCTGCGTGGTAGCTGTTGATCTCCAGAAAAGTAGAGACAAGAAAGATTTCAAGAAGAGTAAAAAGGACCAGAGGTTAATCCAAGCCAGAACAAAAAACACACTAACCCTGCTAGAAAATTAGAATAGTCAGCTAGTTTAACGCTCGTATGCAGGTGTTACGGGAGGTAATTCCACTTAAGACCATGTTTAAACAATCGCTATACAAATAGTACCACATGTAAATGCCACCATAATTACTATTTTGCAACATTAGTCAATGAACCAAATGAACCAATTCAGATAAACAATCGTTAGCCTACAAAATCAATCAGCCTTGCAACAATAACTTGTTATGGTTAGTGGTACTCGGGGCAGATAGTTACTTTGACGACAAGAAATATATGTAGGTGTACACTAACTCAAAATGTGAAATAACTAAAACCACGAAACAAGGGATGGTCAAGGGACTTACCTTTAGCGCGTCACTTAAAATACCTGCCAAATCTGGGTTTTCTTTCTCTAGAACCCTTTTGCATGTTTGTTTACAGGAAAATATAGATATCACACTAGTACAATTATCTAACTCGATCTATTGAACACGCCCACAGATTACATTAAAATAAAAAAATTAAATTAATAGCACCCTAAGTTACGTCACTAGATAAAGTTTAACTCAAAAATCCTTTATACACCAGCATGTACCGGCTGCTCTCGTTTTTGTCAGTCGATTAAATAAAAGATTAAAAAACAGAGGAAGATACATTTTTATAGTTCTGAACAACAGTCAATCTAAGAAACAAAAAGCCAGAAATAGAAATACTTAAATAATGCTTTGTGCTTTTAAGATTTGATAGAACGTTTACATGCTTCTTGCTACATCCTATAATATTTACTATCTTTTACGTATTTTAAACGTTTTAAGTTTTAAGCGGTGAAATATCACTAAATACTTAAATTTATAAAGTCAGATATTAATTAAAAAAGCTTATTACACAAAAAAATAAAGACAAAACAATTATTAAATAGCCTGATATTTTTTACATGTGGTCAAATTTTTGTTTAAATGAGTTAATCGACACTGCAGTAACCACTTCACTTGAGAGAGAATTTCACGATTTTAACAGTCTGTTACTCAAAAACCATTGTCTACATAACTACGGAAGCGCTCATGCAAAAGTTTAAAATTGTGTCCAAGCAACCTGCCATCATTATTTATACAAGATATCTAATGCAAATCTATTGGAAGTTTATTATGAAGGACCTTAAAAGTTATCTAATGTTGTTCAGTACTGTTGAGAGTCAAGATATATATAACCGACTGGCGTAGTCTGGTCTGCAGATACTGTATGTCTCGTTTCAGTAATTGCTTTTGTAAACCGTTTATTAAATAGAAATATTTGAGAATTTGCTTTAATTATCATTCTATGTGCTTTGACCACTTAATTTTTTTTGTAACAAGATTTCGCAGATCATTATCAGATGACACTTTCAGAAAAGGAGCATTATTTAAAATATAGGCCCGTCGTGAATTGTTACTTACGTACATTATAACACACTTTTCAGTATTTAAGGGGATTAACAGCCACTTACTCAATTCAAAAATATTGTTCAGATCTTCTTTAATTGTCTTTAATAAGGAATTTCCATGCATTTTTGGTGTCGTCAGCATATTGAGAGATTTTGTTTGTGATCGTTTTGGATATGTTAGATGTATATAGCATAAAAAGCAAGGGCCCCGATACAAAGCCCTGTGCGACACGACCCTCAACTTTTTGTGGTGGTACGAGATCTTGGTTCACTTTGACTTTAAATATACGATTTAAAAAAAAATTCAATCCACTTTAAAAGAAGGCCACGAATTCCACAACCGATTTTCATAATGAGGTGTTACGTCTACAGGCTCATTGAAGTCAATTGATCTTGTGCAATCGTTTATGCATTTCAACATATTTGTAACAATTGAACGGTTTGATAAAAATACGGGCTGTCTTTCAGGTATAACACTATTCAAAGGTAGAAAAGAACTATGATTTGCTCCATGATTTTTAGTGGAATGGATGCTAGACTTATTTCTCGGCAATTGTCTGCTGTTTTCATTTCTTTCTTCTAAATTGGTATCACCGTACCTTCAAGCCATACAGGAGGAAGTTCAGATACGATAAATGAGTTCTTCATTAGAATACTCAATGGCTTGCAAATAGAGTCAGGCTCATTTGAACTAGCTGTTTAGGCGTGGTAATGTTGTAACGGTCAAGTTCGTGTCACCTTGACATTTAAGAATCACCTTGGCATTTAATCATCATTCTGCTAGGGCTAAAACTAAACTGTATATCTTACATTGCAGTAATCACATTATAACGTATTGTGTATTTAAAACTTGCAACGAATATGCCGCGCCCTTCAATAGTAAAATGCAAACCAGAGGAATACTGATCCCGTGTGCTATTATTAGAACTGCATGGGACGGAGTTTGGTCCAAATTGTGTGGGAACGGAAGCGCAGGGAGCAATCGTGTGCCAACAAGCAAGCTGTACGTATAGCCCGAAACCAAAGGGACCCTACGCAAAGTATTTAAGTGCCAGATTGGAGGTGCATCTCCGAGATTCAGCTGCAGTTCGTAGCTAGAAGCTGTTATTTACTTCAAGCTTCAAGGAAGCCAGTCGGCATCGTCAACACCCGCAGCCGATATTCTGGCCATCTTGCTACGAAATAAGGGCAAGTTTAGTTACTGTAATTGCATTTTCCGAGTGAATGTACGTCCCAGGCAGATTGAAAAACCCCAAAGCCATAATAAGGAATTAAATGTTGTTACAAGGCATTGTGCGATAACGGCGAGCCAGGACGCGCCCAAGGGGCACTTGCTGAATTAGCAGAGCCAGGTCTAAGCGCTCCATCATCTTGTTGACACACCGCTTCAGCTGATTTTGAGCTACTAAAGCCAATACCGCATTAAGCGAACTTGTGTGTCTGATTTAAACATTGCATTAGATTAAGAATCAAGCTCGAGGGCTATTCCGGGCTACTATTCATACCGCAAATAACGTTTGTCGATTAACATTATGTATTTTTTATATGTATTTCTACGAGTACTTGCTTCTTTTACAGATTATATGACTGTTCATGTAAACTGTTTGGTTTTCTATTCTGGAAGGCTTTGCATGTATAATTACAGCATTATAGGTGATCACGAGCAGAGCGGCAAAAGCAATAATTTACATTACCAATAGCTGCACTGAGGTAAGAGAGGGCCTTGTACTTCCCCGACTGAGTTAACTAGCAAATAAAGGGTATTATAAATTTATAGTACAGCAGAGTAGAGGGCACGGGAAAAAGCCACATTACAGTTTAAGTTTCACAACGCAAGGGCTAGATAAAAGTACCATTACAAAATCTGGAATACATTTAATCTTTTTATCATTACTATATATTATGCGTTTTTCGTATAATTTCCTAGCTTTATTTATAGATGAAGATAGTCCGTTGGAGAAGGATCTGTGATTGATGTAGTCTTGTGTGTTGTGTGGGCGTTTGAATCTTTTCTATACAATTTTCTTAATTTTGATTTTTTAAACTAAAATGTAATTTATTCGTGGCTTAAGGTTTTGCGAGTTATTCCATTGATTTTTGACAGTTGAGTTTGAGAGTCCAATCCATATCTTAATATTTATTTAATTCATTAGGTTCTATTAGTGTACGTTTTGTGAATGCTTTACATGCCTTAGACGTTTCCGATTCTTTTGAAGCTTTACATTAGCTAAATATTTTAGTGTACTCGTATATTGCAGTTTTATATAGTAATTAATTATTTGAGAAGTTGTCTTCTAGACATGGATTATATTGTATAGTTTTAAAGTGATGAATAAGAAGGTATACAATATTTTTAACAGCTTTAAATAGCTGAATTTCTTTACCTATAATATGTGATTATTAGATTCCTCCTAAGTATATATTGGTGTCAAGCAATAATCCATACATATACTTGGCTCTGATCAAGTGTTTACTACTGTCTGTTCAACTACAACCAGTAACGAAGCTACCAAATTTGTGTAATAATTGCTCAAACACCGTTGCAAATATTTAATTCGCTGAGTTAAAAACATAGTTATTCGTAATAATTAGCATTTGTAGAGTAACTAAATCAAAAAATGTGTATATGCAATTTAAAATTAGTGTAAAAGTTCTACTCATTGGAATGCAGTCGAGCGTACTAGTAGCCCAGGATTAAATTACTTTGGTTTGTAAAGTTTTTTTCAAACAATTCTGTCGCTTGATAGGTTTCGAACAGACAGCCGTTATTGGTAAGAAAGGGAGAGCTCGAAAATCTTCTATAGAACCGGGTCAAATCTTAGAAGGATTGCAAATCATTTATAATTCTTGCACGTCATTCGCGCAAATAAACGTCCTTATCAGAGTCGCACGAGTATGTAATATGCAAGCTAACGGTCGCTCCGTTAATTAATAATTTATATTAGGCAGCTCGGCTTGATTTTCCAGCAAAAACTGGTCGCGTTATATTAGGATGGTACGCATATTTTTAATGTTCCTGTTCGTGTCGAGCAGTAATACGCTTACGTCTCGCAGGAATTTATGGGAGTTATAAATTTGAATGGATTCATGTTTCGCGTTTCTCGGGGCACTTCCTAATGGAAGGAATGTGGGGACATGACATGAAGATGCACTTTACATGTGTAGAATAAGAAATTACGGCTCGCTCGATCAAATCCGCTTGGCTTCTACTCTGCCGTATTTTCTTCTAATTAACAGTATTCTAATTGAAAATGATAAGGTTATTTCTACAGTGATTTTCAATAACATGTTTGCTTTAACAATGCTTTGAGTTAATTTACAAATTATATTGCTAAAGCTGGAGCACAGGTATTCAAATGCACTTTTTATTTGAAAACACTAAAATAACAAACCTGCTAGAGAACAGTTATAAAAAGAAATTAATTTAAATAACCAGTGTGTTCACGTCAAATCGATTGATCGGTTAATTTGCTCAAAACAAACTTTATGACTACTTCGATACAGTTGCCGGCCGCCAGGAAGACGGTGTGCAGCTCTTTAAGTACTAAGGCATGATTAAAATCTGAAAGGGCAATCTTTACCAATTAACGACAAGTGTATCCAGGCATTCAACTAAGAATTCGTAAACTAAAGTAACACACAACTTCCTGAAATTTCCTCAAATCACACACAGGTAGCAGTAACAAATAATAACACTAATAGTTTATAATTCAATAGAATTCAATACAAATATGAGATGACTAATAGTACAAATTGAGAGTAATCATTAGTACAAATTTCAAATAAAAGACTTAGACAACAGTACAAAGGTACACACATGATGCACAACTGTTTAAAATTAAATGCGGTCTCAATTAACCTAGACGCCGTGGTTGAGAAATTACTTAATCAGGTACGCCGTTCGTGAAGCGAACTGTATGATAGCAACTAATTATTAATCAGTAGTACAAATTTCACTTAAAAAAAGGAAGACAAAACCTGATCTTAGCTTTCTTTGAGCCCCTTCTCCACGCTATGTGATATTCCCGATAAGCAAAGGACTACACACATTCGAAGGTTGGAATGCAGGTGATAACAGCTCGAACCAGGTTAAGGTCGACGCGCTCGGTCGCGGTGGTGGTGTTTCACGGCTAATGGTGAACCTATGAGTTTCAGGGGCTCGGGACTGGTTGCCAAAGAACAGAGAGAACGCAAAATAGATGTATGGATGTTTTAGATAAGAATCGCTTCCAACAGTTTCTAAAGGACTTATCCAAGAAGCGCATATAAAATCCGACGACGAGGCTGGAGAAACAAATCCAGAACTGCCCGGCTACAACAATCCGCAAGTTCTGTGAGGGCCACGAACTAAAGCAACCATATTTTGTAAGCCCGTAAAGCCGAAGGGCAATTTCAAAGACGTTACCATTAAGTCACCATCACGGCGTTCGACCGCAAAGAACGAGACGCCTTCAAACTAAAGCCAACATTCGAGTTACTTGCCCGTCCTGTTTAGGGTCAAGCAAGGCCGTTAGTGTGCGAAACTATAAAAATTCGCACCACAGACGTTAAGAATATAGACGGCGCACACACCGAGCTGTGAAAATAGTAGAAGGGCTATCTAAACAAGTGATGCCGGTGGATGTTTTAAATGCAACATCAACAGTATTTTTCTTGCTGTCATTGTAGGCAATAAGCAAATATTTTGCTTGCATCAGTTTAAAATTTTATTCTGTCAAAACTAATTCTGACCGATTGATAGGTTGACCACTACCTTTTATATCTACCTTCTTTTTTCTCTTCCATTTACTATTGCGATTTCTAGCCAACTCCTACCATCTCGTTCCTGCTGTCTTTCTGATGTCGTCCATCCAACGTGTCATAGGTCTTCTCACGCTTTTGTTATGTGTAGTATTTTTTGCTCCATTTATTTTCCGGCCCATTCACACTTCTGCTGACCCATTATGATCTCCAACTTTGGCCTTTTGCCTTTATTGTGCTTTTTTCCTGCCACCTAGAGTTACTCTTACAATTTTACGCTCGATAGGCCCTTGTGTTGCTCTCATATTATAGATAATAGCTTTAAGTGAGCACCTATGCTACAGGAACTCACATATTGGCACTTCCTAAATCCCTAGCTGGATCTACTTCCTTTCAATTTGTCTTTCAAAAAATATCCCTTCTTCATCTCTATTATTTAATCTTAAACTTGAAAATTGAAAGAAATCAAGGGGTGCTAAGAATTCCTGAGTTGGATCAGGCTGTCAAATAAAACCGAAGGTCACAACGTAAAATGTAAGAAGTGTGTCCACAGGCGATAAAAAGGCCTTAAAAAGTGCAAAATTGGAAGGTGTTAAATGAGGTGTAGTCGGTGTATCTGAATTTGGAAGAAAAGAAACTGTGTCAAACTAATGTCCGAAGACACGTTATTATACTGGGGAAATAGAAATAAAGCTGCAGGAGGTGTTGAAATACTCATAAATAAGAGGTCTAGCAACAACGTAGCTAAATTTAGAACTGTATTAGATAATAGTAGGTAAAAAAACTTCAATAAAAATTATACAGGTTTAGACGTGAATTAGTAAGGTAAAAAAGTATAGATAGAAGGATTTTACGAAGACATTGGTAAATGTAAAATGATGAAAAGGGAAAAGCCGAATATATTCTACTAATTGGTGCCCTTAACGCAGTTTGGTGAAGTTATCAATAGAAATGAAATGTATATAGCAAAGTACGGATTGGGCATAGTACGAATATGTTCTTCAAGGAGAATGCGACAAAGATGTGACCGTTTATTCTCCAAAAGCATGCGATGCACATCATCGACATTTTCTGTAGTGGTCATAGAAATGGATCCTCCAACACGGTGTTTATCCCTGAACTCCTTTCTTATAGATTAATGGGTGAATCACCAAATTGTAACTCTCATTAGCACAACATAGACACGCAATGTTGATCTAAAAGGCATATTGTTTATAGTTGGTTTTACTTTCATAAAGACTCATTTAATAAAACTGAAAGAAGTTTTTTTCATATGGTGTCCCGTGCAGTGGGCATCGTGGCATCTGCATTCATCATACACTAAAATAATTTCTGTATTTGCTGTGTTTGTTAGCATCACTTACATTTCATAATTTAAGTCACGCTAGTGGCATTTAAACTTACTGCTGTTGGAATTAATTGTCAATTATTCCTTTAACCTCATAGAACAACAGCAACTTTGATCGATACGACTTTCAGATAAATATTGGGTATTTGCATTGCCAAGAAGTGCGGGTTTCAGAATTAAAAAGCAAGAGGCTTCAAGTTTCTGGATTTGTACTGTAAATGTACGAGTTGTTTATCACACTCCCTGTCTCCCGCTTTCTATTTTCCAGCCCTTCTTCTCATGTCAATCCCAGTCATAAAGTTCTTTGGCATCCACCGCATCCTTTATTCATTTATTCATTGCCTCTTACATCTCCCACGTTTCAATCATTTAAAACCACTCACTCTAAATATATTGTATCTATATATTTCAACTCCGAAATATTTAAAATTTTAGATAATTTTGATCAGTACATAAGATAACGTCTTAACATCTTTCTACTACGGTTTATCGTTCAAACAGGATTTTACCAGCTAGCCCTAAGATTAGAAACAGTAATCAACAATCTTTCAATATACATCCAATTTGCGTGTTTACGTATTGTAATATTTACCTGTAAGTAAATTTACTTTAGTATTGAGCTACGGCCAGTGTACCTTAGTTTCCGTCCTCTATCAACCGCGGGGTGCTAGGCCTGCGGTTTTTCCGGGGTCACCGGAAGTGAGTGTTTTTAAGCCCAGAAAAAATTAAGCGTAACAGAAGCAAGGCGTTTCGTGGTGAAACACTTACAGTGTTTACTTTAGTTATTTTGTGCGACTGAATTAGGTCACCCCAATAAAGTACATTTTAACGCGAGGCTTACAACTTTTCCAGAGAGTGATTCTCGCCTTCAAGCTGCGCGAGGATGCCTGCCACAACTCAGAAATCAGTGCTTTGCGTACCTGCACGCACTTATTAAAGGTTGGTGGATTTCCTATTTAAAATTTGTGCAACACTATATTGCGTTACCTTGCGTCCCAAAGCGGGTGACGTTTTTGGACTTGGCGGAGAGCTATGGTGGTGACATGTAAGATTAAGCATCAGTTTATCGCTGTAGGATCCGACTACTTTCGGTTAATATCGTTTAAATATAATTGTATGTCAGTGATAATTAGTTTATTCCAGTTTGATTGATTGGAAAATCCGCGGAGAACCGTAGTTTTGACATTATTAACAACTTTGGCGTTACCAATGGTCATTAATATTATGTGTAATTGTATATTTGCTTCTTTGTTTTATTTGTGTGTATTTATTTATAATAATAATATGCATTTATTAATAAAAACTGAAACCATTTAAATCAAATATACCTTTGTATTACACTGATTGTGTATATTTTTCAGTGTTTCAAGCTTCATTGAGCCAACTTCCGGATCTTTGTGGCATTGACTATCCGTTACCTCAATTAGAACAAAAGGTGAAAGTTCTCTTGTATAAACTGAGCTGACTGGCAACAAAAGATCAAATAATCATACAAATTAAATACAACAACGGGATAACAAGAGCATCGTTTCCAATTATGCAGTCCTATACCTTATTCAATAGAATCATGTCGTGTACTCGTACCTTATGTAGGTCTACGTATAAACGTCAAGTATGTTCTTCTATGACTTCTCTCTTAGCATAAAGATGTGAATTTAGAATCTATCTATTTGAAAGTCAGTTTACAGGTTCAACCAACTCCTCCTCGATTCTGTTCTTCAGATTTTGTATACAATCTCGCCATTGTTAAAATCCCACTACTTTCACCGTAATTTATATATTTTATTCTATGCCTGTTTTTATAAATAGATATAACAGACGGCCGTGCATGTAGAAGAAACAGCTCCGCTTAAACCTACATTAAACAAAAGCATAAGGATCTCATATAGAATGACCGGTGCTGTTTTGCTTAATTTAATCGATATATTTTCCCACAAGGGGATTTTTTCGGGAAAGAGACTTTTAGGCGAGCATAATTTGGCGGGAGCTTTTAGGCGCGAAGTCTTTAGACGCGGGAGCTATTAGGCGACCATACGCTTAGACGACGTAACTTTGGGGGCGGGGACAGTTAGGCGCCACGTGAACACGTTTTCTCATGGTGTGAATACGTATCTTACTACCTAACTGAAAATAGTCATATAACTACCTCTTTCATAACAAATGTAGAAACTAGTTATTTATGTTAACTAGTTGCAAAATGTGAGCGGTTTCATTAAAAGTCGAATAGTTTTGGACAAGTAAAAGCGATTCATTTTGCGCCTTGCGTCGTGTAAAACCTGAAATTTTGAATATTATATTTTGACATTATTATTGCTAGTTTACTGTACAGCTTTGAACTCTTTTATGGTATTAAGTTTTTTGCCCTCTTTAGAATTAGTTTTGTCAACTTACAGCTGTTGCGTAAATTCTTTAGAGTTTAAGATTTTTTTATAATATTGCTACCTACTTTAGATACTTCAGGGAGATCTATAAAACTAAATCGCTAGTGTCCTTTTTAGTTTAGATGATTTAGATGTTGTAGATGATTTAGGTTCATTACATTCTTTAAATCCTTTAGGCCATTTATAGTATAATAATCCCAAAGTTCTTCTTATATTTAGCTTTTATTAATACTTTAAATAAAAATGTTAATATTATCTGTCAAACATAGGTACATATTTTCTCCTCGAGTAATAATTAATATAATTATATTTTTGTTTCAATTTTCGAGGTTGTTAGCTTCAAACTGTTGAAATAGTTTGAATCGGACTAGTGTTCTTCTATAAATTTAGAGTCAGAACGTTTGCAAGTTTTTATGTATATAATTTATTTACTTTTTGTATTTTGTAGATTATGTTCCATAGATTGAGGAAGAAGAAGAAGAAGGAACTCTATATAGATCGATTTCGCCAGATTTCAATGCTCAACGAAAGCGTTAATTAGCGAACGACTAGAAAGCACTGTAAACAAGTGCTCACACAGTTTCTTAAAGTATGGCGATTAATTATTGTAAATACCAAACACTAGGAAATCTCGCGGACTCAGTTGAGATAATTATTACATTTGCAAGCAAGCCACGCGATCCCCTGGCAGTTCATCCTGTTTTATTACAAACCGATTGCCAACTAATGGCCGCAGCATTAGACTAATTATCTCAAGAATCCAGATCATAGTTCAGAAGGATCTGTTTTAATTGACTGAGGTGTAGTTGCTCCGTATCTGGTTTTTGTTCAGTCATTAGAATCTAACCACTTACTTTTCAAATCTACTATTCGATAGAAATTATAGGAAACATATTTCGCTAATTTGCGTCAGTATCCATGAAAACCTTTTTGCGAAATGCGTGTTAAATAGTGATTATATAAAAACTATTCCACTAATTTGTTTTGTAACAATGAAAGCCTTTTGATCGTTGCATTGTGTGCCACTCACGTTTGGTTTCAATTTTACTTCTTCTGTTCAACAGCGTCCAAGGCTCAAAGGCTATCGTTTTTGTTATCAATCACAACAAGTCCTCCTCGGGACAGCCAGACAAAGGCAGCTTCTTTGATTGTTATTATTGAACGCGATTTACAAATGGGACATTTTTCTTCCTGCCGGCGCATTTCCAGCATATTTCGACACAAAGGGCGATCCGTCATTGGCTCCCTTTAGACTCGCAGCCTCTTTCAGGAGCGGGGCCTCTTGTTCGCTTCCTTGTATAATAGAGATATATACCATAGTTTACTGCGATGACGTAGCTATATTAATATTAATACCACTGCGAGCAGCAGGCAGTATCATATATAACTTCGGCTAATAGGCGCATGCAAACCGGTACGGCGAGGATATTATAGGCCCCGACAATAAAATCGCCTCAATGACCGTTTGGAGGGAATACCGAAATGAGAAAGAAGGCTGAAGGCATCGATTCTGGCCTACAATTTTATATTATCTAATTGGAATATTTCCTACCTGTTTATAGTTTTTATTATTAAGTTAAACAACGTTTGTCCGGCTGTTTTGTAGTTGATGTTTCAATTAACAAACACAGTAACTTCCCGCGTATTTTCATTGTCTGTATATAATGGAAGCTTATTGATATTATTCAATAACTTGTTCTGTTATTGCAATGAAATTTGATCTGTTCGGTCGATTGATACTCAGTTTCATGAGACTCTCAACCTGTATCCGTCGCATTTCAGAATTCTTGACAATGAGTGAGTCCTTCTTCAAGAATTTAGCCATTCGTATGAAGGCAATGAATAGCAGGTCTACGGCAATGACCAGACCAAGAAATATGACAGAAAACGTATGAATATCAAAGCAATCCTTAAACCACGAAACTTTTGTTCACAATGTATCTGCGCCATTAGGCCAGGCGGTGGACATAGGCAAGGAATACTACTGTTAGCCACAATTTCCCTATATTTCCAAATATGGCAACTCTACGAGCTATACTTGAGGGCCCGCCAAATAGACTCAGTGAAGACGGCGTGCGGTCCTTACAAGATGTTACTACCAAATATTATGAGCGCCAACAAGTCTTTACTTGTAAAAAATGTGCTCAGATAGGTTGAGAACTTATAAACTCAAATAATCGCTACAGACAATAGTACAATATCTGAAATAAAAAAAGGAGCTGTAACGAAACCTGACGCATAAAGGCATTAGCAGTAAAATATATTTAATTAGCATCGGAGTCAATAAAATATAGCCAGTCAATAAACTTCTCCATGCAAGCCAGTTGCTCGAGATGTCAGAACATTAATTAAACGAAAAATGGAACCTCAAATGCCATTTTAACAATTAAGTTCGCACAAGTTAAATGTAAACTACAAACTTAGAACAAATTCAACGTACTACGCAAGTAAATATTAAGGCAATAGTGAGCTACAAGCGATCTTACCTTAATTTCTTTAAGTTAATAGACCTGAAGATCGCAGAATAAATATCATTTACACAATTCAGCATCCGCTGAGACATGAAATAAATCCAACCAGGTTCAGCGGTAACGCAGTTCATTAGGTCGTAATTCAGTTATCTGGAAGACCAAGTTTTTGAAGTAGATGGTTAGGTAGCCTCCAAGCGGTCTGTTACAGCTATTCTGGTAACAGATCATGGTGCTTGCAGAAACCACCAAATCGCCTCCTAAACCAGGCTGAATCGGTGCCTAAGAACCTCCGGCAAAAAGCTAGAAACGCAGCTAGTTATCAAACGCTACTAAAACCACAAATGAAGTAACCACTCGCCTTGCATAACAGGCTTTTCTGAGGAACGACAGTTACATGCTTGCTGCTAACTCGAGGCAAAGCGACGTACGGAAAAGAATGATATTCAAGCAGCAACAGGTCGTTTTTTATCTCGAAAAGCTGAAACAACATATGCTTGCACTACCAGATAACCTTTAAAATAGGCGAGCGTCTTAAAAACAACTTAGTGAAGCTTGCTGGTAATGCAGCTAACAGATATCGGCGCATATGCGGGCGGCCAATTAAGCTATGTTTATATGATTACGATGCTCAAAATAAAAAAACGCTTAGACGACCAAGATTTATACAACAAAATAAATTCTAATCCTAGGTAGGTTTTTTACACGTAACACTTCCTAAAAATTTTAAGAAGATGGGAAGATGCAATGAGAAGAAATTGCCTTACATGTACGTAGAAGAACGAGTGACTGGAAGCTTTACTAAGACTATTCAAGAAATTCAAGTCCATAAGTCTTGACATGGCTGCCTGGAATTTCCGGCTGGAAGAAGAGTTGAATCTTTAAAAAGTATCAATGGGAGCTCGACAATGCAGCTAATGGCTGTTTAAAAAACAGAGTATGAAAATTGCTTTGAGGAGTAGCAAATGCGCTGGAATAAGACTTTATATCGCTCTCCATCGAGAGATTTCTGGCCCCATCAACTTTTAACAATGGGAGAGTAAAAGCATGATATTTTTGTATGCAACAGTTGTATGTATGGGCAGTTGCTTTTGTTAGTTGTTATATAACGTCCTCTTTATTGGTTACATTCTCGAGCGACCCACTTCGTGTTTCTTTACTTCTTGTCTAATTTCTCTAATCACTTCATGTAGCACTAAGGAGAAGAGCAATGAGCTCAATATATGTATATCCCTGCCGTAATCCTATTGTCATTTTGAACACAGCGGATGCTTGAAGGTTCGATCTCACATAGTTCTTACTTAACCTGTATGAATTTGGTATGTTTCTCATTGTGTTTTGTTGTATTCCTCTTTCTCGTAGTTTCTGCTAGTTGAATTTCGGTTAATTTTGTTGAAAGATGTTCCCAAGTGTAACAAGTGTTTAGGTTTCCTTCTTCCATGCTTCTTATCTTCTTCGTCAGTGATTTGCTTCAGAATAAGAATTGCATTGTGTATTACTCTGACTGGTCTTAATCTGAATTGACTACTTTCTATGGTTTCTTCTAGTTGATCTCTTATTATGTTTCCATAACTCTGATAAGTATTTTTACTATAACCTTTTTCGTAAAAACCTATTATTATGCTCACTTACTAGTCGCCAAATGCTTCTTCTTCCTTCTTCTGATGGTTCTGTTAATGCTTTAATCATCGGCTATGTTATTTTATCTTACCATGCCGTTTTACTTAATTGTATTTTTCTTATGGCTTCCTGTAATTTTAGTACCGTGACTTCCCCTTGCTGCGTTGATTCTATTGGAATATTGTCCTTTATGTTATATTGCTCCAGTAGTTTGTTAAAGTACTCTCTTAATTTTTTTATTATGAATGTTGTTCGTGTGTAATAATTATATATCTTCTATTGTCTTTTAAATTCTTGAATGTCAAGTTTTTATTTCTTCTCATGGTTTTCATGATGTCAAAAATAACTTCTAATGTTCTTTGCTTGCCTTAGTCATATTTGGTTTGAAGTCGTTCCATGACATACCCGGATACCAAAAACTCTCTGTATTTTAGTAACTTCTTGTGAATATGATATTTTAACAGATCTAGCTTTTGCTAACTCACATTCCTCAAAGCCGGTTTTTGATTTTCCATATTGAAAGCAACATATTTTATGAAGCTCGGGCTACGTCTCTAAAGGCATATTTTTAAAGATAGCGATTGAGTATTTTTTTTTAGTTTAGTAGTAAGTACACGTTATTTTTGGGAAAGCGAAGAGTTCTAAAGACCATATATTTAAATATTACAGTTTCTAGATAAGAGGAATCATTAAGAAGAATCGAAAGTAGACCCATGCAAATAGAAACACAAAACGCAGAGGTAGAAAAAACAACGGAGCCAGATGGAATAATCAACAAAATGTTTAATACGCCCCAGTAAAACTATTATGGATATTGAAAATATACCCCTGTTCTAAAGGCTGGCTAACGGAGAAGACTTGCCAGATGAAGGCACAGATGCGTATGTTATCTTGATTTTCAAGAAGGGTGACCGAATAATATCTACGAATTATACCGGCATCGGCATCAGCATAATATCAACCATTCTAAGACTATACAGGAGATAATCATAAACATAAAAGATGATACCATAGAGGTAAAATGGTGGAAGGCCAAGCTGGATTATTATATACGTGTTTACTAGTTAAAAACGAATCTACTTTGTTTACATATTGTTTGTTTGCAAGCACTATTTAGCACTCGTAGTTACTCTGTCTAGGAATGTTTAATTTTACTTTCGTAGTGGAGCTAAAAAATCCTCGATTTTCTCTTATCTGTTGCTGTAAGAGGCAGCGCTGCTGCTATCCGCAATGGATCCAATTCAGGTTCGGCTAAGTGCAAACAGCTTGCCGTTTGAGATTTTTCTTGCTACAAACACCTTCAGACGCTTTTCAATTCTCCAATCCTTTCGCTGGTTCCAGTCAACTAAACCGTTCGTTGCATTAGAATATTTTCTTTTTCTTTTCCAGGTTATGTTGCTTATAGCCTGTTGATTATATGTACAGTTATCGAAGACGTTTTACTGATATTTAAGAAAATTAAAACGGTTGAATTCACTCTTAAAATAAAAATACTGGGTTTATTTATCATTATCAACATTTGCTGACAACACAGACACAGTATAACTTAGTTTCACTTCTTTCACAAAATTTTTACATTTATTTTTCTTAACTAACATAAATACGTTTGCCTTGTAAAGTGCCCTTAAAGCAACTTCTTAATTACATTTAAATAGAAATAACGTTTTCAGACATTTTGCTTTTAAATTATTCAATTTGACTGACATTTAAACGGACTAATCAGACTGGATGACATTTGTTGAAGCTACTTTAAATTTTATAATTGAAAATTCTGAGCTTATTACTAATGTAGGACCTATAATCTTTGCGGCATTAAATTCCGCTGACACTTCCTCACATTTTCATACCTGTCATGAGATATGTTTTTCAATATAAATTTTGCAGCTGTATTTGTAATTTTTGCAATTACTAGTTAAACGATTTTTTTATTTTTACATTTAGATGTAGCACATCCTTAAATATGCCGTTTTTTATGTCTCACAAACACATTTTACAATTTGTTATTATTTCTGAAATATTTTTCATTAAATGTTTACATTTCCTTCTTCTAATAATAATCTCACTGTTTTCCTCAGACATTGTTTTTATTGGTTATTTTTTTTCATTTTGTAGAGCATTAAAGAGAAATGATGATTTGTCACCAAAAAATTATCTTTGACTGATTACGTTATAATAAGTTAGAAAAATCACTGTAATTCAGCCTGTTCCGAGGATAAATTGCTATTGAAAAACATTTTTTTATCGGAAAATCGTAATTTAACGAAATTTAGGTTTAAAGCTCTTTCCTAATATACTCTAATTAAGAATGCTGTGCTATTATATTGTGGTTAGAGTCATATTTTTAGTTGTTGTTATGTTAATAACAGACAAAATCTTCAGGTCACGCTAAACGCATCTATATATTACTCGTGTTAATTTTTGCTATTTTATCAACTTGCATCAGTGGCACTCCATAGCAATACACTGCTGTATACAACGTAGCAATTAATAGGAAAGGAAAAAACAAAGAGCAGAAATTCAGCTAGATTTCATAGATATGGAAAAGGCACATAAATCCATACCTAGAAATATACTGAAAATAATTGAAGCCCTAGAAGAGCAAGGAATCATTAAAGCAGAAGTCTTATAAGAATAACAGAGTAGCTAAGCAGATTAAGTAATTAATTCTAAACAACGAAAACTTCCGTTCAAAGTATATCTAAAACAGATTATCAAATAAAGTGTGAAGGAATGGCGGTCCCAATACGAAACGGTTATTTATACACCCTAAGCTTTGGAAATTTCCTCTTGGGAAGCTGATGGAGAAACAATTAAGAGCAAAACAAAATATTTAAATACAAGCGACATAAATATGGAGAATCTAAAAATAGGTAAAGATACAATAATTACGGAAACGAACAGGATCAAATATTCACGTATAGTGTATAATAGCAAAAAGTAAACACAAGAAGAAGGACTTAAATTCGCATCGTTGTGACAAACTAGAATATATACGTATAAGTACTATTGCTAAATTAGTAATCCGGGACAAGCACATTACAAAACGAAAACAAAACGTAGAAATATACGAAACAATGCTAGAGCCTATTAGGTCCTATGTGGTAAAACGGGATGATTAATATACCTCGCTTGCGATGCTCTTTTTCATACTTAAAAGTAAGAGCCAACTTGTATCGTTTGTATTTTCTTGTGTGGTAGATTTAAGAATATTGTATTTAATGTAAGCAAAAGCTTTGAAGTCGACACTACTGCTCTGTAAGTGCATTGTAAACCTGATTTCGCGGATACAGCGATAAACGCAGGTTCGATCCTGTCAGCGGTATGAGGAAAATTTTAACTGAAGATTATTTAAGAAGAAGCAAGAATTAGCTTTTGAGCCTTATCCAAGTGCATATGTACGTATATTCTAGTAAAAGGCCGGCGGCGAAGTGAATTTTGCCATAGGAAGAGCGAAGTAAATACAAGCGGCTTCAACAGCTTTGCAGTAAGTAGTTTGCTGCATATAAGTCCTTGTGGGGTTCACAAAATAGTGTTTGCTGGACCAGACGCCTTCTTCAGCGTGTACAATGAGGTATGCGAATTACGACTCCCAAATAATGTATTTGGGTACCTTGTGATGCCATCTAGGCGAATATCACTAGTTTCGTGTTTGAAAGAATTCACATACCAATCATCTCGTTATCTGGTTAATGACGCCATCCATGGCCAATATATATGCAAGTTAGCGATTACCAGACTTTGAAGTCTGTAGCTGAGTCATGGAATTCATGTGAGTTAAGAAATACGTGTGCTTATGCAAATTGTCTGATTTATTACACGAAAATCCGAACAAAAACGGAATTAAATAATATCAGGTTCAGGCGAATTTGATGATACGCTTTTAGCGTTGTAAAGACAATTTTCAACGCTACATTTGATGCTGTTTTATATGCGGTGTGTACTTTTGTGCGAGTAGCCGCATCTATTTCGCATGTGGGTTGGTTAAGGGTTTGATCCTATTGTCTTGTCTCTTATACGTATTTTGTGTTTTTTACGTACGTTCTAAAGTCAATAGATTGATGTCAACAAATTGGTTTTTATTGTGCATTGACTGAAGTTACTTTCAGACAGAAATCGCTGAAGGGCGACTGGCTTCCTGTTTTTTCGCAAATATTAACACTTCGCTACCACAACTAGGGTATTTTAGGCTTTGACGTTGATTAAGTTAGCTAACTGAACAAAAAAAATTTAAACATTAAATCGCGAGAAGTCGGGTAGCGCAGTTGGAAAAGCGCCGGACTTGCTTTAAGCAAGTCCTTGGTTCAAATCCCGCGGGGGCCGGAATTTTTCTGCAGCCCTGGCGATTGGAATTGGGCTCAGTGAGACTAGAGTGTTTCAAGATGAAACGGGTCCAATCACAATTAAAAGATCACGGTCTATAATTTTGGGTTGTGTAGCGTTGGAGATCTAGGAGCTGCTCACCGTTAAGTGGTGTCGTCGCTTTCTTCCCGTATATGAAAAATCGATTTAATGGAAGATTTTCAGCTTTTGATAAGCTGCTGAAACTTTGTCATGATGTAATGAAAAATGTGCCTAGTTCCCAGAGGACCCCTTAATGAGTTGGTTCGACTACTGGTTTAGACAAATGTACAGATGTACTTCTATAAGCGAAAGCAGTGAGAAGTGATGAATAAAGAAACTACAGAAAAGGAATATGGGACAAAGAAAAAGAGGTAGGTCTAGAAGGTCTTACATCAGGGCTGTCCAACTTCAAGGGACTCAAGGGACACTGTAAAAAATTTGAAGGCTATGAGGGCCGCATCATAAAATGTGTCGTATGCGACTTTGTGAGTGATTTGTAATAAATATAAAACGTGTATATTTCAATGCTAATTTTTATTTATTCAAGAAGCTTAGGTTATATTACAAAAAGCGTTGAAACGTAGAAGATATATACAGGGTGTTTCCTGAGGTAACCGAACAACTTACACCATATGTTCACTTTAGGTTAATTCCTTTCCGTTCTTGAGATACCGACAAAAGAAAAAAATTACATCATTTAATGTAAATTTACGTATAGATATGTGACATTTCATCCCCTTACTAAGGGCGTCAAAGAAACACCCCTTGGATTAAGCTCAAACGGGGAAATACGTTCACTCAAATATATATTCGATTAGGTAAAACACCAGATAATTACCAAAACAAATATAATGTTTTTAGCTAGTTACAATGATTAATTAAAAATAACTCTGAGTTGTACATTATTTCAAATGAACATGTTCTTCTGGAACGGTGTCTGGTTTCGTGAGTCGAGCTGCAACCCAATGCACCGGCGAGTGTTACGGGTCCCTATTGGTAGTCCGCCGGTACGCACGCCGATTCTTCGGGAAATGGGCTGAGTAGGTATTTTGTTCCTGCAAACTGAACCTTCCACTCAGCAGTGATTTTAAGCTGTAATTTTCCGGTTAATTTAGCGATTTTAAGGGTTACCTGGGGGGGGGGGGGCGTTAGTGCCTAAATCCAACCAGAGGTTGCTGATACCTTACGACAGATAGGCGTTGTTCTTGGAGCGAACGCGGTGTCAAATCCTGCAGATGGAATTTATTCTCCTTGAGCCGGGAAATAATGTTGACATTCCCCCGACAGGGAATTTGCGGGCTGCGGAATCGAACGTTGAAGTCCATGAATTCGCCTTCTAATGACCAAAAAGGTGAGTTTATGAAGGGCGGCTACAGGAGTCTAGCCGTTCACAAGCGGGGTAGAGGCTGCGATTCCTAGATTCCTACAGGTGACAGGTTTAATTATTAGTAAAATGAGGTTATGAGGAGTATTTCACCTCTCGGGGGGCCGGGATTTGCGTTTAAAAATTAGGCGGTCGAAAATGGCTTTTAAGCAGTTAGCCTTGCAAGACAGTACAGCGTATTAAGACAAGGTTAAAGCCTCAGGGATTCGATTTCCCAAGAAAGTTCAACAATCAAGGTAAAATTGAATTCTAGCGGTCTGGCTCTTGCGGAAAATGAACTTCTCGGGCTGACAGTACAACACATCATCTCCCTTGAAGCCTGGTCTCGTAAGGGTTGGAGGCCTACTCCGTTAGACAGTTTAGCATGTCAGATCGGAGGGCCCAAGTAGAAAAGGAGAGGACAGGATCAGAACTGGTGGACTCAAGGGAAAATTTTCTCAAGTTACTGGAACTGGCAGTGCAATCTTCTTTTATACCTTTTCTGCCTCGTTATCGGGGTACTTGCACTAGCTTCCACTGGAGAGGGAACGACGCGATCATTCATATTTCGCGGCTAGGATTTCTTATCGCCAGTTCACGCGTAGAATTAATGCAGCGCTTGATTAGCCGGTGTATCAAATTTAAATACATTTTATGTATAATAAAAATTGTATACAGGAGCAAGCGTTACAGAGATAAGTAAGTAAGATTAAATGACATTTGTTGATAAGTAAAAATTGTCAAAGTAATCATTAGTTAACAACAATTAACAACGAGAAGAACTAAACACTACTAAACAACAATCAAAAACAGGTGTCTGATCACTACAGCACCATTCGCGTGGCAACTGCCATACTGAGACAACGGACAAGACAAGCCTTACATCGGTAGTGGGCTGGACTGTTTCCTAACACAATGTTAAATGATAAAGTGAAAATTCGTTTACTAATGATATATTTTTGTAAATATTTTCAATTGTTTTAAATTATTTATAATGTATATTCTAGATTCATGTTTCCTGAAAGTATAGTATCTATCGATCGGCGGGCCGCAAAAATATCTTGGAGGGCCGCATGCGGCCCGCGGGCCACATGTTGGACAGCCCTGTCTTACATCATGAAAAAAATAGAAATTGAAAGAACAAAAAGCAGTGGAAGCTTTGGTTAAACGAAGAAATACATCGTCAGCGTTTTAGAGGATATATTAAGTGTCTCTCACGTTTTTGAAGATGACACTTTCCACTAGCCCTTTGATATTTATGACAGTTTTAAAGACGATACTATTTGTGCGACTTCTTGGCCCAAAATATCTAGAAGCTCATTTAGCCATTTTATTAGAAATTCAAAGTAACAGGAAAGAAATGAAAAACTGTAAAGTGTATCTAAACCATCACACGATATAAGGTATAAAGTGATCAAACTGATTTCTGAAACGGTACATATACGGCAAAATTTCAACTGAGCGGCGGTACTACTAAAGCAAAGAAAAGAAAAACAGTTCTGCTCCAGCAATCCCATATTTGCTAGTGCCGCGGTTTAACGGTTGATTTATGCCGATATCTGCAATTAGCGCAGCACAAAAAATGTAAAACCATTATTAGGCCATATACGTCGCAATTAATCGCGGAATGCTTAAAACAAGAAGCGTTTTCTTTTTACGGGCTCAGTTACATGTGTAAATGGCTATTTTAGCACTTACATCTTGCATTATGAACAGTTGCTGCTCGCATTACTTTCCGTTCTTCTGGTGCCTATTTTGGCACCTCGGAAGCATGAGAAATGACCACTCTAGTGGTTTCGCGTGTTTTTCTTAGGTATTTATGTGCAAACACATTCAAATTGGTTTTCTCGCGGTGCGTGCGAACATGATATATTAGAGACACCCAATAAAACTTGATTTGGGAGCGGTATTTTAAACAGCTCTAGTTTATGGCTTTATTTTGTATAAGTGTAATTTCAGGTTTCGTGAAATTTTAACTATGCGGAAATTTCAGAGGTTTTCTCACATATTTCTTCCGCTGGTCACAGCTTGTGGTCCGGGGAATAAAACAATGATTTACTCGCGTGGTAGCTGCATAACGACAGGTCTTAGCAGGGGAAATTGCGAATAAATTAATAATTTCTATATTTATTTGCGAGCGCTTTCTTTGAAGCGAGTAATAGTATGCAGTATAAAGTAACTCTTTGATACAAACGTCGCAAGCTGACCATAAATACTGCTAAATGAATTGCAGTGTGTGTTTTGAAAATAGCCCATTTATG
Source organism: Agriotes lineatus (assembly GCA_940337035.1). Taxonomy (NCBI): domain Eukaryota; kingdom Metazoa; phylum Arthropoda; class Insecta; order Coleoptera; family Elateridae; genus Agriotes; species Agriotes lineatus. The sequence continues at coordinate 21,729,901 of OW679201.1, read as the reverse complement.
ATTTGCTCTCGGATTTATGGCCTTTTAGTGCTTCTGAGGAGCGTTTATTATTGCGACGTTCGTCTCTACTTATTAATTACTTCAGTGCCTTTTTCCCGACCTAAGTGCTTTCTAACATTAAATCACGATAAAATTGCCAAGAATTTGAGCATAAATAATGATTTTATCTCAGTTTATTGGCCATAGCTGAATCGGAAGAATAGATCACTCACCATGTAATTTTGCTTTGACATACCTGGAATTTTACTGTTTCCTTTCTAACCAAAAAGCCGCACTTCATCCAAGTATGTGAGTATAAAATTATCTAATATTAATAGAAAATTCAAATTAGTAGCTTTGCGATTTAAAACTTATTTATGGGTAGTTATTTAACAGAGAATAAATCTTGATAGAAAGTCCACAACAAATGGTTTATCAATAAATTATCTAGAGAGCTGGTTCATACTTGGAAATTTAAACACCATTAATAAAATACTCAAAAACTTGAATATTATACGGAATAGAGTACACAATTTATTTCAATCGGCTTATATTTTTAAGCTGTGCAAGGGCAAAAAAATTTTGAGAAAAATAAAAAGTCTAAACACAAAAAACTAACAGAAGAAAGAAACATGGATGAATTAAAAGAAGCAATGACAAACACAAAGGCGGGCAATGCCAGAAAGCAGAAGAAAATTCAACCCGAAATTATTTATTTAGATCTTTAGAAAAAAGAAATTGGGAAGAAAACATGATAATCACAATACGCATAAAGAGAGGCTATAGAGCCAGTTGCCTTTCTTCAACTAGCTCTAAACTATACGCAAATATAATAGCAAGGAAATTAAGATTAACTACTGATAATAAATACGATAATATTTACACACACATAAATGTAATAAATAAACAAATAGAGACTGAAGAAACAATGTCCTTCCACATCAGATAACTTAATTGCCTTGGGCTGTAATGCCTTCACGACTAGTTAATTTTATTCTAATTATCTACTGTTTACAAAGCTAGAAGGTAGCCTAGAGCTTCTATCTGGAGCTAATCAATCCAGCGAATTGTATAAATAAATCTAATGTTCCTGAGGCTGCGAGTTTCCGCAGTTCTAAACCCCTAACGAGACTGAAACCCAACGTGGGTTTTAGGAAGTTTCTGGAGTGTCCGCAATCTGAGCGCTGTTTTTTAAAATAAAATAGTTAATGGCGGCTGTGTGTTATCTTAAAGTGTTTGAATTCGAGTATTTAAGGAGTTCAGGAACCACCTTAACATGTATTAAATTTAAAGCGATTTTATGGTGCCGTTTGTGTGCGTTTATTAATCCGGACAACTTCAAGCCTTTATCAGCTTAATTCGATCAAAAGTAGATGGTAAACTCGTAGGATAGCTATCGTGGAGAGGATCTGGTTCTAAGAAAATAAGCAAAAAATCAGTTTTACTTACTCTATGCTGTAGCAAGCTTGCTAGCAAGTCAAATGCTTTCTTCGGTGCGTTCGAATTTAGACGTGGGAGTATCAGCTATATATAATAGAAATTCTTGTCAGATCAGGTTGGATTCACTTCTGAGCAGTTCCACTTCTAGAAGAGAAGTTGGATCCAGAACTCTCCTCACGCGAGATCTCTTCCCAAGGTGAAACTAAAGTTATCAAGTTGCTGGCTGTGGAGACCTTAACAAGATACGCATATGTGCGTAGTATTATGTACTAAATAGAACAATATTTGAGACGCGCAAAGACAAAAGTATAAAATGAGATAACCTTGGGGTATACAAATAAAACACGAAAAGGCTATGTAGGTGGAAATTAAGTAGGTAAGAAAAGTAGGAGAGAAAAGAAAGTGGAGCAGAGAAGGCAATGGACAGAAAAGACACTTAGTTAGCTAAGAGGCAGTCATAAAGAAGATAGAGTAACAACAACTGAGTTGGTTTGGATTCAGAATAAGGATGGATCAAAATATATTAGTTAAGAAACTAACCGAGGCAGAAGGAGCCTGAAGAATTAGAAGAAAAACACCAAAATAACTGGGTAGATAAGATGATAGACCTGTATAAGGTGACAGAAGAAAGCTACATAAGTAATTTTTAATTACAGATTTAATTGCATGACGTGCATCTTCTTGTACGGCATAGGAATTCTGAAGAGAGGAGAAGAAATAAAAAAATAACATGCACTAAATTCATAGAGTGATAAAAACTTGATAAAGCTATGAAGAACAACTACGACCATACTACAAGTTCAAATTTTTTAAATCTTTTTTATTATTTATATTATTCATTTTTAGTATGAGTTGTTTTCGAGTTACGTCTAAGGTTCAATAATCGGGATTCTACTTTATTAGTCCAGAGGAGGCTTCTAAAGCGATATAAATAAAATAACATAAGAAAAGCCAGCATTAGCAACATGGAAAACTTGTGACCGTAAAAGTTTTGTGTGCCACTTTAAAAAAATCTGCAACATTCATTAAGGACTAATACATATACTATTATATTTCATTTACTTCAAGATATATTTACTTTATTTACATATAAAAATGTGTATGTCGTTCTAGATACACTTTAAGCATCTTTTCAAATTTTGCTTTCTCTAATAGTAGCTCAAACTAAGAACATGCAGATTAGTTGTAAAATTATCAGAAATTCCTTAGACTGTGGCAATCAGCAATGGCAAAATTTGACTCAAAGAATTAATAAAATTACCTTATTTATAATCAGCAGTAATTTGTTATGATCTTGAAACGGGAATCTGGTCGCCTAGCTTGTATTGTTTATTTAAATGTTAACTTGTCTAGCCAATTTGTATTTTCATTTCTGTTTACCGTTAGTTTATTAAGGGTTAAATGTTACAGCTTGCAGTTGAATGTGGACAAGTGCGTTTGTTCAGCGACCCATCGGAATTCTTCCAAAATCGCGGGGCGCTGGGAACCTACATTCAGTAGCCAGCGGGCCTTGTCCCAATCTGTATGCCTTTAAGCAGCGAAGTAAATATCGCCAGGTGGCGAGTTCAATAGAAATGGTTGAAAGCCTTACAGTAAATAAAGCGTTGGTTGGTGCTACAAGCCAGAGTTTACATTTCAAGTATTTCAAGTAAACGGCATCTTTATGACGGCATCAGAATTAGCAGTAAGAGTATTTGTGTGTGTTACATTTTCACGCGTCGCATCGTTCAAGGTTTAGTGGGGCAATCCAGAGCGTATGTTGCAATTCTCAAGTCCCGATTTCCAGATAACTTAGTACCTACATGAAGAAATTGTAACTCTAGCGATAGGCAGTCGCCACAGCTGTGTGAAAAGAGTTCTAAGTTGAAGAAATGTGCTTATGTATGAGAATTGCGCCCGAATTTTATACCACTCATGCTAGGTTTTGATCCTGTTTTATTTTGTCTTTATTGTTTTTATGTTTTAAAGTCAATGTATTTATATAAGCAAATTGGCTTTTCGTACATATGTTCGAAGTCAGTTTCAGCTTAAGAACACTACAGGTATAGACCAGCTGTCTGTTTTTCATATAGTTATCATTCGTTATCATGACTACGTATTTTAAAAAAAAATTGATATGTACTGAGCTAGCTAAGTACAAAACAGGGCAATTAATTTATATAAGTATTAAGACGTAATAAGGTGTCGTATTTAAATTTAAGACCTCGACAGAGTAGGTACACAAACGTACTGTTACAATCTTTTTAACCGAAACAAATAATCGGCTTGAGTAGTTAATGATGGCACAGTATGAAATATTCCCAGCATACAGCATGTAAACGATGTGCTTTCAAATATGGGTTCTTAATAAAACATACTTCTATTCAAACCGATCTACAAGCTATAGGATTTATAATATTTGAATTATTCTTTACACGACTAGACCACGTATATCTCGTCCAGACGAAAAAAATGACACAAACATACTGTAGCCCTAAGGTTCAAGCTGTCAACTGATGCACTCTTAAAAATACATCTAATCCGTTAAAGTTAAAAATCAATTCTACAGTTGTAGCAGTTGCTAACAAACGTGTAGAGCTTTACCGATTGTACCACTTAGCCCAAATAATATTTCGCTGACCTTTAAGCTAATTTTCAAGGTCCAGTTCTTTACTAACTTATTTTTGTGCTTAAACCAAATATTATATAAAAAATATATCTAATACTATACAATAAAATAAACATTACTTATAGAATTAATAGCACCTATGTGAAAATTACAGTTGATGGAGCCAGTTTGCTGTACTCGGCAAGACCAAATAGTAACGACAGTCACCAAGCAGGAATGAGTTTGTTATTAAGTAAACGTGAAATAGTCTGATAGGATGAACAAAATTCTCAAAAATCTGTTAAGGGCTTTACTCAGAACTTCTTTCGCAAGTATACATTGTGACACTAAACAATTTTAAAAATCGAAGAAAACTAGAAGAATAATATCTTCCTAAAACGTTACTAGTGGTGTAAATAATTTATTATAAACGTTTGAAGAAAAAATACTATATGATATTCGGAGCAAAAGTATGTGGCTCGGCTGTAGTTACCTTAACCGTCTAGCCACGCCACATAACGTATAACTTTCCTTCTAATAACATAATATACTTTAATGGAAAAACGAAGTCTGGGTTGTTATGAATGCAATTTCTTCAGCAGAAAGTTCTATACCCGAAATAATATTAGAAAAGTGTTCTTATTATAACTTAACCTACATATTGCAATAAATTGTTCCCGTTGCTTACACTAATGTTAGCTGAAAATAATAGTTATCAGATATGGAGCTTTAATTTAATTTGCAGCTAGAAGACTCATAAATAAAATGTAAATTTTCTTTGAACTGAAACGAATTGATAGTGTACTCAATCGAATCTAGCTTTGCTCTTCGTGAATTCAAAGTAAAGTAAATCCGCAATGGTTGGCTGAAGTTCTATAGACTGACGAAGCGTATTTTCAAATGAATGAAGGTGTTAAAATACGCACAACGGTAAAATATGGTCTGAAAATCATCCACATTATGTAATTGAGCAAGGACGTCACGATGCAAAAATTCTCGTGAGGTATGGGTTTATACCGCTTTGTGTTTTTTAAAGAAAGGCGAAAACTAATAATGAAAAATATTGACGGAAATGGTAGCGTAGCTTGCTGTAGAATTATATTATTCGAAGATAATTATGATATTAAAACCATTTTCGTCATGCAATATATTTATATTCCACTAAAAAATTTATAATCGTTAAAAAAAATTGTCTCAGTCTCTGCACCAACCAACACATGTACAGAAGAAGAAATAGATATGCAGCAAACTAAGACAAGTTATAGAAATACAAAGTTGCAGATTTCAATTCCTAATGGGAAACTTAAAGGCAACATTAGGAAAACGACAGGAAGCTGATGAAACAATCAAACGGAAAAACTACTAAACAAAAATTATTTATGTGTTCTTTAAAAAAAAGACGTTGTAAATCAAAAATTACAGAGCATGAAGAACTTCATAAAGTTTAAGTTAAGCATCGAAAAAAAAATAACGGAAATGCTATCTTAGTTGTATAACAACAACCAAAATAAAATTATTGCCCCCAATATACATACAATAGATATCATAACAAACAGTGTAGAAGAAGTAAACAAACGAGAACAAAAACAGGAATGAATAAAAACAGTCATAAAGAAACAATTGAATACACAAATAGATAGACAAAAGAAATGAAATGTTTAAGAATCAAATTAGGTAGAAACTAATATACTCCCTAATAAATATACCGAGTGTTTCACTTAATGTGCGAACATAGGGAAGTAGCATGGGAAATTGTATATATGCAGATTCCTGCTTGCCGCTTGAATTGATAGGATTGATAGTAGTATCAATAGAAAGAGAAAAATCTGGTATGATACAAGCACAGAAGTTCCTTTTACAGTGATCTTATAATTAGCCAAAAATTTATTTTGAATTTTGTCAACATTTTTCAAAAATTACAAATATATAAAATAAAGCGTTAGTTAAAAAGACAAATTTTCTCTAAAATTTTAAGCCGAATTCAAAAATGTAATAATAACATCGGGTGTTCTATTAAAAATAGGAGTTAATAAAAAAAAAACAAAAGAAACCCATTTTAGAGGTATTCAACTGGAAAATCATCAATCTCACATCAATATACATTAAAAATGTAATAAAAATGTCAAGTTTGACAAAAATCGTTAGAACAGTTTTTGAAAAAAAATCGAAAAAAACTGGTAAATCACAAGAGTAAGCACCATACTTCCGGTTAAGCGATTTTATTCAAAAGCTTGCTGTCGCATCTAGATAGTACACAAAACTTATATATGAAGTTTTAACGCCATATCTATTTTCGTTTTTGAGATATTCTGTTTACACACACACACACAGACAGACTGACTGTCAGACAACAAAAACAAATTTTTTTGTTCAGGGAACTGTTATGTTGAAAACTCAATTTCGAATTATTGGGGTGAATCCAATACTACCTTTATTGTAAAAGGAAGTAAAAAATGCGCTTAATTTGCTACTACTTTGTTAGAATTTGTTGCATATTTGCAAAATAGAAATAGCTCAAAACTGTAAATTTACTTTAAAATTAATGTTTTACGCAACCAAAACTTTCTGATCTATTAACAATTTTCTAGGAATATCGGTGGTTTAAAATGGCACGTTTAAAAAATCCCTTTAATAAAATATTATTTGTTGTATTGGTTTAATTATAAAATTATTGTTATATCTGTAGGTATTATTTAGTGTGTTAATCTCTGTTTTATAATTAATCGAATTTGGTGACTTTTTATTTCTATTTTTTCTAAAAGACATTCTGTATCTAATATTCTTGGATGGTTAAAATTTCAGTTCTGTATTTTTTCTACTGCATGATCTGAAAGTGCAGTGTAAATTATAGGGAGTAAAATTTGTATTGTTATTTTGTCGTGAATTTCTATTTTTGTAATATTGTTTTGTTTGGCCTATGTAATTAGCGTTACAATTTATTTGATAGATGACATTTGATGTTAATTTTGTTTCTGTTTTATTTTCAAGATTTGTGTAAAATAGCTTTTATGATTTTTAGACCATGTTTTAATATAATTGGTTTCTTTTCCATTTTTTCTGGCAGGTGAGATACACATGGCATTATTGTGTAGATTAAAATTCCTTCTTATGTATAATTAAACTCGTCGTTTAGAAGGTTTGGTTATAAGTAAATTTATAAACTGCTTTTATTTCTATTTTGTAACCTATTTAATGTTTTTTTTACTTCCCTTGTCTAAATTGTAATCCTGAAAAAGTCACCTACCGATATTTTTTCAAATCTTCACGTTTTAGGGTCTCTGTCTGTCTGTCTCTTGGCGTAGTAATTCAACAACTATTTGTTGGAGAAATATATCTACCTTACATGAAACTGAGAATTTTAGACAAATATATACAGGGTGAGCACCTTAACAAATGAAATTTAATTTGTGCTTTAACTGAGAAATGGGTAAGTATGAAAATTTCCACATAGCTCAGGCTTTGACCTTTGACAGGAGGAATGCTGTAAATTAGAAAAAGAGGCAACGAAAAATGCGTTCTATTTAAGGAAGTCGCGACACAAGGACGCGAAAAGTGCTCCGTGGCTGGTGTAGGGAATGGGCGATGTGCTTGGGAAATATTTCCAAAAGAATTACTTTCGCAGCCGCTGTCGTTCGAATTCGATCGCCGGTTATGTTTTTTATTTGTAAATTGATGTAATTTGTATTACCAAATGTTTCCTTCTATTGTTTCGGTTTCATTAGAAACGTGAAGATATTTTACCAATATTTACCTTTGATTTTAAAATTATTTAGTGTGACAACGTCCACTTGCGAGGGAAGTTCCGAGTAAAGCCATTTACAGTTTTTTTTTATATTATTGTTAATGCTATAGGGTAATTGTTTTCTAAGAGACTATCTGTAATCAATTTTAAAAAAATTGTGGCACTTTTTACGCAGCTGTACTAAACCTATGAACGGGTTTTCTATAATTTATTGCTGAACTGAAATTTAAATATCTATTTGTTTCAACTTTCTTACGATACCAATTGCTATTAATCTTTCTATTATTTTTTTCATCAACGCCGTATCTAGAAAATGTATTAATGTTATTAAAATTTACTGTAGTTTGAAAAGAATTGATTTTCGTATGTTATCGAAATCATTGATATTGAATTATTTAATTTTTTTTCTGCACTTATCATTACGTCATTTGCATAACCTTGGTAAAACGAAATTGTTGGTTGCTATTTAAAGTATATTTCCAATATCAGTTAGTGCAAAATTCATAACACTGCAAGATATGGGCGAACCCATTGGAACTCCACCATTATGTTATGACTAAATTCTTTGAAATAATAATTAACTCGAAATTTTTTTACTCGTGATGTTTGATAAAAAAAATATAAAATTTTTAATAAATTATAGATTGGGTTCAAATGCGATGCAACTATAAGTCTTGAAGGTGTACCTGGTTTATGTAATTTAGGAAGTCCACAAACCATATAACAGATAAATTAAGAGCAGGCGGCCGCGGGAATCGAACCCACGACCTCTCAAATGCTAAGTAGGCGTGCTGATCACTAACCTACAGAGTTCGGTATTAAATTTCCTGTATTCGTGGATATTTATGTATTTATTGTGGAGTAACTGATGAGATTTTTGTTATAATTTTGGATTGTTTGTGTTGGATCTCTATTTTTTATTTCATAAGGGTTTTCGTCGTCTAATAGGGCTTTAACATTGGTTTTGTAGCCTTTTCGTGTTATGTCAACTTTTTTGTGTTTTGCCAGAATTTGTTATTAAATATTTTACTGCTTATCCCGTTTCCTTGTCAGATTTAGAACCATCCGTAAAGAAGAATAGGAAAGTTTTATATTTCTGTATTAAGTGCAGATAGCACTGCTTAATTACATCTGCGTTGATACCTTTTATGTTTATCTATAACTAGTCAAATTTGACTTCGGATATTTCCTCAAGCCATGGTGGTTCTGTTCTCTTTCCGGCTAAGTGTAGCAATTGTTCTAGCAGAGGTACCCATTACAGTAGTCGATTTGGTAGACGATGATTTATTCCGCCTATATTATTCTTCAGAGAATATATCACTCTAGAAAAGGGATAAGATATGGTGCCAACATGAGCATGTTGCTTAATTCTATAGCAAGCTTTCTCGCGTTTTAAGCTTAAAGAAGTTGATGCTGAATCTGCATATAGACTTGCCCTCAGGCAGGTGTAGAATGCTCCTGTAGCATATCGAATGGATGGTGTTTAGTGGAGCTGGTCTACTGGGTTTAGCAGAGCCATATACTACACAACCGTAATCTAGTTTCGAGAGTATTAATGTTTTATGAGGTAGTAGTAGGATGTTTAGTTCAGCTCCACAGCTAGTGTGAGCCAAATTTTTTATTGAGCGTTTTCTTACACGAGGAGGCCAGGTGAGCTATATAAGCTTTCCATGTATTTAAGCTTTTTATTAAACACTACTCCAAGATCTTTGAAAGAATTTACATTTTCTATTTCATTTCCGTGTAGGGTAAATATAGAATCATTAACACAAGTGGACATTTTTCTACAGAAATGTATAGCCTTGGTTTTAGCTATAGATATCGAAAGATTTCGTTCTGTTAAAGCTCGTGAGAGTTCTGTCAAACCGTTTTCTAGTGTTTCTTGAGTACCATCGCTCCTGTTGCTTGCTTTGAATAATACGATATCAGCTCGTATGCGCAGTAAAATACCAATTTACTAACCGTTAACAATGAGGAGTCGATTGCTACTGAGAACAATGTGGCACTTAGCGGCGACCCTTGTGGTGTTTCATGTTTAAGGACAAATGGATCTGATAAAGTATCATTTACTTTGACATTTATTATACGACCATCTAAAAAGCGTTTTATAAATAGACCCAAATTTCCCCTCATCCTCCAGTCGTAGAGCTGGCAAATTACGTCATCATGCCGTACAGTATTAAATGCATTTTTATGTCAACAAAAATGGCAGAGGCATACAATTTGTAAAAGAAACAGTTATTAATCACATTTCCCAAAAACACTATTGCATCGGTAGTTGAGTGATCTATTCTAAAACCAAATTGGTAGCGCGCCAGTAACTTTTGTTGCTCTAAAAGCCACTTCAGTCTGAAATTTACCATTCATTCTAGTAATTTGACAATGCAGCTTGTGAGGGACACCGATCTATAGTGTGATGGTTCCGACGGATTCTTTGGCGATTGGAATTATTATAGTTTGTTCCAGCATACATAATAGCGTTAAGTGATCCTAATAAACGATGTTTCACTTCTTGAGTTAGGTTTGTAATGAAATCAAATCGACTATCATCACGACCTGGAGAATTACTTTTAGAATTCTCTATCGCGTATTCTAGTTCTTCTAAAATAAACGGCGAGTTGTTGGGATAATTACCTCCAGTGGTAAAACTTTTATGTTAAGTGTGTTGTTCATCATTTTCCTCATTCCACAATTATGAAAAATTTTTTGTTAATGCGTTTGTGTTATCTTTCGATTTCGTTATTATTGTATTACCTATAGAAATAGATGTAATAGAATTTATTGGTGCCTTTCCTATTATTCGTCTAACCTTATCCCATACTTCTTTGAAGGTTCGTATTTAAGAACGATACACAATTTTCTTTTGACAGTTAATATTGCTCTGGGACTTATTGCTCTCTTCTTTTCAAATACTCCTGAGTTGGATAACGTTTAAATTTCTGTAATGCCCTTTTCTTTTTCTTTATTGAAAATTTAGTTACTTCAGACCACCATGGAGGTTTGTTGGGACGTTTTGATATACAATTGCTGCGAACATCGTGAATTACGTTAATAGAGAGATAATGAGTATGTTTGAAAACCGCATATAATGTCTCTGGAAGTAGCTCGATGGGCCTTCTTAAGCAACCATTTCTTAGGTTTTGGTTACTATACTGATATTTCTTAAATTGTAGCGTGATAGGAAATTGTCACTGTGATGTAGACCAGTATCGAAAGACCAAATTATACACGATAAAAGAGAATCTGAACAGATTAGAAGATCAATTGCAGAAAAGATGCCAAATCTGGAGGAAAAATGAGTCGATGTTCCTGTATTTAGTATTTACTAGCAGTCCAGTGAGACAAATGTCTCATTTAAAAAAAAAGACCGTTTTTCAAATAGAACGCGTATTAAATAAAAACTGTACCCAGACCTGGAAGGTGTCAAAGTGGTTGCCTAAACGATTGACGTTTTAAGGCGCAGAGGGTCGCAGCTCCGTTTGGCTGCTGAAACATTTTTATTTAATACGCGTTCTATTTGAAAAGCGGTCTTTTTTGTGATTTCTCGAAAACCGAAAGTGTCACGTGACTGAAATTCGGTTCCTGAGCTGACATGACCATTCCAAACATATAACTTTCATAACTTTTTTCTCTATCTCTTACGGTTTGGCTGCTGAAACAGCGTCCCAGACAGACAAAACGGCGTCCCAGACAGACAAAACTGCGTCCCAGACAGACAAAACGGCGTCCCGGACAGACACGTCTGTTAGATAAAGGATATATCAGCGTTTTCCAGAAGATTTTCAATAATATGACCCGCCTGGTCTGTTGTTAAGGAACCCCATAAATTACTGCGGGCATTAAAATCACCTAAAGAAGAATGGAGTTGGAAGTTATTTTATTATGTTTGCAAGACCTTAGAAAGTCCAGTTTAAGGTGGGTAACTATATCGATTTGAATTTATATCTAAGTTTGAAGCGAAACACTCATTTTTAATAAGAATCGTTACGCCACCATAAGTTCTAGCACCATCTTGCGCATCTTGATTCTTGTATACATACACATATCGGTGAGTATTGGTTAATTATACACCTCAATGATGCTATGCTATTTAGTTTATTTACTTTTAAAATAGCTCTCGTAGAAACATCCCCTCTCAACTCATGTTAGGTGTATTTTTTGTTAAATATAATGTATTACTTGCATTTATTACTTTTTGCTAATGTCTAGCTTTAAAAGACAATTATACTTTAAGGTTAATTGGTGTTATGAGAAAAATATATCAAATGTCACTTCTGCAACTGTCAAAGTCAGATCATTCATATGGAAAGTTAGCTGAATTCATATCCGTACAATTTGTCTCGCTTCAAATGTTAATAAGGGTAAATACTTATGATAAATATTTTATTCGTTCACTATTAAAACTAATTCTGTTTATTTTACATATACCTGATTGATTTTACTTAATTGGGTTGATCCAGTACTTCTGGTTAGTCATTCAAATGCAACCAGCTTATTCAGGAGCTTCCATTTGTAACCCCAACGAAGATCCCTGCTCTGCAACTAGCTGTCCTAAAGAACCACTTTACCTAAATCCTCTACTTGCTCAATCGGCAGCCCAACTGTCACAGTGGATAGAACACTGATGAAGACTCACGCAACGACCCCAACAAGAATCAGCTCTCCTCGATGGTAACTCCTTTGCGGCTCATCCAAATCAAAATGGTACAGATGTATTCACCCCAACAGCAACTTCAACAAAGCTCAACCAAATCAATACAGCTGCATATGTATCCACCTCAACAGTGACTCCAACCAACCATCTCAGGTCCAGGTGTAATTACCTCGATAATAACTGGATCACACCACATCCCAATCAAACCCAGTTACATATGTATCCACCTCACCTCCACAACTCCAACGGAATCCAACCAATTATCTCAGGTCCAGATGTATTCACCTCACCAATCCCATTATTCTTAATTCTTCTTCAAGTAGTATAATGTCAACTTTCTTCATATAGTTTGTTTAAAATTCTTTTATTTTCCTTTGTTTTATATTTAGTTTTATCTGATACACCCTTTTGCCCCTTTTACACTATTCCAATAATAAATGCATTTTTATAAAAAGGTTTTATTATAAAAAAAAATATACCAAGTTTTAGTTGTTCATTTTAGAATAAAAAATTAGTTGTTATTTTTAAAATTAAAATTTCACCATAGCAATACTAATACATCCATTTTATCAAAATTAACGCTCCTAGATTATTTATTAGGACAATTTATTTATATTTGACATTTTTAAATGACTTTTAAAAATATTAATTTAGTTTATAACCTTCACATGAATTGAAACTATGTTATACTTTGTACTAATTGTTATTTAAATTCAATTATGAATTGTTTTCTGATAACACAAAACAACCATCCAAATAACTCCAAAAATAATTTTTAATTGATATGTTAGAACATTTTCTGAATATTAAATGTATTACCGGATTGGAATTTTTTATCTGTAACTTATTAAATAAATTTCTAATAACTATACTGCTCTTTTACTATTAAATTCACCTTTGTACATTTTAATAAATAAGTACTTTATCATTCCCCGATTAATCTCCCTAGTTATGATTAACAACACAAAACAATCTACCAGTCTTGAGATGCTACCATAACAATAACTCTGGTAATTTACTAATGAAACCATTGCAGTTCTACTGCAAAACATTAAGTAACGTTCGACGCATTGTTAGTATTAGTGATTGAAGTAAGATCATCCATAAAAATAAATATAGAAATAAATAATACAACGAACTAACACAAAATATATACACATATGTAATTATCGACTAACTTTATCAAGCTAGTTATCACAGACTAAGAAATGTATACCCTCTCTCTTATTTAGATCCTGGGTTTCGGGGTTACCCTTAGGCCAACCTTTCTTCTTATTATTATTAATTTCATAGTGTACCATTTGATCTATAGATTCTAAGCTAGATTCTACGGATGCTAGTGTTTTTGCAGATTTTGTGGAGATGCTTCCCGTTTTATTTTTCCATTTCTTCGCTTGTTTCCATTTGATTTCACAAACTATTTGAATATCCTGATATCTGTGGAGATAATATTTTTTATCTATGACCACCACTAAAAGTAGGCCGTTTAGCGCTAGCTTGTTTCACTAAAAGTGACGTTTTATAGTTTACCGTGGTTAAAGAAATCAGCTGTTTACTTTTAGCCCATGTGCTAAAAGTGAAGTGAGGTTATAAAACTACAATTTCGAACTGGAAGTGAAGTTGTAAAGTTGTTCTAGTTGCTTCTTGCGTTACAGGTAAAGTGTTTTTGAAATAATTAAAGCGTTATGTAATGAATACAGTCAGATACGGAGTATTAATAATTACATTTTGTAACTGACCTCGGCTACTGTCATTCGCAAACATTCGCCCGCGCACAAGGCCTACTGCTTATTATGACATAGTGTCGTAGATGCAAACCTTTGTTAAATAGATATTTATGGATTAATAACAGTAAAATTAAGGTCGTAGATAAAATATTGTATGCAACGAGTGCTAAAAGTCGTTTATGCATTTTCATGTCTCGTGCATAATCGTCAATTTTTAGCACTCTCGTGTGGAGTCTATATCTATGTCTGTATCTACTGTGCCAATAACCTCATTCCTTGATAGAGAGCAGATTACTTCAAGAGTTCGATCACTTGTTGATGTGTTAGCACATGGAACATTTGGAATAAGCAACTACTATTGGTCTTTGAGTATTTTAATAATTCCTGGAATAAAACCTGGAGAAGTTGATTAACAAATCTTGTAGATGCTAGGAATTGCGTCACATTTTCTGCTACGCTTGCAAATTATTTATTTATCAAAACCAACTCTTCGTTTTTCCAGTTCTTACGACAGTTTAACTTAAAGTTGTAAGTCTTTATCATTATCCAATTTTAAATCCCCGCATTCGTCGCTCTTTCCTGAGTAGACAATAACTTTATTTGTTTTTGTATTGTCTGCTTTATATTTATTTATTTATTTATATCGCACTCAGCCAATAGCCGTTAGGCCAATTATAAGCGTCGCTGTGCATTTATGGGGACTTCCAACCTCACTAACGACTGCCATGATGTTGTTATGACCGCCGGGACCAACTATTTCCGTGACAGCCGTATGACGAGGCGCCGAGAGATGCAGCCGTGGAACTCCCATTTAAGTTCTGACCAGAAAGAGCGTTGCTTAACTCTGCTGATCGAACGTGGACGCTTGTTCAAGCTACGCCACCCGAGACCTTATAGTAAGTTATAGTCGTGACTGTCCGCTTTCTTCTTTCTTTCTTATTTAATTTCTTTCTTAATTATATTATGGAATTAGAAAGATCCAAAATATAGCTCCTGTATGTACTAAGAGATAAGCCATTAGATCCACAAATCAAGAACCATGTGATTTAGCAAAAAGATATTTCATTTGTTTTGCTTGAAAGTAGTATACATAAAGTCTAAAATCGGCAAAAATTAGGTACTCCATGGTTAGTGGATCCAAATCAAATCTCCTAAATGTTCAAACTCTTGCATATACCGGCACTCTCAACCAAAGTAGATCTATTTGCCATCTCTGAGACAAAGAAGAAAGTAAGCGGGGTTATAACCTATACCCTAACAAAGTCAATAAATCTACTAGACTAGAGCAAAAGAAGGTGTGAGTATTCTAATACACAAGAAGCATGACGACGCTTTTGAAAACTTAAACTATATATCAGAAAGAATTGTCGCGGTTACATTAAAAATTCCAAATAGCAAAATGCGCATCCTTACCGTTTATACTCCATAGGATTGCAAATCCAAAGCAGATGATAAAGATAATTTCTACGACACATTGCAATGATACATAAATATGTTGCCCAAAACCGATCCAGTAGTAATCCTAGGAGATATTAATGCCCGAATATATAGTTCCAGGGGTTAAACAGAGGATTAACGAAAATATATGTAATGATAACGGTGATACATTAACACAATTCTTTATCATTAACGACCTATAAATTAACAAAGCCTTTTGAAATCATAAAACGCAATATAAATATACATGACAAGGGACGACAATAGACTGTGTAATAACTAATGCACATATTTATACATCACAAATATTAAATCAGACATTGGAAGTGACCATAAATATTGCTATTAGGGCAAATACGCATATACATTCAAAAGCATAAAATTAAAAAGCCAAAATACGTAGAACTAAATATCGAACAACTTATAGTTATGTTTCAATTTTTTTAGAAAATTCAAAATTAAATAATTAGCTGACTTGCAGCAATATGGTAAATATTGTTTTTAATAATAATAAGTTGAGTACCTTAATAAATAATTAGCGACAAAGTCGTATTTATGTACATTTCAAAACGCCGCGCCGTGCAAGTAATGTTGTATCGTGGTAACGGCACAAACGAGTGAAAAAGTTGCAAAAAACCAGTCCATTTAATAGCAGGCGTGTAAACCAACTTTTCCAAATTACAGTTGATAAAATTCAAATCACATAATAACCACATGCATTCTAAGCGCAGCCATAAGTCACACTCGGAACCGTACCAACAACTGCTAAGGCGCTAGATAATTACACAGTATTGACTTAGAGAGTTTCAAAGGTATAATTAGTTTTGGTGAATGCCAAATAGGATACAAATTTGGCTTAACTGCTTTTAGCGGATAAAACACCTCTCGGTGCACGCATCTGCCGCAATTCCTTTATTCCGAATTCTTAGACTCCGCTGCTAACGGGCCTGCGCGGGAAAGTTACAGTTTTTAATAACTGCTCAAATGGTGGGCCCTGTCAATCTAATTTGAAAAATTGCATTTGATTGATGCCGAGCGTTTGCACTCGCGGCCCCAAGTGAAGATCTTTTAATGCTAACAATCTCTGAAGGCGTGAAGCTAATATTATTGGAGTCTGTAATTAAGAAATTATTTGTTGATCTGGAGGCCGTTCTCACCTATAACATTTTTGCACGATGCAGATGGGAATTTCAGTGCTAGACTGTGAATGTTGAAGCATCGACTTCTTTTATTATTTTAGAAAAACTTTAAATAGCTTCTGTGTAACGAAAACATACTGCATTCCTGCATTATATGGATTAAAAATGTTCCATATGCTTGATGTAAAAAATCAAATATATTAAAAATGTTTAAACCCACATTGTCTTATAACCAAGCAACCTACCGCAATTTTCCAAAGTGTATTCATCTCCCATTAAATATGCCTACTCTTAAAACATTTTCATATGAAGGTACTAAAGTCATATTATATGAAAGCGACCGGATAGTGAACAATCGGACTTGTTTCGGCCACAATCGGGTTTACTTGCTTACGTCGTCCTCTTAACTTTGTTAAATACTTATAAGCCTGTGTGTTACGTAGCGTTTCTGACCGATTAGTTAAAGAGGCTGACTACAAATCAGTGTCCTTTTGGGAGCGTAGGTGCAAACCTTACCAAATGCAATATTTTTTGCGAATTAATGTAATCGAAAAGAATGAGTGCTTGGTTTGACTGTCATTCATTTTAATAACAAAACTGATTTAAATAGGCAATAAAGACAAGCTGAAGAATTTGTCTAAGATGGGTGCTACAGACGGGAGACTAGAAAAGGGCTCGAAAACTAGGTCCACCGCCCAGCCTAAAAGAAAGGCTTAAAGTGATAGATAAAGAAACAATAAATGGTTGTATTAAGGGCGATATTCCTTTTCTCCCTTATCACGGAATGACGTTGCACAGCCGTCAGGGTACAGGGCTGCATTGGGGTAATTTAGAAACCAGAAGCCCGAATTAGTGTGAACGAATAAGAGGTAGAGCGAAAATGGGTACTAGTACTGCACATGAAGAAAAAGAAAAAGCAACAGAGGTATCGCGGATATATTTAAAAAAAAGTTTAAATTTAACAAAAGATATATTTGATAGTAGTGAAATAAAACAGTATATATCAGAAGCATATACAAGGTGTCATCAAACGTGTGAAGTAAATTTTTGTGGAGAATAGCTTACATCAAAATAAAGGAAGAAGTTCTATAAGTATAAGTCCAAAAATGCATCTTAAGGGATCTACAGCCCTGAGAATTGGTATATGTTTAAAAGGGGTAGTTTGTGCATAAACTGGCTAGGGAGGGGAAATGCTTCATGCCATAACTTTTTTCAGTCAAAATTTTAGTCAATTCTGGTTAAGTATTCGAAGAGTTTAGATTTTTTTTATAAAATAGTGCTCGAATTTAAAATAACTGATAACATTCGATTTCGAGGAAAGCGAACATAAACCGTTTCGCTCCTAATTAATAGCCATTCACCTTAATCTGACATTAAGAGCGTTTAATCTTTGCGTGTTAAGTTACTTCCCCTCCATAGTGCCCACGGGCGAAGGTTTGCCGCAGTGGGCAAACGACACGACGGCTCGTGCCCCGCGCATTTCCACTATCGGGTTTGTTGAGAGAGGGAATTCGATAGCTAGCTATAAAATAAAATTATTCTGCCGAACTCGAAGAGAATTATTCCGGGAAAGCGAAATCGGTTCTCCGACCTGACCCACGGCCCTCAGCTGTGGAAAAGCTCCGCTTCTGCCCCAGCTGTGCCACCAGAATTGCACCAGAATTATTCGAAAAGTTCTCGTTCCAGATTCCCGAATAATAACTATTAGTTAACGCTTCCAGCTGTCTAAAAATAATTATCCGTCCTGCGAATAGATTTACTTTAGATAAATAATCACCAATTGCCCAAAAATTTCATAATTGAAGGCGCCGTATACCTGGAGATAATGGTGCATCGTTCTAACTAATTCAGAGTCACAAAAACCCCCTCCTTTAGTTTTTAACTGTCAACAGTGGGTGCCTGGAAGTCGGCGCCGTAAGTGACCAACGCTAAAATTTTCCAAAAACCTAACTACGTTATGTAGTAAAGATTTTTGCTGAAAGTTCCGGCCTCCTGTAATTCCAAAGTACGGCCGCTCCAAATTATTTTGGCCAAAACGCAGCCTGAATTTCCCGGCATAATTTCCGATTCCCCAGGTCTACAATTAACGTACCTCAAGTATTATTATCCGGCCTTGGCACGCCCGTCCACCCGCTATCATAAGGAGATAGCCTCTCGCGGCTCGCTGCTATAAGTAAGCCGAATTCCACAGCTGTACACTTGAGGACACGCCTTTAAGGGAAGGTAACCTAAGTTGGTATATGAGCATTTATTTGGTTACATTAATTCAAAGCAATGAAGTGACTGATAACACCAAATAATCATGGCACTTCTGTTGACGTTGGAACTAACCCTAGTTTATTCTCGCAGTGCTACCAACGCCAGCCAATTACCCTGGACATTCCAGTGGCTGTCTACCAGCGGGAAAACCGAACCCGCTCCTCCCATTTGGGTGGCCTAGTCGCAAATGAAATACAACTAGATTTTATTTTGTACATATGATTAGAAATAATTTACATGCTGATTCAATTCTATCCTTAATATCTGAATTGTACATAGTGGTGAATAAATGTAATTTCTATTACACTGTAATCATTAAATCCGTCAAAGTGAATTTATGTCGGACCTGCACCCAATTTTAGAGCTACCAATTATTTGGGCAATATTAATTAATGCTACTACTGAATAATACACCAGGAAGCAATGCAACTCAAAAGAGCAATTAGAGAAGATCTCAAAGATCTTGGAAGCAGAACGAAGAAGATTGCATGGAATCACGTATGTCAAGACAGGAGGCAGTGGCGATTGAAATGGGAGATGTGGCAGTAGCTGTGAAACCCCCGCTCATTTACATACATAGAAAAGTTACGAGAGTATCAGATAAAGCAAACATTACTAAAGAAGAGAAATTAGATAGGATAATGGGAACGAGTTAAAGCCTAGTAATATAAGAACAACAATTAGATAGCAACCAAGGCAAACACACACAAATAAAAATAATAAAACTGGAAAATGAGAGTATGAAAATCATTAGTGCAAAAAGGAAATGGAGACCATTAACGAGAGACTAGAAAGAATTATTATTATTATTATTAAAGAGATAAAATACAAGGCATCAACGACACTGGCTATTAGCCCCGGGAACTATAGATTTATATTATATTATTTGATATTTTAGTGAGACTTAGGTAACACATAAGTTTTTGCACATTTTGATAGTCATTATTTAGGATAACACTGAGGTCATTGAACGTTATCTCAGCTGCTCTTCTTGCCTGGTTGTATTTTGTACACTCAACGAGTAAATGTCGAACGGTGATTTGCGTATTGCAGACTTCGCAAATTGGTGGGTCCTCATGACGAAGAAGGTGAACATGGGTGATCCGGGTATGTCCAATTCTCAATCTGGTTAACAGCACTTGTTGATGGCGACTGATTGAGCAATGCCAGGGTTTCACTGTCGGTTTAATGTCTCTTAATTTATTGTTAGTGACGTTGGTCCACTCGATCTCCCATCTTTCCCTGAGGAGATTTTTAATTATGGTCTTTGCGTCATCATAAAATATGCTTGTGGTTGCGAATTCGTCCTTCCCGATGGCAGATTTAGCTGCACGATCGACTTTTTCGTTACCAGCTATACCGATGTGCGAGGGAATCCAGATTAGTTGTACGTCTTTGCTTTGTCTCGATATGATGTGTAGTTGTTTTAAAATGTTTGAGATAAGTGGATGTTTTGAGGGATGTTGCAGGCTAGTTAGTACACTTAGTGAGTCTGAGAGGATTACAAATTTGTTGTGAACGTTTGTGGATATGTGGATGAGGCTTTGCATGATACTAAAAGCTTCCGCTGTGAATATGCTCATTTCATTAGGTAGATGGTATTCGTAGCTATTTTGTTCAAACACATAGGCCGCTCCTGTGCCATTTTCCATTTTTGAAGCATCTGTAAAGATATGTTTGTGCAATGGTAGTGAGTTAATTAATTCCTGATATTTCATTTTGTATATATCTGGGTGTGTCTCATGTTTCGAAAATTTTGCTAGGTCTAATATGATGTTTGGTGGCAGCATTGTCCAGGGGGGAATTTTGTTGGCCGTAGACGGTGTAATAGGTGGAAGTGTTAGGTTAAGGTATTTAGATTTTAAGCACTTAATTCGATTACAAAGGGATTTTTGGGAGATTGCGTTTAGGATTGAGTTCAGCTGGACAAATTGGTGAACGGGGTTTGTGGGATGTGCGGCTAATTTTGCAGCGTAAGTAATTACTGCGTTATCTCTTCTAAGTTCTAGTGAGGGTTCTCCACTTTCTGCTAATATGCTCTTTACGGGGCTGCTTCTAAATGCTCCAATGGCAATGCGAATGCCTGTGTGGTGGACATAATCGATAATTTTGAGTGTACTTCGTGCAGCAGAGGAATACACAATAGAGCCGTAGTCGATTTTAGACCTTATGATTGTTCGATACAAACGCAGCAGAACATCTTTTTCTGATCCCCAGCTAGTGTGAGCTAAACATTTAATTATATTCATCCGTTTTGTACATTCATTTTTCAGATTTATTATGTGCTCTTTCCACGTTAATTTTCTATCAAATATTAGCCCAAGATACTTTAAAGAGGATACGTATTGTATTTCGTTGTTATACAACATTAGTTTTGGGTTTAAATTGCACCTCTGTAGTTTGCAGAAATGCATACACTTTGTTTTGTGGCTAGAAAACTGAAAACCTGTCTCCTCTGACCATGCTTGTAATTTGTTAACAGTTGTTTGCAGATGCTTTCTCACGGTGATTAGACTTTTTCCTTTACAGTAGATGACTAGATCGTCTACGTAGAGTAGAGCTTTCGTTGGGGTTGCTATAGCTTCACTTATTTGATTAATAGCTATGATAAACAATGTGGTACTAAGGATAGATCCTTGCGGAACTCCGTTTTGTTGTATGTGTGGTTCAGATAGCGTATTTCCTATTCTTACTCTGAATGATCTGTTCCTTAGAAAATTGTTTATGAAATGCACAATATGCCCATTTAATCCGTAATTTCTGATCAATTTGACAATGTTATGTTTCCATGTCGTATCGAATGCTTTTTCAAGGTCGAAGAAAATAGCTATCATGTGTTGCTTGTTAACAAACGCGCTATGTATTTCTGAGTCTAGGGATACAAGTTGATCAGTTGTAGATAGTCCATCTCTGTAGCCGCCCTGAAGACTATTAATGAGATTATTTTCTTCAAGATACCATTTTAGTCGACAGTTAATCATCTTTTCCATAGTTTTGCACAAGCAACTTGTTAGTGCTATTGGTCGGTAGCTGTTCGGATCTAATTTGGCCTTCTTTGGTTTTAATATAGGTACTACTACTGTTTCTTTCCAGGCGCGGGGAAAACTATTATTGTTCCATATTTTATTAAACAGCGTTAATAGATAACGTAACGCAGTTTCAGGGAGTTGGCTTAACATCATATATGGAATATCATCTAGTCCTGGACTTGAATTTTTGTGTTTGTGCAGTGCGTTAGTTAACTCGTTCATTACGAATTCATTGTTGATGATATGTTGGTCATTTTCAATCCTTAGAGCCTTCGCTTCTTCTACTTGTTTGTTTGCAAGAAATATTTTATTGTAGTGTTGATCACTGGAGTTACTTTGAAACGTTTTTGCTAATGTATTGGCTACTTCTTTTGCATCTGATATTATTTGCCCATTTTCCTCGATAGAAGTAATTTTGTGGGTCGAATGGGCACCTTTAATTTTGTTAATTTTTTTCCAAATCTCTGTTGGAGATGTGTCATTCTTAAGTTCCGTTACGTATTTTTTCCAAGATGAAATTTTACTTTCTTTGAGAGTTCTCTTAGCTACTGCTCGGGCTTTTTTAAAGTTTATTAAGTTTTCGATTGTGTTATGTTTTTTAAGTAAATTAAAAGTTCGCTTTCTTTCTATTACTGCTTGTTCACAGCTGCGGTTCCACCAGGGTACTGGTGTTCTATTTATATAAACTTTCTTCTTTTTAATAGTCATTTGTGCTGCCTCGTGTATGATATTTGTAAAGTTTTCAATTTCGTCGTTAATATTATTGAAATGTTGGATTACTGCTAGTTTATCGCAGACAGAAGCCTTGAAGAGTGTCCAATTTGCGGTTTTTAGGTTCCATGTGTTGGGTATGACACACGTATGACGTTTCCTTGAAATTCCGATGTTGATAGGAAAGTGGTCACTATTGTGTAGGTCATCTAAGACACTAAAGGTTAGAGCAGGGGTGAGTTTTGGATGGCAAAAAGTTAAATCTATAGCAGAGAAAGTTCCAGTAGCTAAACTAAAATGGGTTGGACTCCCATCATTTATTATATTTAAGTTCTCGTTTTCTAGGAGGAGTTCTAGTTGTTGACCTTTCTTGTCGGTGTGTGTTGAGCCCCAAATGTTATTGTGTGCATTGAAATCCCCTAATAGGATGTAGGGAACAGGAAGTTGATTAATTATATTTTCTAGTGCTTGGCGATCTATAGATTGATTTGGAGGAACATAAATATTGCAAATGGATATTTTTGTTGTTAATACGATCTCTACTGCAACAGCTTCAAGATGTGAGTTTAAATCAATTTGTTTTGAGATTATATTTTTGTGAGTGAATATGGCAACGCCCCCACTTGCTTGTTCGTTAGTTATGCGATCTTTCCGATAAGTGTTAAAACCAGAGATATTCATATTATAAGAAGGTTTTGCTCGTGTTTCTTGTAAGCATATGCATTGTACTGATGGATCTGCTGCGAGTAACTTGATTTCTTCTAACCGGGTAAAAAACCCGTTGCAATTCCATTGAAGTATGAATTTTAATTTGAATCGGTTTGGGATAGGTTAGTTTCTATAGACGAGATACTTGTTATAGACCTTATTTCTTCATTTTCTATTTTGAGTGTTTCTATGAGTTTTTTCGTGATTCGTGTGCACCTATTTTTAATACTTCGATTTGGTATATGTGGATAAAGTTTTTTGATCATATTAATGAGAGCGGTAATATTTTGGGTGTAATTTCGTGCAATGCTAATTGGATCAGAAGATCCGTAAGTATTTTCCATAAAATCGTGAAATTGTTCGTACGATAGAATGAACTGCGTTGGGTCAGTGTCGATTACGTTAGCGATTGGTTTAAGAATTTCTGCTAATTTATCAATGGTATTGTCCTCGTTATCAAGCTTTGGTTTTTTGTTTTTATTTTTAATTTTATTAGGTTTAGTTGTAGATGTTGTTTTTTCTTTATCTATCTGATTTGGCTGAACGAAGCTGTCATCAGTGGTTTGAGTAATGTTAATATTTAAAGGGGAAATTTCTTGATTAGATGTTGACTTACCAAGATTATCATTCACCGGTCCACTGTTTGAGGAGGAAATCTGCCGTTTTAATGTGTTCATGTTTGGTATCTCTTGGCTTTCTATACCTATTGGCTGTTCTGCAACTGGACATTTACCTGCAATGTGGCCCGGTTGTTTACATATGTAGCATGTGATTGCGTCTGTGCTGAGGAAGATTCTGTAGGTCGTTTCCTCAAAGGTCACTAAAGTAGAGCTTGGGATTGACGCGTCGGTGTCTGATACGTACACCTGCCTTCGAAAACTCATGATGTGGGAAAAGCCCTCTTCCAGAATGCCAGCTCTAAGGAAGTTTATGGGTGAAACTGTTTTTAGGCCGATTTCTTCAAGTGCTTTATCTATTATACTGTGTGGTATTACAGGCGATACGTTGGAAAGAATTATTCTTTTTGCTGGTGTTACTAATCTGCGAATTTCAAATGTATTGCCACTTATTTCGAGATTATTGTGATTTTTTATTATATCGTCTACTATGGCTTTGTCGGATAAATAAATGCAAAAGCGGCTGTTTGAGATTTTGACGCAAAGCGTATATTCGATGCGCCAGTAATGTTACTGATTGCTTTAATGTAATCAATCTGTTTGAGGCCTTCAGCTGCATCTATAATAATTGCCTGTTCTTTTTTTGGAAACATTGGTGGGATTTTAGCGATTGTGCTATAGGATTTATTTATAGGTTCAGTATGGGAAGGAGGTTGGGAGCCCCTGTAGTCAGAAGTCCCGGGAAAATTGATATTCATTTTGTTGTTCCAAGAACAACATTTGGCGAGATAAAACACTCGTACAATGCACTTATCGCACTTCACTTGCTCGCACTATATCTAAACACGTCTGTATACGGCGCGGGTCACGGCCGAACTCCCTAGAAAGAATGAAGAAAGGAAATTTTTAAAAACGCAATGGTACAAATATTCCACATAGATACGAGTGATCAAAACATTTTAAAAGTAGGCATGGAAAAGTTTATTGAAATGCATCTGGAGATAGAAGTAGCAGCAAAAGAAGCAGACAACTGAATCAAAAATGCATTTAAATTAACGGTGATACGACAAAAGAAGAAAGAACCATACAAGGTAAAATAGGGGAAGTGCCTGGGGAAGAGAAAATAAAGGAGGAGCATGTAAAAATTGGAGTTCAAAAAGTTTCAATAAAAGAGCAATCATTTGAATTATTGATTTTTTTCATTTGAGTCTAAGTGACACTGCAAATTTTAGCAGGCGACGTGCCTAGTTACCACCGTTTTCTTAACAGCATCCTTAGTTTAACTTTTCTAGATATTAATTATAAACTAAACTTAATAACTACAATAATAACCCAGCTTTTACTTAAAACTAACACCACAATCTATATCTACAGTACTACATGAGTCTATTTATTTCCTTTTTATTTTTGCCTAGCACTTTCCAACAACGTTTGCCAAATTATACAATGATGTCTATTCCTCGTCATGTAAATCCCAAATTTCAAAAGCGCACGCTTATACATGTCGGTATTCTTATTATTCAGATAAATTTTATCTTTACACAACCTAATTTATAACCTACATCATAACTTAAAATTCGTGTTACTATGGAAATGTCAACCCAAACATATTTCGTTAACAGGCACTACCGTTGTCATCTTCCTAGATGAAGCTGCTGGTATACTGCATGATTGACTGGCTTGGCTTCTTTCAAGTGCATATTTTAATGTACTTAATGTGCTAACTTTCTGTTTACACTTATCATAACTTCGCTTTCTTATTAGCTATGTGCTTTTTTAATTTTCTTGTTGTATCAGATTATACAGCTGCTTGTTCATGACTTTGATTATCTGTTGAGGTACCCTCTAATATTATGCGAACGAACAGAAATTTGTTAACTCAAATCAATTTCCCAATCTCCCACAGAACAATTCATCATTAACATAGAAAACAACGTTGAAATACTACATCAACGTAAACAAAATACAACTAAAGCTAGCGTTTGTAATATACTAACAAACTATAAAAATAAAAGCTATAACAGTAGAATTGCTATTTTATAAAATAAATTCTTAGTGAAAATAAATGAAATTCAATCTTAAAGAAAATAACCCAGAGCACATTGTAGCCAATACCGATAAAACTTAAAAAAAAACTGTAATTATGACACAAAAAGGGTATCAAACCAAAATTTAAACACTTTTAAATGAATGTGACACCTATAAAACGGAAAATGTAGACTCCACACAGATTATCCAAAATCAAAACAATAAAGTAATTAAACAACTGCAATACAGTTTGGATAGAACTCCATCGGAAAACGGATGGGAAAGATGGAAAGCGAATGTTAACGAGTGTTCTATTCACAGAAGTTTTGCAATGGCATTTCCACACGTGTGTTACATAATATTTTTCTTACGGCGGCTCCGCATTCTACAAGAAATTTAATTTGTTAAATTTGACATTACTCACAAGAGTGCAAAAAGGGTTGATATAAAAGTAGAAAATGGTCACTTTCTACACGCCAATGCGAGTACTTTCTACCTCAAAAAAGGAAAAAACATAAGTCTTCAGGAATATAGTAACCTCATTTGTTGTAATGGAACACCCCCATTTATTTATGGACTTCCAAAATTACAGAAATCCAGTAATAAAAAAAGGAGTTCAGAATTTTTGGTTTTTTAAAAAATTTATTGATAAAATAACATTACGAAAAAATCACGTTCTGTTTTGTTAGATGTACATTTTGTCTACACTGCAATTTATAAAACTAAGTAGATTTGAACTACAATTACCTGAATCATTAGTTCATGTGGCCAACAGTCTAATCAACAGCTACACAAATATGCAAAAATATGTAATTTAAACAAAATTTATAGGTAACATTAAAATAACAATGGGATAAGTTAAGAAAGATGTCGAAAAGGAATCTTAAACTTAAAAAAATGACAGTTCTATGTCAACAAAAGTCATGCTACAGATTAGGAAAGTTTGATTGTTTTCAATAGCTATCGCGATTAAGCTTATTTTGGATATCCCTCTAGTATCCTTATACATATTGGTGGTGGATAACATGAGCATATAACATCAAATGAGCTTGACGCTGCAATACAGTTTACGTGATTTGTATGCATTTGACAGATATAGATTAATATGCGATTAACATCTATAGAGAAAATAAACCAAATATAGCACTCTCAGATCATGCAGTAGACAATTAACATAATTACAATTTTAAGACACCAATCATCACATAGAGAACCAAACTTAAAATGAAGACTTTTTTAGAATGCAGTGAAATAAAAAATTTATAAACTAACTAGTGACTACTCTGAAATGAAAGTTGCTTGTCAATTTTTAATATAAATTTAAACTAAAAGAAAATTTAGAATATGGAAAATGGCAACATAATCCTTGAAAATTTGCATATCATATGTCAATTTTTGTTCGATTGGTTATCTGAGTGAATGAAAATTATTTAGAATTATTTGGACATTGGAGTTATATTCAATTTTTCATGTCTTTTACACAAAATACTATACCAGGATTCATCAAAGTTTTCATCAGTGGTCTTACTTCCAGAAGTGGAAGGCGTATCTGTTCATGAGATTCCCAAACCCAGATTTCTCTTTTGTGTTTTGCTTTGTTTTGTTTTTTTTCTCGAGCTCATCTTATATGGGTTTGCAGTTAAAACGCTGGCATTTTATTCATTTTATCCAAGTGTAATTTTAAAGTGGCGTTAGGCACGCAGTAAGTTATATTTCGTTTTTAGGATCCTAAAAGAATGAACAATTTATATAATTTCTGTAAGTTGTCCACGATTGGACCGGTTCTATTGTAGAAACACCACGTGGTCTAATCGGGGAAACATGCACGTTTTCTACCCCAAATTACCCCATGTACCGTAAAAGTATAATAAACATGCAAATTAATATTTAAAAAGTAACCTAAATCATAAATCTAGTTAAAAATGTCAATAGTTTAAAGAATTAATCACTTGCTGGTTTGATATCTCATTCGGCAAGTTACGGATAAATTACAGTAACAACACCTGTATACAAAATGGAGTAGGAAAAGTCAAATGACTCAATGCACAAATGAAAACCTTGGTAATTTGTCAGCAGTAACGGCAACAGAGCCTTCTAACGATGTTTGATAGAATTAAAATCTTTATTTGACTCTAAAACTGTTGTGGTCTCATCGAGGAGCCAGTTGAATTCCGGCAACCTTCACCTACGTAGTTTTATCTAGGCACAGTTTTATTAGATCGTGTGTTCCAAAACAATCTCATTCGCAGCATGTCATGATCAAAATGAAGTTTGCCGTAACTTGAGATATACAATGATTCAAACGGACTACCATAAGTCAGAGAGAACTAAAGTACATCTTGAGCTAGAACTATTTCCCTAAAAATATAGAAAACACTTAACAAAAACAATTTTTACTGACCGTAATGGTTATTACACTCGTTGTTGTTGTGTACATGCCATCTTATTGTCAATTTTGCTTGATACAATTAAACTTAATGCAGTGTAAACTTTTACATGTCACAGTGACAGATGTTTTCATAAACAAAATTCAATCTAACATTCACCTACAGACTTAACTTAAGACATGACTAGGTTTTTTTATCTTTCCTTCCAAGGCCTACCCTAAATGAGTTTTTTAACACACGATATAAATGCGCTAATTAATTTTAACATATGAAACATCATAACCCCAAGAAGTGTCTAACTGGTAAGACGCATTTCGATTCATTTATATAACTTTAAAAATATTAATCGTGGTGAAACGTGTGTGTATATTAATTTTAAGCCAAAAATAGGTATATGGAAGTATTATCCTTTAAGTAACTGATATTTTAGTGCATTTTCAATAGAAATGTATTTCAAAGGTTTACAGTCTCAACGAAGTATTGATTTTGTATTTTTCATTGTTTGTCTTTTCAGGCCCAGATGCAGACTAAACTATTGCCTAATGGTAAGAAATAATATTAATAGTGTGTGTAGCCATCACAAATTTATTGAGCGTTAATTTCAAACATGCTTCATTATAAAGCTCTATTTTATGTTTTTAAAAATGGTTAAGTTCTGAAAGACGTTTTAATATGGATTCTTTTAACTAGTAGTAGTTTAATAAACATTATTCTCTTGGAACTCTAAAAGACTAGTTTAAAGTAATCAAAATCGTAAATATTTTAATGGTTTTGGAGAACTCCATTTTGTAGAACGCTATCTAAACTGGGAGTATTTCCATAAAATCACTACAAGACTGAGAAGAAATTGTAATTTTGCCCCAGCAGTTCTTCACGTCAGGACTATTTCATAGATGTTTTATGGAAATCATTGAATTTCAACGATAGATTTTTAGAGCTCGAAAAGATTAGTCTAGAATTGTAAATTGAAAATATAACATTTTAGAAGTTTGATAAACTTTCATCAATCTTGTTTGGATACTGTTGGATACCATTCATGGAATGACGTGTTGAAATGAACTAATGTGAATGCGGCTTATAAATTATTTGTTAACCAACTACATGAACTCCTAAATTTGTAAAAAACAGTTTTCCGTTATCCACCTCCCGGTGTAACATTATTAAAACCGTAAATTAAATCAGCCATTATAAAATCAATTGAAACACGCGACAAAATGAATAAAAAGTACTTGTCTGGCAAAAATAATATTCTTTTATTTGAAAGGTACAAAACTGCCGAAATAAACTTACTAAAATAATTGATAGAACAAACAAAACTTATACAAATAAAATAAATAAATCCGGAGGTAAAAGTGAAGAAGTATGGCGAATTGTAAACGAGGCAGTTAATAAACCAAAACAGCAGTCGTGTGATTTGGTGTTAGAAAATAGCGAAGGAAATCATATTACGAACAAAAATGAGGTTGTTAGTATGTTCAATAAACATTATGTTTCTGTTGGGGAAAACATGGCTCAAGAAATCAAAAACAAAAATCCACAACAACAAAATTTGTTGTTAATACTTAAAGTCCGAATCAATCTGTATTTTTATTTAATGTAACTGAAAATGAAGTACAAAACCATATACAAAAATTAAAAAAACAAATCTATAGGTAGGTTAGTTTAAATTTCAACAAGAACTGTTAAGAAGCGAGTAATTTTTTACTTACCCCAATCACATATCTTATAAAATTATCTTTTAAAACAGGATTTTTTCCAGATTCACTTAAAGTCGCTGTAATTACTCTAGTCCCCAAATCTGGAAATAAACTAAAAATAGCCAATTATATCCCCATTTCTGTCATTAGTAATTTTTCTAAACTTTTTGAGAAATGTTTGAAAAGCAGGATACTAAACTTTTTAAATAAAAATAGTTAATGTCAATTCCCAGTTTGATTTTGTTGAAAACGTTTCTACATTTGATGCCATGATTTTCCTTACAAGTAAATCCATAACTCGTTTAAGAACGGTACCTAGTAGATGTCTTGCTACCTTTTTATATCTCGCAAAAGCATTTGACACCATATCGCACGAAATGCTGATCGATAAATTATAAAAATATGGGATTAGGGGAAATGCAGATAATTTAATAAAAAGTTTTCTGAATAATATAGTCCAACACGTTTATTCTAAAATATAGAATTCCGCAACTGTACTTGGCCCTTTTTTTTAATATCTACATAAACGATTATTTGTTGCATATTAACATAAATGGTCAAATGATAGCATATACCTATCACACTGTGCTCCTCATAGAGAAACAAAGCTGGTCTACAGTTAAACGGGTAGCTGAAAAAAACCTGCAGATAATACAAAACTTGTTCTACCATCTCATCCTCACAGTCAATCTTCTTTTTCTTCGTCTTTTATTTAGTCATGTCCTTGTTTTTCGTCACGCTTTATTGCCAATCTAAAGAAAATAAATTTTCTTTGTTTTTCAATAAATTTAATAGGTCAGCATGATTTCAATAAATTATTTATACACGATGAGAGTTGTTCTATAAATGCAAATTGCAACTGTTAAACATCTATAAAGTTAGTTAAAGAAATAAAATATCTGAGAGTTATTTTTGATTCTAACCTAAAATGGGACAAACAAATACAATACCTTGTAAAAAAGATTAAAGAATCATTTTTAATATATTTAGAAATAAGACGCCTTTTTAATAAAACCATTATACCACGTCTTTACAGAAACAATTTTACAATATGAAATATTAGTTTTGGGGTGGTGCTTATGATATAAGCATTAAATCTTTGGAAATTATACTCAAATTTACAATAAAAATTTTTTTTGGGGAAAAAGAGATGCTACCCTACCAACTTGATATATAACGAATTAAATGTATTGGCCTTCAAAGAATTATATTTAAAAAAATTGTATTTTTATACACAAAAATAAAAACCTTCAGCAGTTTGTAGAACGTAGTTATGATACCAGATCTGCTGCCGGTCAGGATCTTCAACCTGCACAAATTACACGTACATTTGATAAAAAGCTTGTAACATACATCGGTCCTAAAATATATAATATGCTTCCTGCTGATAAGAAAAATAATAAATAACATAAAGTTGTTCGCATCAAGAGTATAAAATTCATTAAAGAAAATAAAAAATAAAAACGAAATCAAACCACCAGAGCTTTGACAGATTCAAAACATCCAGATATTAATTCAAAAAATTGAATCGATTCACTGAAATTGTTTCTTCTCAGAATTTTCCATTGATCAATGTTGGTTGTATTAACCTTATATATGTACCAATTGGTTTATAAAAATTTTATTTTTATACTATTTGCATTGCATATTTATGTTAAGAGATGTTAATTTTAAGAAATTTCTGTTGGTAAATACGACAATAGTCACGTGGTATTCTATTTTTTTATAGCTACTGTAGATTATGAAAAAGAAAGGTTATAATAATTTATTATTATTATTACTGTTA
Source organism: Agriotes lineatus (assembly GCA_940337035.1). Taxonomy (NCBI): domain Eukaryota; kingdom Metazoa; phylum Arthropoda; class Insecta; order Coleoptera; family Elateridae; genus Agriotes; species Agriotes lineatus. The sequence continues at coordinate 21,697,974 of OW679201.1, read as the reverse complement.
CCAAGGATATATCATTTTCCACAAAAACTGTAAACAGCAGGAAAACACTTTTTGTCTTTTCTTTCATCTTTCTTCGTTTGGGAACCGTGTCTTAATTTTTTGTTTATTCTTAAAAATTAAATTGTGAACTTACATCTTATCCCTTTCTTTGAGAATTCCCTTTTCTCATTACAGAATTTGGGCGACAATTTACACGTATTGCCAAATTCCATAACCAAAACAGTTTCTGTCTTAAGATCAGTTTAGTTGTAATATTTCTTATTATAAATATTTTATATCTATGTGCCTTTAGACATACAAGCATTAGTAATTTGTGCAGTTTACTTAAACGTGCATATGGTAAACAGCGAAAACGCAAAAATCTGATTATACGTATTCAAAAATCCTTTAATACTTTCTGCTTTAGCCATTTTTCTACTCAGTCTAAAGAAGACCCGCGTATTAGTAGCAAATTTTCTAAAAAGGGCCTGACTATCCTGTTAGAACCGCCCCATTAATCGCTTTGTAACAGCTCACGAAGGGAGGCGTTGCAAACTGCTTCCTGCTATTCCCGAGGGAAGCAACGACGTCCCTGAGCCTAACAAAGATGTCATTCACTGTTCGCGCGCCGCTGCTTCTTCCTCCTGTCATTCCTTTTCTGTTAAATAAATTAACAAGACGCGTAACTTACCTGAGTTGACAGATTTCTGCAATTGATATTATATTTTCCAAAAGTGTTTACACGTTTTTGAACGACAAGCAAAAGCAATAAAATCAACAGGTAAAAAACATAACTTTATTAAATTATTGCACATTTAAGAGATACGTTTGGTACAGAACATTTACAAAAGGAACATTACTACTTATCTTAGCTTCTATACTAATTAAAAAATTGCACATTGAAGTGATGCCAAATTCCCAATGTTTCTGAGAAACATGCAGCACACGTGACGTAAAATTTGGCACTCTCATGAGGATCATTAATTAAGACCGCCTATTCCACAGTCTTTACAATAATAAAGAAACAGTCAGAAAGGTACAGGAACACAAATAATAAATAAAACTGTAACACTTAACTACAAATAAATAATTACACAGATCAAACTTATCGAAATCAAAAATATTGCACATAAAATTATCTTATCTTAATACTGCAGGTAAGTCGAGGTTATCCCTTTACCACAATAAATTAGACAGCTTCGTGTAAGCATTAACCTAGTTCTTATCTCTAAAATCACTTTATACAATTAAATAAATAAAAAATATTGCACAGGGTATTGCACGTAATTAGGGACTACAAACGTATTGCAGATTCACACATACTTGAGCAGGATTACAAAAATTGTATAATATATTACTAGGTAAAGGCCTATCTTGGGTAGAGTTGCAGCATTGCTGCTATCATTATTGCGGGTTTAATTCCCGTTTTGGGCGTTATTGCATATTAAGTAATTGCGTCTCACTCATGTTCGTTTTTAAATGGACAGAGAGCAAATATTGGATATAATCCAAGCTTCTAATCGTATCTTATCAAATTTTCTTTGAAGTTATTTTACCTGTACGTACACACAGTTTTATATAAATAGTCTTGAGAATATAGTAGTATTTAATGTCAAAAAAATAATAACTCAGTTTCGCGTAGATTGCGAATTGCAAATGAAGTGTTCGTTTGAGCGATACCAACTATAAATCAGGTCAAAACTCTGTCTATTTTAACTGTAGTTGTAGAATGGCTGTATTTCATGTAAACTGATAGGACATTCTAAATTGTCAAATGTCTTAAAATGTCAGTGGACACTTTAGAAAGTTCTTAATTGTTGTTTTTAATTTCTTAATTAAACCCTGGATATTTCTTAAGATTCGCGTTGAACTGGCTGAACAAGGATTTTTTCCTTTTGTAATATTTTCAAGTTCGCAATTTGAAAATGTTTCAAAACAAAATATTGCAAGTGTTTTAATAAATATTACACTGCGTGGCTCTGTTCATCTCAACTTGTGAATGGCGAAACTTAATCCCACAGAACGTTTTCACAACGCTAACTTAATTTTTTAAACCTGAATTTTTAATTGAAGCGGCTTTGTACGTTAAGTTTGAAGAAAAACTGCATACAAACTTATGTCGTTTTACCTTCCAGTTAAGCATAGAACCTTTTCTTTTATTGTTTTCTGCTATCTATTTAGTTTTATGTTTTTATTTCAGACTATAACTCTTTCAACTTTATTTCACACTTTTGCAATCAAATTTAATCAACAAATACAGCTTTCACACAAATAACTTTACATTGACGAAAATCGATTTCACACAAGATCAAGACACTAAAAACAAATTTCAAATTCAGGCAAATAAAGAGACTAAATTTAACAGCTAGCTCTAAATGTACAGTTCAAGCATGAGATTTTTTTACAATACAATGGTATGTTGCTTTCAATTTATTGTTGATAATGCAGCTGTACGTAAGAACGAAGTTATACGTCTTGCGCTTTATTCATATTAATTAAATCCTGTTGAACTCTTATGGAGTTAGTGTAAGTCCAAATTTAAATAAACAGGTAAATATAGCTCTTTAGACATACAAATCATGTAAAAATCTATTATCATTTCTGTGAACTGTACAAATATAATTTCGTGAGTAAAATGTTAAAGTGTATTCGATCATTTTCAATTTTTAAACTGTATAAATATGTGTCTTAAATGTTGTAATTAAGTAATTTCAGGAAATGTTTTATTCGATTTTCAGGATATAATTTTTAAAGAATTTCATTTGTGTTATGATTCTAGACAGCCAAGTAAAAAAATTTACTTTAAATATCAGCCTCAATTTGTAAAAATTCTGAATTATAACAATCTACTTTGTAAATAAGGGACTGAAAATGATAATTTGACATTTTCAATATAAAGTTAGCGCTTCCTTAAACAATATCGTTAATGCATTATTCATATCATTCACTTTTTGCAGAAATTTTTTATCATTTTAAAGCATTTCAGATTTTAAATTTTTTTAATGTTCAAGTTGGAAACACAATTGTGTAGTATTCTTAGTTTTTCGTTAATAAAACACAAACTTAGGTGAATATGTATAAAATGTCTTTGGTCTTTCAGCTTTCGCATAAGTGAAATCATATCTTTAGTGTTTTATCTTTCTTCCTCACTACCACTATCACTATGTTACAATTGACTTCTGCATTTATATTATTTACAGATTTATTTAATGGTACTTGTAAATTTTGTCAGGTAATTTGCTTACAAGTATAGTTCCATTAAACAAACTATTGAGCATTTTAATTCGATTCTTATTCTTAAATTGTCACAATCGTGAGTAATAGAACTGGAAGTTGTAGGAGGTTCTAAAAAAGTCGTTATTTTCTATAAAAGGTCATAGCAATTGCAAAATTTTAAAAAGATGTCATAAAGGAATTTTCTATTTGCCCTGGATTTTTTAGTCAGAAATTCTCTCAGACCGGTTGAACAAATATAATCTGTTTATGTACGACCGATCGACCTTTTTAGGCCTCATTTTCAGGCATAAAGCAAGTCTTTTTCATCCTAGCTGACGTTATTGTAGTTATTGTTTATAAACACATATTCAGCTAAAATAACTGTTAGAACTGCCCTGTTTTTATTGGTAACGATACTATTCAAGCGGGTTTTCGTTTTTAAATTAAAATTTCGATTGTAAATAAAGTTTTGCATGCACGTCAGGCGTAACCTTATCGTGTTATAGCCCTCTGTGCTCTGCGCCTCGTGCTACAACTTTTACGCAGCGGGCAAAAAATGCCTGTTTTGCGCCCTTGATACTTAAGTAACTATTTTAAAACTGGATTTATCAACTTATGTTCATTGCCGTTACAGTACTGAAAAACAACTTGTCATCTAAGTTAGAATTAAACTTTTTCTATACTTTAACAAGGAACTGTTAAAGACTGAATTTGAAAAATATTTGTTTAAGAAAACCATCTTATTTAAGTCAAAAGAAAGTCTGACAGTATGCCATCAGTGCTTAAAAAGGTTATTTGAGAAACAGTTTACCAACATTAGCTCTTCAAGCGGCTCATCCAAATACCCTTCAATATTTGCAGCTCTGTCCATTTTGTACTAAATCTAAAGAAGGTACATGCGTAGTAGGACATTTCCTAAAGGGCCTGAAACTAACCTGTCGCGTTAATCCCTTTGCAGCAGTTCGCGGAGAGCGGCGATGTAAGTCTGCGCCATTTGCAGCGTTTCAAACTTGGACAGCTTCCTGTCGTTCCCGAGGGAAGGCACGACCTCCCTGAGCCTATCGAAGGCGTCGTTCAGACTGTTCATGCGCCGCCGCTCGCGGGCGTTGGCGGCGAGCCGCCTCTTCTTCATCACGTCCATGCCGGCCTGGGGCGCAGCCCCCTTCTTCACGTCCCTCTTGTACTTATTGTCGTAGCCGCCCTTGTACGCGGCGTCGTGGTTGTAGTTCTGCATGGCGGCGGCTTCGGGGAAGGCGTAGAGGTTGTTGTTCTCGCCGTACTCGTAGTACGTGTGCTGGTCCCAGCCGGGGGCCTCGGGCTTGTAGTAGTTGGGGATGTAGGGCTGCGACGAGGCGCAGGGCTCGCCGAAGAGGTCGGAGGGCGTCGTCAGGGCGTAGTGGCTGTCGGGGCTCGAAAGGCGCGGGGAGCTGCAGGAGTCGGAGGATCCCTCGTGCGACATAGGAACGTGGTCAGTCGGCGGGAAAAAGGCGTAACGAGTCGGCATTTTTTGCCACACGACCCGTCACGGCGTGTACGGCCCCACCTTCGGCGATAAAATCACAAATTGCTTCATAATTGGCGCCCGGAGACCCACTGGACGATTTCGAAAACATTTACCGTTCTTCGGCTACCGCTGCCGGGACTTTAACGCCCCCCAAAAGGTGCTAATAGATTCCTGGCTCGGGGCACGAGATTAGCGACTTCCAGTTATTCAGATTTGTTCGCACCATTTGTCAAACGATTAGGAGTTCACTGACTCGGGCTCATGGTGGAGGCGCTCGGGGATGATCAGCGTGTGCTTCCCCTTTCTAAATTTTCGGCTGCACTTGAACTCGTTGCGGCCGAGCTAATTGCTCTTATTATTCGGCCATAAACCTACATATGGACGGGTTTAGCGACGCTCATTTTCTATGACAATATTTCGAAGCTGTGTTTGCTGTCGCCTTTCGCGCACCGAATTCGAGGAAGCAGTCACGTGGCCGTCGCTTTCTTCCGCAAACGAGGCCGTCGAGTGCCAATTTGCGCCGACACAGATCCTGGTCATGTCCTGCACCAGGAGGCTGTCCACTGGAGCCCGGAGCCGCAGACCGGAACTGAAACTCGCGATTTGATGGGCAGAGGCGCACTGGAGACGCTCAGCGCGCGCGTACTGTTAAATCAAAGAGTGGAAGTGGCCGTGGCCTCTGGTGCGGACTCTTTGCCACTGTCGAGGTGATGCTGTGATTCACTGGCCACTGCACTCTGCTAATTGAACTAAGGTCGAACGTGCGCGCTTTTTTCCGGTAGCCGGCGCTTTGTGCCTGCACCTGCGGAAGTGCACTTCCAAGCGCTGCTTGGAACGTCACGCTTCTAAGCGATAACGAATTTTACAAATCTTATTTTGGCAATTACAGCTGGTCGTAAAATGATGGGGATAAGATGTTCATATAAAAATGAGTAATCGAACAGATCTCATGTTTCAACAACAGATAAAATGAAATAATTGGAGTAGTAACATTCTTGTGGACTAACAGAGCAACATTTTAACAAACGTGTATGAGAAACTGAGAGAAAGCAAAAATTATTCAGATAACTAATTTTCAGAAGAAAAAATGACAAATTTGTGGAGTAGTGCAGTAATTTGGTTAATACAACCATAAGGAAGAGGATCCGACATATTAGGTGTTCAGGAAAGGTGGTATCAAATTTTAGGGGTAGCTAGCATTTGTCAGAAATTTCGATAAATATAGGTAGAAAAATGTGTTTTAAGGGAGCTACAGCCCTGAGCAGGGTAATAAAAAAGTACATTTTTTTTAATTAACATAATACAGATAAAGGGTATTTGGTGTAATTTAGTAAAAGCTTCAGAAGGGGTACTTTATGCAAGGGTTGGCACTGCCGGCGGAGGTTCAAAGGTTGATAGGTCCCAAGTACAGATAAAGGCGAAGGGTCCTTCAGAGTAAAGCTAGCACCCTGGCCGAGGGTAAAACCAAGATAATGCTCATAGAACCACACGAAGCCTCCGACTGTTCTCAACAGCAACGGCACGGCAAGGAAAGCGGAACAAACGATTTAAGAAGAATAAATAACTTTATAACACTGGTACTTATCATCGGACCACTCTCCAGTTATTGTCATTCTCAGTACTACCATTATACACAGAGAAGACTATCCAAAAATGTGCAACAGACATACTAATTGGGAAGCCTTTCGTAAATATATTGAAAAAATCTGGAATTAAAAATTAAATTGAAAAACCAGAAGAGCTAGAAAAAGCTACCAAGCATTTTATCAAATTGTACAAGAAGCAGGATGGCAAGCTACTCTATCTACCGAACGTAGGAAACAACAACCAGTTAATGTCCCTCTTGAGATCAGAAATTATTAGACCAAAAACGGAAAACACGAGCCATTTGGCAGCGTACCCATAATATCTTAGACATATGAAATTATAACCGTCTAAGCAAACAATTAAAACAGAAGATAAGGGAACTTCGAAATCAGCAATTTGAAACATATCTCGTTACATTGTCAAGACATGATAACTCGCTTTGGAAAGCTGCAAAAAGTTTTAAACGCCCGCAGGTACCCACTCTTATACGGAACCAAACCCAACAATGGGCCAGATCAGATTTAGAAAAAGCTCAAGCTTTTGCTAAACATCTAGCAGAGGTTTTTAATCCCCACAAGGATGAAACAAATATAGATGTAAAAAAAATTACCTAGCAGCGCCCATGCAATGATCGCCACTAATTCGAGCCTTCTCACCAGCCTAAATAACTAACGAAATTAAATATCCAACCAACACAAAGGCACCCGGCTAGAATCTAGTAACTGGTAAAGTTATGAATTAATTACCTCGAAAAGGAATAACCTTCTTAACCATTTTGTTTAACTCAATACTTCGATCAACTTACTGGCCTAGACAGCTCATGTGTGCTCAAATTATAATGGTACTGAAACGAGGTAAAGCATCAAATGAAACTACATTATATAGGCCCATAACTTTACCCACAGTAATATTACTGGAAGACATTATCCCGCAACAACAGTTCGGATTTAGGCAAAAACACTGAACTGAACAACAATGCCATAGAATAGTGGACGTGATAAATAAATCGATGGAAGAAAAGAAATACTGCTATGCCGTTTTCCTAGACGTCAAACAGACGTTTGGTATCCTGGGCTGCTTTACAAAATAAAAAAATCCTTTCCTCATCAGTACTGTAGTGACCTTTGCCCACTACAAGTGGTTGTGATGGTAACAGAATAATATTAATATATACAACATATAAACAACTGGCAGTAAATGTACATATTTCAATTTGACCAGTTTTATTTCTACAATTATTTATTTATATATGTAATGAACACGCTTCGTTACAAATGGTGACCCCGAACGAAGAATAGACCAACTTCACAACTTCAACTCCGACTGAAAACTACACAGCAAGACAGTCCTGCTTCAAAGTCAACCACCAGAGTCAACTTCCTTTTTACCTTGCCCCCTTACCGCACTTTACGAAGAATGGTCGTTGAATTCTGTCGTTGTGCATCCGACTTGAACATTGTTAAGATAAGTTAACTTCATGATTGCCTACAGCTTGATGTGACATTATATGTCACAATACTAATTGTCACCGCATTAAGGCCCTCAAAATTGCTTATCCAATTTTAAACCTTGAAGAAAGAACCCCAGGTTCGTTTTGAATTGCACATGCCAGCCTGGAGATGCTCCCAGTTCCTGACCTCAAGACAATTTGTTTTCAATTGCACATGCCAGTCTGGAGATTATCCCAGTACCTGACATCAAGCCAATTTTAGACCGCGACTTAGGAGCTACCTGCCCGAAGAGATGGAATATAGAACCCCAGGTTCGTTTTGAATTGCACATGCCAGCCTGGAGATGCTCTCAGTACCTGACATCAAGACAATTTGTTTTCAATTGCACATGCCAGTCTGGAGATGCTCCCAGTACCTGACATCAAGCCAATTTTAGACCGCGACTTAGGAGCTACCTGCCCGAAGAGATGGAATATAGAACCCCAGGTTCGTTTTGAATTGCACATGCCAGCCTGGAGATGCTCTCAGTACCTGACATCAAGACAATTCGTTTTCAATTGCACATGCCAGTCTGGAGATGCTCCCAATACCAGACATCAAGCCAATTTTAAACCGCGACTTAGGAGCTACCTACCCTGACGATTAAATGGGTGCATTTCGTCTTTACATCTAGATAATTCCAAACCTTCTAGAATACATAATACCAATACTATTTATATATCGTATGTCAATGTTACATATGTCAAATGCTGAATTTTTAATAGGGGGGAGTAATGTAGTGACCTTTGCCCACTACAAGTGGTTGTGATGGTAACAGAATAATATTAATATATACAACATATAAACAACTGGCAGTAAATATACATATTTCAGTTTGACCAGTTTTATTTCTACAATTATTTATTTATATATGTAATGAACACGCTTCGTTACAGTACTTCCTACTTTTTAAATCATACCTTTCCAATCGTTTCTTCCAAGTAAAATTTGGCAGTGAAGTGTCTATAATTTTTTACTCGATTATTTTTGAGTGCATGAATGCAAGCATACCTGTTATTAAACCTAGAAAGGCAAAATATCCGCGGTGGTTTGACAGTGAAATAATACAGCTACTTAAATTAAAACAAATTTCTTAAAAAATAAACAAAAATCAACTTATCACTTAACAGAATATAATCGACTTAGGGCTTTGGTCAAAAGAAAAACTAAAATAGCTTACGCTAATTACATCAAAATGACCGAAGAAAATATATCTAATGATCCTAATACTTTTTGGGCATTTGTTAAAACCAAAAAAAGTCAATTTAGCTCACCTCGAGAATTTATTACAAATGACAGTATAATTAATAATTCGAAAGATATAGCCAATGGTTTTCAAAATTATTTCAAATCTGTCTTCAATACAAAAAGAGTTGATACTTTTAGTTTTGAGGATGATGTTATCACCAGCGGCCTTCTAACTTGTGAACGGATTCGTGTTGAAGAAGTAGAAAATGCCTTTAATAAATTAAAACCTAAGAAATCAGCTGGACCAGATGGTTTGCCACCATATTTGTTTAAAATGTACCAAGATGTTCTTACTTACCCGTTACTTATACTATTTAACCTTTCATTACTATCAAACATTTTTCCTACTACTTGGAAAAAAACAAAGGTAATTCCTGTCTATAAGAATGGCAATGAAAAAGATTTCTCAAATTACAGACCCATCTCTATACTTTCAGTACCAGCTAAAATCTTTGAGTTTATCTTGTTCGACAAAATTTATAATCACGTGCAGAATTATATTTCTACATCTCAACACGGATTCGTAAAGAATAGATCTATTGTTACTAATTTAACTGTTTTTTGTGAAGACGTCAGTACTAACCTTGATCGCGGGGGAAGGACGGATGTAGTGTACACAGACTTCTGAAAGGCATTTGACAAGGTTGATCACGGCATATTGTTAAGTAAGCTTTTTAAATATGGTTTTTCAGTAGAGTTAATTGATTTTTTTAGTTCTTACTTAAGTAATAGGGTTCAGTTTGTGTTATATAATTATTCTACATCTGATGATTACCTTGCATCTTCTGGTGTACCTCAAGGTTCTAATCTGGGGCCATTGTTATTTATTTTATTCATAAACGACCTTCTAAATTGTCTGGTGTCCAGTTCTTGTTTATTGTATGCAGATGATCTAAAACTTTACAAGGAAATAAACACTCTCAAAGATGTAGAATCATTTCAACAAGACATTGATAATCTGTACACTTGGAGTATTACTAATAATTTATACTTCAATATCACAAAATGTTGCAGCATGACTTTCTCATTAAAATCTAATTTTCAGTACAATGATTATACCATAAATGGCATCGTTTTAAAAAGAGAGCAATCGGTTAGAGATCTTGGGATATATTTTGAGCCAACTTTAAAATTCAGCAAGCACATAGAAAACCTTTGCAACAATAGTCTCAGATCCCTTGGCTTTATAATGCGTAATTGTGTAAATTTTAAATCTCATGAGAGTTTGTGTGCCCTATATACGTCCTTAATACGATCAAAATTGGAATATGGTTCTATTATTTGGGCACCACTTCAACGGAATCACGCACAAGCAATAGAAAGAGTTCAAAATAAATTTTTAAAATACGTATACTACAAAAAGCATCAAACTAACCCGGAATTTTCATCTTTTCAGCCAGAAGAACAATTCAATCTTTGCACTTTTTGTATAAACTTATTAACGGGATTATTGACTCTCCGTCTCTTCTGTCTAAAATTCAATTTCGTGTACCTTTTCGTATTTTTAGAAATTCTGAGCTGCTGGAAGTAGGTCACTGTCACACCTCTGCTAGATTAAAATCTCCTGTTGTTGCATTGTCACGTACTTATAACAGTCTGTCGGAAAAGTTTACTTTAGACATTTTTGGAAGTACATTTTCTAAGTTTAAAAATAGTACTAAAATATTGTCGTATAAATAGCTAATTTGTAACAATAAATAAGTTGAGTCTCTGACATTCTGGTAAGAACCCATTATCTTTATTTTTACTCTTTTTTTTGCACATATTAATTTTCTTGTTTTTGTTTCTTTGTAAAACTTGTAATTGGGCCTAAGGCCTGTAAGTTTTACCGTATAAATAAATAAATAATAAAGCACATCAACTCTGGTGTCCAACAAGGCAGCGTACTTGCCCCCCCCCCCCCTCTAACTGGTATATCTGCCCATATCAGAAGGACAATGACAGGAACGTTTGCGGACGATACGGCCGTTCTTTCAAGCCATGTAGACTCACAAACTGCAAGCCATCATGTACAAGACCACATAAGCTTAATTATCAACTGGATGGAAAAATGGCACATTAGGGTGAATGAAACTAAATCAGTTCAAATAACTTTTACCTTGCGTAGACAAAAATGCCAGCCTGTAATAATAAACAATATCGAGATACCGCAGTCAACAGAGACAAGATACTTTGGTATGCACCTGGGCACTAGGCTCACGTGGAAAACACACATAACAAAGAACAGGAAGGAAATAGACTTCAAGCTCAAAAAACTGTACTGGATTATAGGTAGAAATTCTCGCCTCTCGATTGAAAATAAACTATTAATGTACAAGACGGTTATCAAACCAGTATGGAACTATGGGGGTAATCCAGCTCCTCCAATGTAGACGTCTTACAACGGTTTCAATCAAAAAACTTGGGTATCATCATAGCTGACGCTCCGTGGTACGTGTCAAATCGTACCCTTCATGAGGATCAAAAAATACCATGTGTCAACTATGTTATAACTTAATATGCCAACAATCATTTACGCAAACTGCAAGTTCATCCAAATGAAAGCAACCACCCTCTTCTGGTGAATGACTACTACAGACGTTTACAAAGAAAGTGGCCAACAGAAATGGCAGTGTAGACTCAGAAATAGCGCTAAATGTGACATCATAAATAGTATTTAGTTGTAGTTATAAAAATGCCATTATTTTATTTTAAGGTAACACCACTGGGTGTTATTCTTAGCATGCAATGTACTGTTATGTTTAGTGATAGCTCCAAATTTGAACTAGTCATATAATTTATGTAGTGACTATTTTACTTTGAGCTTGCCCTTAATTAATGCAATGCACCATATTAGAAACCTAGAATTACTTTCAAATCAATTATTTCAATTAAGTACTCTTATTCAGGGTGGTTCGCCAAATCTAGATCTCTATTAGTTGAAGTTTAATTTTTTAATTTTAATTCTTGGCTATTTAATGACATCTAATGTCAACTTGACTTCTACATTTACTCAAACCAGGTATTGACAAATCTATTTTTACATTGACATAACTATCAATTAACTCACTAAAGTAAGTACTGTTTTGTATTTTACTCTTTCTTTTATTGTTCGTTATTCAAAATGCTTTGATATTAACTACTAACACAAACCTTATCACTTCTTCAGCTTACACTGCCAATATTTAAATACCCCTGCTCCTATCCTCAAGAGATCCCGATGTTCACCTTATGCAACACCTACAGCTTATTCCTGTCAACCAACTCCAAACGTCCCCAAAATCCAGTATCGCTCCCCTCATCAAACGTCACCTTCACGCCAATAGACTCCTGGTAAGTTTCAGCTTTATAAATGAATCTGATCTTATCTTGTTTATTCCTTAGATAGTCCTCTGCACTCAGCAACCCCCAGAGAAGCTGTCCAACTTCAGCTGGCACTCCTACTAACCTCCTTCCAGATGAATGACCTGACTGCCATGCAACCACCAATGTAACCAATGAATATTTAATTATGTGTCACCTTCCCCAATAAATCCAATTTCCTCCAATTCAGTAGATCTCTGGTTCTTTCTATTCACTGTATTAGACAATCTCTTCAGTGATTGTTTAATTTTAATAAATTATTATTTCATTTTCATTTCTGCACCTCGTAGATTTGTTAATAGCCTTTAAATTTATATACTACCAAATAACTATACAAATAAGGCATAATTTCTAACTTTTATTGATCAAAATTAAACATTTCAAGATTATTTGTACATTTTTTACGAGTTTGTTTTTACAACTGACTAAACAAAATTTTCATTTCTATTAGATACAATTCTTCTTGCCCTCTTATAATTTTAAATATCTTATTATTACATCCTATCAATTCTTATTATTATAACAAATACATTTGTTAATTGTAACCTTGGCTTGAAACTTATTAAAATTAACTGCAACCATCAAAATTTGAATACCCAATTGCTATTTATACCTCAAATTACCTTACTCATTGCCTTAATAATTTTATCATTTTTATTGAACTTTATACCCAATCTTTATTAAACCCTTTAGAATTTGATTATAATTAACCTTCCAAATTTATCATTACTATCATCCATATTTTAAAACTACCTTTTGCATATCATAGTACATAGCCCACAAATTAGCTTATGGAATTTATTTTTGTACTGGTGTATGTTTATTCCGATTGCTAATAAACTTAAAAAAAACTGGGTACCCGGAACATAAGCACTTGGAATGCATACGATCAAGAAATTATCACAGAAATTAAATTGAAAAAATGGAAACATGCTTCATAACAGAAATAAAATAGAAATGAAAAAGTACTACAGCTGTAGAGGATTATATCCTCTTCTATAACCGTAAACAAAAACACCTAACACGAAAAATTAAATTTCTAGTGGAAGTCGAGTACACAAACCCAAGCGTGTTAAGAATAATACTAGATATACAATTTAAACTCTTTCACATTATTAGCGTATGCACCCCGGATATAAGAAGATCCAGGCAAGAACGAAAAGCATTTTACGAAGAATTACAGAATTAAATTTACCAGATCCCCCAGAATCAACGAATAATTATAATGGGAGACTTAATACTCGTATACTCAATGTTATTATTTGTTTGTTTGTCAAAATCGTAGTAACATGGGACCCACGACTTTACATCACTTCTGAATGATGGCATTCTGTAGACGCTTTCATCTGCATTTTTTTATTTCCCAATGTTATTGCACCTCAAATTAGACGAAGAGATCTGTTTGGCTTCTGCTAGCAAAATAGTCTCAGACTTAACAACACTTTTTTCGAACACAAAATGCATCACAAGCCAAACCTTCAAAATTATACAAGGAATGAAATCACTAATTGACTACGTCATAACAAGTAGGAAAACCACCCCAATGAAAATCGTGGATGTACGAGTTATTGACATGCCAGAAATAGGTAAGCAACCATATATTAGTACTTTGTAAATTTGAACCTACTTTCGAAATTTAAACAGTTAATGTGGAATCATTAAACATGACGCCGCCAAAGGCCTGTACTATAGAAGGCTGTATATGAATTTAAAAGAGAACCCTATAATGGAGAACGATTACGCTGACTTGAAACAAAATTATAACTAACATATTAAAAACAGCAAAAGAAGCAATCGAAAAGAGTACATTACCATACCCACCAAAAAAAAGTAATGTCACCATGGTTTAATGCCGAAACAAAAGAAATCACGAAAAAGAAGCACGATGCCTATACAATATATAATAGCTATTTAAGTAACAAGGAATGGAGCCGGGGTCGGTAGCTCAGTGGTAAGCATCCTGACTACTGATCTAAGGGTCGCGAGTTCGATTCCCGGTCCCGGTGAGGTTTTCAAAAATAAAAAAATGCAGATGAAAGCTTCTACAGAATGCCATCATTCGGAAGTGATGTAAAGCCGTGGGTCCCATGTTACTACGATGTGTAGCATGTAAAAGATCCCTAGCTAGGGTTGGAACTCCTTAATCTCGGCAAAATTCTAAGTAGGACTTTGACCATATGACCAAAGCAGTCGGTGTCTAAGGTACCTGGTACTCTACATGCCTAGACCTTGTCTATTAACAAACAAACAAACAAACAAGAAATGTAAGGACCTATTAACATTTGAGGTAGGCAAGTACAAGTCAAGGCAAAGCCGTGGCTTGTTGCCTGCCGAAAATGTTAATAGGCGATACATTCCGAGTTGTCTTATTATATTTTTCCCGCTGCTTATCGAAATTTTCCTAGATTTTTGAAAAAATCGTTTGTTTTGTCACCTGTCACCAGGATTAATTTTCGTGAGTCGTGTTACCTGTGAGTGTCACATGTTACATAAACACTTGCAATTATAAACAAAACGTGTAAGTCTGCATCTTGCTTTGCTAATTTTATTATCCTAGGAACTTAATAATAGTATTAAGTTCCGTTGTCAACGGAAAGCAGCAAACAAATATAATCACCGACTTACACGTTTTGTTACTAAGGCTGTATCGCTGACTTACATGTTCAGCAGCGGGAGAAAATACTAAAACCAAAGCAGATACCGAAGTACACATATAAGAAATAAATTAAACAAATAGAAATCTACGGCAATTAAAAGACGGTTACTAGGAAAACTTCACGAGATAAATGGAAAGAGACACGTACAGAGCACAGAAACGCAAATTGAAAATGCTGAGAAACAGAAAACTAGACGTTAGTGACAAAGTACAGATAAACCGAATGGCAAAAGACCAGGGAAGGGTACATTAAAGAACTCTACAAAAATGAAAACTTGCAAATTCCACAGATCACTGAAGAAGGGGAAACTCGTGATGCAGTCCAAATAATGGCTGAAAACGAAATGCTAGCAAAAAGTTACAAAATAAAAAGCAGCTGGAGCTGACAACATATTAAACGAATTTCTTAAATACTAAATATTTGTTCCACTGTTTAAAAAAGGATCCCCCACAGACTGTAACAACTACAGAACGCTATCCTTAATATCGCATGATAGCAAAATTATGCTTAACATAATACATGCAAGACTCAAGACATTTTTAATGCCTGAGATCTCTGAAGAACAGGCGGGCTTCGTTCCCGGGAAGGGTACCAGAGAGCCGATATTGAACATCCGACAGCTAATCGAGAAGGCCAGAGAGTTTAACGTCCGCATGTATCTGTGTCTTGTCGATTATACCAAGGCGTTTAACAAACTCAAGTGGGACTTCTTGTGGCAAATATTGTGAACAGAGCAGACAACAACTCTCCCCACTTGCAGAACGTTGTTGGCTTTTTAGGGTTGTTTAAAAAATATATATATTTAGGCTCTTCATTAACGAACGGCGAAGGGAGCGAAAGTGAAGTACGACGCAGAATAAACATCGCGCGGTCGGCAACCACTAAACTTACCAAAATTTGGAAGGACACCGCCATTACTAAGAACACAAAACTGAGACTAGTACAAACGTTCGGGGAATATGAGCGTACGCATCAGAAACGTGGTCACTGAAGAAGTCAGACAAATCCCGTATCGAAGCTTTCGAAATGTGGGTATACCGACGTGTCCTCAGAGTATCGTGGACTGAACATAGGACGAATACATCGATATTGGACGAATTGAATATCACCACCCGGACTAATCGAATTGAAGATTTGTTACACACAGGGTTGCACGATGCCATCCAACTAGCTCAGGACAGGGACAACTGGAGAATCACTCTCGATTCCCTATAATTTTAATTACAATGGTGTCACCAAACCCTCTCGAGGGTAATTGGACCGAGGAGGAGGAAATAACATTATTATCTAATCAAGAATTCTTCCCGAACGGAAGACAGGCATCACCGGTCCATTATTTAAAAAATGCGAAAGGAAAGACCCCAATAACTACAGGCGAATCATTCTCCCCAATACTACACAAAAACTATTCACTAGATTAACATTAGAAAAGTTGGAACCCCACATGAAATATTCGAAGAAGAATGTTTCAGACGAAACCAATTAACAGTAGATGTACTGTTTGTGGTAAGGCAAATTGGTGAAAAACGATCGAATTTACGAGGCCAGCCTTTATGTGGCTTGCAGTAGCATTACTACAGCAATACTACGAGTATAACAAAAACACCAAAACATAAGTGAAATATAAACTCCAAAAAAAGTGCGACAGGGGCACTCTTTCAACCCTATATTATTTAACTTAGTGATAGACAAGATCTCTGCAAAAATTCGACCTCTTCTAGGATTCAATATAGGCAACCAGAAAATGTATTTGGTGTGTTATGCAGTGCCATAAGCAAACGTGTATTGTTCAATATTTTATCTTCGTCAATAAATTCTGATTCAATGTATTTCTTTATACAAAAAGAGTGCGGTAATGAAGCTTTTAACGCTACTAAAATTGATTTGGTTAAGGGTCTATAACAACACTGATGAAGATAAAGCAATTTAAAAACATGTTTACCAGTAATAAGCTTGAGAAAGGCATTTGCTTGAGAAAGGCATTTGATATGTTTGTTGATGCTTTTCTCTTAATCATAAACCACGCAGTTTCTTTTTATTTGTTACCGTTCTTAACGTTTATTTTTTTGTTTTAGGTGATGATTGTTGTAAGCTGATGTAATTTTTATGGAAGAGAATGTAGTTGTGAAATGAGTCCTTTGTGACAACAACTTATCTGATAAACAAACAGTGACTGACATTACTCAGTAAAGAAAGTGAGGGAATAAATAAAGCAAGTGAATCAAGAGGAAGTGATATACTCAAGAAGCACAGTTCGTTCATTCGAAATGTAGGAAAACATGATGTAATCAAAACAACATTGAAGCATTTAAAAGGACAAACTCAGCTGCTAGTACTAGTAATGAACCTGTGCTTCGATCACAAGTGAAAAAATGTCAATTCAATAATCATTGCCTGTTTTGTGGGTAGGAAGCCCAGGGTGTAACTTAAACTTTAGAAACGAAAAAGCAATTCCAACAAAATTAAGCAACAGATAAAAAGCTGCAATTGAAATGCCGACCACAGCAGGACGAAACAACAAACAGTTTTCTTGCTGTCATACAATATCCCAAAAATAACGATGAAGACCAAATAACCATATGCGATTTAGTGAAAAGAATTGCAGCAAATCTGGAGTCTTCTGGTTCCGAATATCATGCAGATTCTGAACAGTATATAAAACAGAAAGTTACAGAATTATTAGGTGATAACGTAATATTTACAAATGTGAAAGGACGTAACAACATTTCGAGCAGGTGCTTCTTCAATTCTTCATCAATACTACAATACTCCAAAAGGAGATAATGAGGAAGCAGAAAAATAGAGTAATTGAAATAGCTGCAAAATTGACTAAGAACGATGTGAAATTGTTTCAAGCCTCTAATGATTATTATACACTGACTAAAGGCAGACAAAGCAATAAACCTGTTGCCGGACAGCCTTCAAGTGTTTATAAAGACAGTAATTGGAGTAAACAATGATAAGCAATCAGCTTCTATAGGTCAAGCGATTATGCAAGCAATAAAACCTAGATTCTTTGTAGCACCTCTCCAATTGGGACTGGCAATGCATATGCACTTATTTTTGTCCAAGGTTTTTGATAGAATCTTTACCACAGCATGGTTTCTGTTCCTTCTATAACGAAGTACAGAAATACGAAAGCAGTGCATTAAACCTTCATACATACAGATTCGCACCAGTTCATTGAGTATGTTGCAGACAATATAGATCACAACATTAACACACTTGATCTTAATGGACATGGCACCTTCCATGGTATGGATTTTATAGCAGCAGTAATTCCTGGCAAAATTATATCTAGAGCTGTCTCTAAGAAAGTAATCACAACACACAATCTTATTCCTGCAGGAAGAGTAAATATTATACAGTATCGGACACCCAAATCACTTAAAGAACTCAAGTTCAAAAAGTTAGAATGTATGAAGTCTTTAGTAGAGCCTCTGAAACTACAGCGTGACACCCTTTTGAAAATAGCACCAAGGACAGGATGGTCTGGTTTCATGCACATAATTCATAAAGGTCACAAACACCCAGGCAACTCATCTATTGTATTCTTGCCCATTATTGATCTAGAATGATCAAATAAAGAGATACTCTACTTTCTTTCTGAATGACCAAGCTAGTAAAAACAGTTGCGCACCAATCGTAACATTTGATCAACCGTTGTGGTGCAAGGATTTTAACATTATTGAAAATGAAGCCGAAGGAAGTACTTTGAAGGAAGTTATCATTCCACTTGATGGTCTACATACCGAGATGAGCTGTTTGGGATGTATATATTGTAATGATATAAACAGGGATATAAAAATCAATTTTAAAATATGATTAGGGATTACAATAGTTAAATATAATCAGGGTCAATTTAATATGAATTGGGAACATGAATAATTAGTATGCAATTAGAAAATAAAATAGAATTTATAATTGAATAAAATGTGGTTAAAAATTGAAAAACAGATGGATTCAAATATAATGTAATATTTAAAAAAATAAGGTTTGAAGGTAATGATAAATACTTAATCGAAATAAATTATTATAAATAGTAGGTAGAAATGAAAAATAAAAATATAGTGTTGAAAGTAAAAAATGATATCGTTAAGGACTTTTTTGTTTTGATTATTAAGATATCAAATTCGAAAAAAATGTGGCTGTAATTAATTTGGTGTACTAATAGAAAAGCATAAAATAAACCCTATTTTAAAATTAATATGTTTGAAGATTAAGAAGGGTTATTTGTAAGACTAAGTTTGCGTTTTGATATGAAAATTAAATGTAATTGAAGAAGAAGGAGAGATATAAAACTAAGGAAACTTGCAAGTATGTGATAAAAAACTATACTGGGAGCAGAACTAATCTACAAAGGAGAATAAATACGTCAGATTTCAGAATAAGCAATCTAGATAGAAGGAATCCACCCCTGATTTTCAGGAGCTAGCACAAAGTATAATTATTAACATTTAAATAATAAACAGGGCAATTTAAATTGATAAAAAATAATAATAATTTATAAACATATAATAAAAGGTTACAAGAAGTAAGAACCCGAATCAGTACAGATTAATGGCGCGATACGTGAAGTCGTAGCAACATTTACATTTGTTAGCTCTAAACGATACCATACTGCCATACTTTGCAGCATCACCTTCAAAAGTTGCAACAGCTTAAGAAATCTCACTCGGTCGTGTACAGCAAGTTTCAAAAATGGTCTACATGTTGTTCGTCGTAGTAACGAGTATTGGACAGGTCTTTCTAGTGATCTTATCATTGAACACGTACCGATAAGAATCATCAAATGTACAGGAGGGTGAACTAGAGGAAGAGGAATGACAGAAGCACATCGACAAATATGGGTTCAATCCATGATTCCATGCACAGAGGGCAGCAATGCCATACAAGAGTTTACTACTGTCATGTATTATACAAATGAACAGCACAAAGAAGCTTCAGGCGGACTTAATATTCTTGATATTTCTATTGGATCGAACCCCATTTACTACTGATGAACCTTTGAGCAGTTTGACATCAGGTGTGATTACTCATGGTAATGTCAACGTTGGCAAAGCAACAGAAGCTAGAGATCTAATTCTCCAGTTCATGCATGGTCAGAACATTTGAAAATATACATTCAAACGAAAATTACAGGCTGTTACAATGGGAGCGAAGAATATTACAGTAACTCAAGATGTCGTCAATATTGATCCACAATTGCTATTTTAAAGACTTGCTTTTGTTTGTGAACAACAAGACATAGATAAGAGGGGCATATTCAAGTATGAACTTTGTAGCCATTCAACATCGTTGTTTGCCGATTCAATCCTCCTAAGAAAATCAAATAAATCGGCTCTGGCCAATGCAATGTGGGTCAAGGTGAAGAAATGTGGATAGCTGTAGCAGAAACGCCACCTTCTGATCTACTCTATGTACTCGATGGAGGTGCAGTTCTCAGACATCTGTAATAGCTATACAAACTACACTCTTACAAAGTATGGTAAATCGCTTATGATTGTGTTTGATGAATATTTGGATGGTGCTTCCATTAAGGATACCACTCACATTAGAAGAAATCGGGGTACAATCTTCCCTGACGTTTTATTTTCAATGGACAGGAAACTGACAATGAAGACGGCTATTTTCCTTTCAAACAAAACGAATAAGCAGCTTCTTTTGAAAGTGTCAGACAATATATGCACGTAAAGATGCAGCTTTTTGATCAACCAAACAGCAGTTGCTGCGTCTAAAGAAAGAGTTGTTGCCATTGCAGAGAACACTGATGCCATGATACTCCTGTTTCTATGTTAAAATCTTGAATGAAATAGTAACATCAAACCAACGCCAAAGCGTGGTGCAACCTACATCCCTACAATGGAACATTCAAATTATAAAGTCGTAATTGGGATTAAATGTCTGCAACTATTTGCTTTTTGTTCACGCCATTTTGGAGTGTGACACCACGTTACAGTTGTTTGGGATTGCCAGAGGCAAAGGTTTAACGAACTTCCACCAATTTCAGATGTGGCTAAATTCCATAACTTACGAGTCTAATACCAAGTTCAGGATTGAAAAGGTTATACATCTCTTCTACCTGACAATTGGGACAGGCAATTACAGGATGGTCAACTCTTACCAAGACTCACTGACCTTCAACCAGCACCACCAAGTCGGCTCGATATCATAAGATGTAAATGCAAGACAGATTGTAGTACTTCAAGCTCCTCATGCAAAAAACATGGATTGGAATCTTCATCAGCTTGCAGTATATTGTACGGTATACACTGCACTAACTCCGAAATGGAAGAAGTATACGACGATGATGTTCCTGATGAAGAGTAATATATGTTGGAAATGACAGTACTGTAATTTAACCTACACCGTATTATTATAATGTTCATAACTTAACGACCTTTATTATTAACATATAACTATTCCAATAAATGGAACATGATAGAAACAAAATTAGATGAAGTCTCTATATGATCCCTGGTTCAAAAAGCTCTCTATTTCGTACATATGTGAAGTTCGCAGCAACACATGCATTTTATAGGTTTCGAGAGTAAATCAAAGATGGTGGCCGATTCAGAAGATTTCCCATACTTAGATTTTTCTAGACTTTTGATATGCGGTTGGGGATATTATTCCAAGTTTAATAAACCTTACTTTCAACTAAAATTACTAAACTATTCTAATTCCCCCCAGTATATTTGTGCAATAACTGAAGTTGCCCTCTTCTAATGCAATGCTCAGGGCCCTGTACTCCATTTAGAAGTTTGACCTAGTACTGAATGATGTGGTTACCATTACGTCTTTGATGACTACCTTACTTCCCTACTACTGCAACTGCGGTTTAGGTAACAAATTTTTAAGCGACTGGGTGCTCTTCCCGTTATTTTCCAGGTGTGATGATTGAACCGCTTGCCTTGCGCACCGTAGCCGAGTTATTTAACCATTTGACCACACTGGCGGTGATAAATATCATCATAAAATTTTTTCATGGTTCGCCTGTGTAGAACACATCTCGACGATTGCAAAAAACACGTATGCTTGCATCTGCGGAAGTGCACTTCAAAGCGCTTCTGGGAGCGTGACGGGCTTGGTCGATAACAAATTTCCAGATCTGCCCGAGATCTCCTGTTGACAATAAGTCAGTCGCTTCCAATTAAACGGAGATGTTGAAATGCCGCCGGAATCTGCAAAAGAACGGCTTCATTAATGTCACAACGTTTTGTTCTAATTAAGATGTCCTGGCGGTCTGTAAATTGGCAAACGGCAGGCAAATATTTGCATCTGATTAGATTTGCATAAATAATTAAAATATTTAGTTTCGTTGAATGCTTAAATGGAAACGTTGGGAAGAAAATAACACGGTTGGGCAATTTGCAATCCCAAAACTGGACTTGAATTCATATGCACGGAAAGGGTAGCAAGTGGGTTATTTTGAATCAGTTAAGTATTTGAAATAGTAAAGGTTTCAGGTTAGTAATAAATCATTGTCTAAGTAGTATTTATAAATAGTAGTGGAAACTCCTGAACTTGTCATTAATAAAATTCTAATATAATTAATTGGAATTTATATTCTGTAATGACAAACTTTTTACTTTGCTTCACCTGTTCTTTCTCGCTATCCGTTCGTTCTTGGTCTTAGTTTTTCCTCATTTCCATTTCGCAACTCTGCACTCGTTTTGCGATTATTTCTTCGTCTGTTGTATATGTCCCGTTCTTTTTGTTATTTCTACATTTATGCCTTTTAAGTGCAGCCGTTCATTATAGATTCTTCATCTTACATTTACGCCTACCCCTTCAAATATTTTTCTAAATACATTTTTATTCCACGCTCTTAAATTCTTGCTTTTTTGCTTTCGAGTGTGCGCATATCATTTCTATAAAAAACTGGCGGTCGAATTAGAGATTTACTTCGGCATTGACTGCCAAAGTATTACTTTTGACCCTAATCATTTTTTTAAGTTTACAATTTTTGTCGGAACTATTCAGTCAATCACGACTAACCCATCATTATATAAAACGCCTTATAGAACTGTATAACTTTTGTTAAGGTGGCAACTACTTTGGCGATAAAGGAAAATCGGAAAATTAACATTAGTGAAGTTGTCACGCAGGATGGATGTAAATATGCTAACTCAAGAACGACGTAACCTATTAGGATGATTTTTGAGCTAATTTGTGTAGAATATTAATGCAAAGAACTCGAAAGCTGGCTAGCGGTATTATTCGTCTTTATTTTGTATGTCGATTTGTAGTTGCGTGCTAGTAATACACGTTCTTTGGTCACTTAACTATATCTGTACAGGTAAAACACTAATTACGATAAATTCGGAAATTGTTACGACTTTTGGCCCAACTCGGTGTTGTTCCACTGTTTGATCGACAAATTAAAAAGACAATTCAGTAATACACACATAACATATATGCCCTAACCAGGTACTAATGTCTTTGTAACAGGATTTTTACCAGCTGCTCGTCGAGAAGGTAGTGGTTTAATTCGACAGTTGTTAGTTAGGGCGATATCCTGGGGAATTAGTTAATTATGTTAAAAAAGGGCGCCGCAGACTTGAAGAGCCTCTCTAGAAACTGCTCTCTTCAAGTCTGAAATGAGGAACAATTGTTCCGCTTATTGACAGCGATGCGCGACGTGCGAAATGGCTCCTCCACGGAGCTTACCTTGCTGTTGATCTCTTGTAGGTAGGTAGAACCCTTCACGTAAACAAGAAATACAATGGAACGTCGCAAGCAATCACAAAATCAAAGGCAGAAGTTAATTTAAGCTGTCTCTATTGACTTGAAGTATGTATAATAAGAAGAAATAAATGGTCAACGTTTGTCTCTAATCATATATGACGCCATAAATATCTATTCACTCTGGTCAAAAAATGTACACTTGCATTCAAAACTTTCGCGTACACCTATTTTTCGCTGTATTAATTTTTTTTTTTACCTTTATTGCTAATTTACAATCTACACTATATACAGAGTAATTAGTAAATGGTATAACATAATATGAGGCGTCTTGAGTCAGGGACCGTCCATCAACGGTTCTCTGGAATTTACAAAGTAAGGTCTTCAGGCCAGAGCCGCTTAAGTCGTCTATTCTCTAGTGGTTGGGTGAATAAGTCTTCTATAAGTTGGTTGCCATGAGCGGCATTACGATCTTTGTATTTGATTGCAGCTGATCTGATTACATCTTTAACAAAAGGGATGTTAAGGTCTGTATGTATGGTTAAATTGGAGATGTACCATGGAGCATTGATAATCGTCCGAAGAGTTTTGGACTGAAATGTTTGGAGGATCTTGGTATTAGAGGGTTTGGTACAACCCCACAGCTCAATCCCGTAAGTCCAAATCGGCTTAAGTATGATTTATATAAGAGCAATTTAGTTTCAGGTGATAACTGCGATCTTCTGTTAAGGAGCCAGTTCATATTCTTAAGCTTTAAATCAAGTTGACGTTTCTTAGCTGTAATATGAGATTTCACGTAAGTTTTGCATCGAGGTGGAGTCCAAGGTATTTTATTTCATCTTGTATAGGTATGGGATTGTTATTAATTGTGAGTTGGGAGCTGATCGTTCTTCTTGTTGTAAATGAAATTTGCGCCGATTTGTTTGCGTTAACACTAATTTTCCACCGGTTGAGCCAGGTTTGGAGAAGGTTAAGATGATCTTGAAGTTTTTGAGATGCAATAACAGGGTTCAAGTCCGAACACATAATGGCAGTATCATCCGCAAAGGTTGCTATAAGCGTCTCATTTGACAGCGGTACATCAGCTGTGAATAGTAGATATAAAAACGGTCCAAGGACGCTGCCTTGAGAGACCCCTGCTCGTATCAATTGATAAGAGGAGACGGCATCACCATGTTTGACCAGGAAAAACCGATCTTCAAGGTAGGACTTGAGGAGTAAATAGAATTGGTCAATCAGTTGTTTTTTAATCTTATATAAGAGCCCATTGTGCCAAACCTTATCAAATGCTTGTTGCACATCAAGGAGTACAGTAGCACATACCTCTTTTTGTTCAAAGCTTGCCTTGATTTTATTTACCAATCTGTGGCATTGTTGGATAGTGGAATGGTTTTGTCTAAATCCGAATTGATGGTCTGGAAATAGAGTATCTGCAGGGGTGATTTCAAAAATTCTGTCCAGGAGAAGTCTTTCAAAGACTTTAGATAAAAGAGGCAACAGGCTGATTGGTCTATAGGAACTGGCTTCTGTAGGAGGTTTACCGGGTTTTGCCACCATGACTATTTGAGCAAATTTCCACTGTAAGGGGAAGTAGCATAGTCGCAACATGCTATTAAATATTGTCGTTAACAGAACCACAGCTTTACGAGGAAGGTTTTTTAATACTTCGCCAACGATTAGATCGTAACCGGGTGCTTTGTGTGAGTTTAGGTAACGTATTTTTTTCCGGATTTCTGTAGGAGTAAAAGCTTTTATTGGAGGGGATAATTGGCATGGGGCATTAAGATAGTCTTGCACTTCATTATCATAGTTGTTATTATTAGAATGTGTGGTAAATATTTCAGCAAGATGTTCTGCGAATAAATTAGCTTTTTCAGCGTCTGAACGTGCCCAGCTACGATCAAGCTTCCTGATTGGGGATACAGCAACAATCGGCCTTTTGAGTTTTTTTGTGGCTTTCCATAGCGAATGATCATCTGCAGACAGGTTAGTTATATAAGTTTATTAAATGAGGGTTGTAATTAATCAACTCTGACATTTAAATTTTTGAAAAGTCAAAATGCCTCGACTGACAGAGCACATGCTGTCAATGTCATTTTTAACCTAATCTCAAAATTACCCGTTCACACAGCTAAAATTTTGCAAAATCGTTGTTACTTGATTTTGAATGTGTACGCGAAAGTTTTGAAAGCAAGTGTACGTATCGGTATCTTAACTATTTGAAGTGCTAAAATTGTGTGAATACCCTACAGTGTTATTCAGTCTTTTTAAGAGCTCCACTCTTCCTGAACAAGGGAGTGACTTCCAAGCAGAGCAGTAATGTTAAATCCTTCAGAAGATAACGGGAATGCCTGCGATATATAACGGGAGTTTAGGCAAACGAACCACACTTAGTGAACTTTCATGAATTTCCAGTTCATTCTGCTTAAAGCGATTTGGAGACACTGTCTTAAGGTATGGAAACTCGCGGCCACTTAATACATAACGCTGACCCTAAGTACGAATATCACCACTACGCGAAAACTAACTTGTCAATTAGCTTGACCGACAATTACTTATTTTTGTCCTAAGGTACTTCTGTTAACTACCTTTAACAATTTGCGCTCCGTCGGATCTTCGACGCGATATACAAAGTAGGGGATATCAGATGATCGAATCGCCATCGGTGCTTTTAAAGGAACTCAGTGGTCAACACGGGATTGGTGCTGCCCCAATACGAGTTCTTGCAAGCTTAGCGAAACTACCAACGCCTCGTCCCCAGACCCCGACTGACTCAGCGCTTTTCCACGAGCGCGGAAGTTGCGACTGTCAGAATATATGGAGACATTAATATCCTTCTTAATAGGTTTTTTTTCGCCTCTTAGCGACGCCGGAAACTTAAGGAACAAAGGGATCGCTGCTTTGATCTTACATTGCCACAACTGCGATATCAAGCTTCCCCGAATGCAACCTAAATGTGCTCACAATTACACTATTTATTATAAATTTATTGATAAATCGCCGACTCGGTTTAAATTACTTTCTTCCATCTATGTTTTGTAAGAATTGATAGTTTCCGTCTCCCTGGAAAATTCCCTAGTCGTCGCGTATATGGCGTGATCACAATGAAAACACCGATTCAACAGGTTACGAAGACTAGATGTGTTAAGGAGCGGCGTCCCAAAGAGTAATGGTAAAAACCGCTTCACGCCAATAGTGTGCCAAAGTATCGATAAGGAGCTTGCACTGTCTCATCTTGTTACATACTCTCATCTTAAATTTCTATTTGCCATGTTTGCCAAGGGTAACGCAAACTGTCCCAAATACTTTTGCATATAATGGTACTATATCTCATTAAAATAGCGTCATACTCATTACCCTCGAACACAAACAAGATAGAATAACTACAAGAATAAGGTCACAAGAAAATTCCTTCGAGAATGATTTTTTATGCCGGTGGCGTTATATGAGCCAATCTGTTTCTACAGTTCATCTCGCAGAGTATCAGACAGGGAAATTTACATTGGGTAATTATAAAAGGATCAACTACTGCTGTGTACGCGTCGAGGTACGCAATTGGTCAGAAATTGAAACAATTTGAAATTAATTTGACGGGTGTCATTTCTAACCAATCACGTACCTCGATGCCTATATAGCAATGGGTGATTGCTCAAGAATTATCCAAAGTTAATTTGGATATGTTTGATAGTTCGTAAGACACACTATATAAAGGCCAATGTCATGATATACTCATGAAAGTCCAGCTCATACCCGTGGACCTATAAACAGGAAATTCGGCGAATTGATTCCTTCCATGACACAAGTACCAACTAAAAAGGTATTTATCGAAATTTTACCGCCAAACAGGTGAAAGGTTTTTACTAACAAAGGTTACGCATACAAATGCCTCCACACTTAATTAAGAATTTTTCTCTAAAAGTGCGTACCTAAGTTCTGGTGTTGAGTTAGAACATAATTTTTTTGTATATAAGTATCTTTTCATTTCAAGTATCTGCCTCCTGCACAGATGCTCTACGACTCTGACACTCTTTAAAATACAAACATTGAAAACATGGAGACAGAAGTAAAAGAGTCGCCCTCCCATTTAGAGACGATCATTTATACAACCTAAGTTTAGCGGATAACCAAGTAGTGATAGCATAGAAGGAAGAGAATCGTAGTTATATGATTCGAAGTGTAAGGGAAGAAGACGCCAGAGCAAGACTGGATATAAATGTCGACAAAACCTAACAACAAAAGAAGAAAATACAGAAAACCTAGAAATAGAAGCGGATATAGCAATTAAGGGGACCAATTAAAATACTTGAGCAAAATAATAACAAAACAGAGAATATTAGAAAAAGATATAGAAAATACATAAGAGCAGACGAAAACATGTATAAGCCAGTTGAACTTCGTACTATGGGACACACAAATTACAAATTACAAAGATTTGTGCTGTAGAAATAAAGTATTGAAGATGGTAAGAATAGATAGACTCCCAAACGGGGAGATAACAAATAGAATGGGGAAAGGATGCAGTAAACACCACAGAGGAAAGAATGGTATGCAAAAAATCGATGATAACATATGGATACGAAATATAAAAGAATGTGAAGAAGGAAACCAGGCAGGCGCAGAAGATCGTGGAAGAGGACTAGAAGACGGAGACTGGGAAGAAAGATAGGAATGAAATTTTAGGTTAAGACAAGAAAAACAACGATTATTAAATTTCTTGCTACGAGCAACAAATTGATATAATGTATCATGTGCAAGTGGAAGTAAGTATACTTTTTCATAATATTTCACGTATATTTAATAAACATTGGTGATGAACATACAACAATTTATTACATGGTTATTTGGGGTTCCGTTTGGCGGGAAATGCAATAAACAGTACTAAACGTGACTGTTCCTTATGAAGAACAATAGGTTTATCGACCATCGGAAATATGTTTTACGTAAAGTGAAGATATCTACAATGTGTGTGTTTATAGTAATAAAAGACCTTTAACCCTTAATAAACTAATTGAGGAATTAGAAAACGTAGAGAATAGTTTAATTCCACACGACAGCGCGAATGACAAAAATACAGATGAATACTCTAGATAAGACTAGTATGCTGCTATAAACAACCTTTCGGGAAGTCAACTGCGAGCAAGAGTTAAACTGTATTAAGAAAAAACGGAAGTTGGGACAGTGAGGAAAAAAAACTGATGAATGGTCTAATAATGATATAAAATCTATTTTTTCTGGTTGGGTTGAACCATATATTGTTGGAAACAATGCTTCGCCCATAGAGTTGTGGAAATTTTTTTTCGACGATAATATTATGAAACTGTTGCTTGATTATAGCAATACTTATGCATTTCAACAGAACAAGGATGGAAGTATAACTGAGGATGAAATGTTTTGCTTCTTGGGAGCTAATCTTCAGTGGATACAATACTGTCAGCAGACGTTATGCCTAAACTCAGAACTACATTGTTCTTTTTGAGGTAGTTATCTATTATGGCTGGGCGAACTCAAAACATGCAGCGGAAAACAACGGAGCTATGTACAAAAATAAATCGTATTTTTTACAAAAATCAAGCAATAAAGATAATTATATCACTAAAAACTTCTCCATAGGCTGTCTTTATGTGCAATAGTTTTCCAAATACCTCGATGCTGAAGTTTATAACGCGAATTCGAGGTATGCGTTGTTTAAACAATTTCTGTTGCATTTGTTAAAAATAATTTTCTGCCTAATTTGAGATCCGCTGAATATAGGAAGATTAAGCATTCCACTAGCTTAAAAATCATTAAGAAATGTTCACAAATAAATTTACAAATGCAATGTACGCATAAAATTCGTCAATCTTTGGTAATAAAAAAAATCTGAAAACGTTTTTTAACTATGTCTTTGAGTACACACCATATGATCAAATTTATGGTCTCTGATTCCTGACTAATACTAACCTACTTTTTAATTTCTGCTTATTTCAGATGTTCGATTGTCTTTCCCAATTTTTATTATGTGGGAAATACATTGCTTATTTAATGAGAAAGAACAGAGTTTATTGTGGAGACGATTACCTCAGATCTTGTTGCGATAACTAGGGTATAAGACAACAAAACAAAGTATGATCAAAAATTATTTTCATCTAGCATGGCTATGGAGTACTTTTTAAGTTGCGAATGCAACTACGTTTATACTTAAATGTCACACTTGACATTTGACTTTTCAGTAATTTATAGTTGCATTAATAAATAAGAAACTATTTCATAGCCGTACTAAATGAAAACAATTTTTGGTCATCTTTACTTCAGTACATTTTTGAACTGCTTGTGTCCTATCATATAGCAAAGCAAAGATAATACCCCAAAAATAATTTAGGTTGCGAGACACTTTCTTATGTGTTTCCCAAAAATTAAATAACAGTAAGCAGTAAGCACACGACGTATTTAAAGCAGATTCCTCGAGCCAGAAATTTGCCCGCATTTTCGCCGAAGCGCGCGAGGCATGCGACGGATTGAAATAAAACGCTTCTGATCGATGCAAACAGGTTCAGATGCCGCATAAGCGATAAAAGTTGGAAACTGAGCCGAGAAATAACAACTAAAAGCAAACGTGGCCCGCGGCGTCGGTAGAATGTTTACCGTTTTTGGCTGCTGGCGACCTCGCAATGTAGCGCAGTTTCACGGGCATAAATAATGCATGGCCGGAAGGGTTCCACACTTTTTCGCGAGGCTTAGCCTACGCAGTAAAAATTGTGCAACGGCTGCTTCCTGGTTGCTTCCAGCTTGCATCTATTCCTTTTTGTGCCGAAGCTCATACAGGCAGCTCATTTGATATGAAATATTTCACGAATCGCTCTGAAGCCCCTGCCGGCGTTGGAGATTTCAACGATCAATCAGCACGGTAACCTCAATATCTAGGTTTGAAACTTGAATTTAGGAATTTTTCTAGTTTAATTTTCATTTAACTCATATGACAACAGACTTTGCTTTTTTAACATTCAAACGTGCAACTCAATTTTAGAGTTTGTGTTGAAAACACATAGCGTAGAGTACACAATTTTCGGAAACAGCAATATAAGTGTGTTATATCCAAATTCTGATAGGAAGTTTCTAATCTTGTTAGCTTTTGCAGTAAGTACAATTTTGTTCAATTCGCAATTCAATTATTTATAATTTTTAACTAAAATCCTGTATCATTACGCCTCATAATGACATCAATGCGCAGATTTGGAGAATGTAGGTTACTGGAAATTTGCATAACGTGTTGTCCACAATTTAGCATCATACATCAATAATGCAATCTGGAATTTTCGGTCATCGTATACTAAATTTGTTTTCAATTAAAAATACTTAACACACTTAACCCTAAAACTTTGTACCCTATAGGTGCTTACGTTCTGATCTGATCGGTCAACTCCTCCCATGTTTTCCTTACATTTTTTTATCAGGCGGGGCTCATCAATCTGAAGGAATTTCTCTTTTTTGCGACAGTATTATTTTACCGTATTTACTGTGTTACACAGGTAACTCATTTGTAGCAATACTGGCAACGCTGTTATCATTACTGTTGCATAGATTACCATTATCTTCTAATTTATATAGATCGGTACTGCTATTCATTTTTAAAATTATAGATGAGCTTTCAATAGGCCCTGCTGGTATTTTGTTTTCTCACATTGTTCCTGTACCCCTTAAATATCTGTGTTTTAACTCCTGCAGCAGCACCCACGATGTAAAGAAGTTATCAAAGAATAGATGACACGGTTGAGAAACTTGCTTCCAGTACATCAGCATACTGTAAAACACTGGCTTCTAATCAAAGCTTCTTGTATTTATCTGGAAGGACAGTAGACGCACCTTGGTAGGACTCAAACCAAACCATATAAGCCAATTTAGTCGTCCCAGCTCAAAGTTTGTTTCCTCAACGTATCGGCTTTCGCCGAATAAATTGTTTACACTTATGCCGACTAAAATGTACAATAGCTTCATATATGCCTTAATTAATTTATTGATTATTTATCTTACCTTTAAACAATTGAACTTGGAAATAAAGAAGCTCAAGTGTGATTCATTACTATTTTCTTCAAATTATAAAGCTGAAACAACGTATGAAATGTTTTTAGGATACACGTTCGTATCCTAAAATTTCTTGATGGTAAACAAGACTCGAAACGTTAAATTATTAAATTCAAAATGAAAAGGGCTTCTAAAATCAGGTACGTGTTTAAAAAATGAAGTTCATGATGATGGTTGCTTGAAGACGAAACGTCGGATGAAAAAATTGATAACGTAATCTTTAGTCTGTGAAAACTTAGTTCTTTAACTATGCAACTTTCATCTCATTTCAGCAAATTTGAATCTTTCCCCATACTGGCCTTCTTACCTTGGACACACTGTGTAACAGCTTAAAAAATTTGGATTATTGCACAATATATTATAATTTTTTTTAAATCTTAAATTAAAAAATTCGCGTGGAAAACGTTTCCGAGTTGTAGCTTCCTGCCTACCTGTCTAGCTATTTAATTGTGGACCGCTGAATCTGCCATAAGTAATTTAATAACCAAGATATAATTTAGCTTCTTAATTTATCTGTAAAACACTATTTATTAATATTAAAACTAGCAGTCCAGTGAGACAAATGTCTCATTTAAAAAAACAAAAAAGGCTGTTTTTCAAATAGAACGCGTATTAAATAAAAACTGTGCCCAGACCTGGAAGGTGTCAAAGTGGTTGCCTAACCGATCGAGGTTTTAAGGCGCAGAGGGTCGCAGCTCCGTTTGGCTGCTGAAACAGTTTTTATTTAATACGCGTTCTATTTGAAAAACGGTCTTTTTGTGATTTCTCGAAAACCGGAAGTGTCACGTGACTGAAATTCGGTTCCTGACCTGACATGACCATTCCAAACATATAACTTTAATAAATTTTTTCTCTATCTCTTACGGTTTGGCTGCTGAAACAGCGTCCCAGACAGACAAAACAGCGTCAAGGACGGACCAGCGTCCCGGACAGACACGTCTATTAGATAAAGGATATCTCTTATACGTAGGAAGAGAGAAACTAGAGTTTTAAAGATCATCCTTTAAGTACAAGAGTTGATCTCCATCCGCTACGCAATCACTGTTGTCCCAGATATCTGCAGTGCCACCACACACATACAGTTGTATGCACCTTACAAACTGTGCTCAGCATTTGCAGTTTACAGAACACTGTCCTTTATTACAACCACACAGTACTACCAGCTGAATTATCGACTCTTGTGCACCCGGAGGAGAATATTAATTTTCTGACTTCTCATCAACACTGGCGGCTCTGCGAAATTTGGGTGTTGCAAATCCATCACTAAGTAATGAGTCCTTAAGTTGTATGGTGTTAGGGAGGACCTTGTTAGTGGAAAATTTTTACTTTGCATTTTTTTTTGTAAACAACCACCAGCAGTTAACCATTGTCCGAAATTCTTTTTCCTGCCCAGTACACTTGACAAAGTTTAAGTTGCTGTAACGGGCTAGTTCGTGTCACCTTGGTATTTAATAGTCACCTAGGTATTTATCCATTATTCTGCTAGGTATAGGACTAAACTGTATTTCTTACATTTTCATAATTATATTAGAACGTATTGTGTACTTAAAACTTGTAGTGAATGTTCCGCGCGCTCGAATAGGGAAGTGCAAGCCAGCGTAATGCAAATCCCGTGTGCTATTATTAAAACTGCATCCGACGGAATCACGTAGTGGTTTAGTACAACTTCGCACTTTGGAGGCAGCGGGGAGGCAGTCGTGCAATAATAAGCGACCTATGATTACGTCCAATCAATAAGGGACGCCACACGAAGTACTATAAAGTGCCATCTTGGGGAAGTATCCCCGAGATACAGCAGTTTATAGTAAGAAGCTGCAATTCCAGCTGCCATTCGAGCTCCAAGGAAGCCAGTTGACTTTGCCAACACACGAAGCCTTTGCGGGTAGCTGCCAAAGCCAAGGAGATAATCTCTTGGTCATCTTGCTACGAAACAAAGGCAAGTTTAGTTACTCTTATTACAGTTTACGAGTGAATGTACGGCCAAAGAAGATTGGGAAAAATTAAAGCAGTAATAAGAAATCAACTGCTATTGCAAAATATTGTGCTGTAGCTGCAACGAGCCATGTTGAGCCCAAAAGCCACGTCCGCGTAATGGCTGAATTAGCACGTCATAACAAGGCGCTTGCATCATTCTGTTGACACATTGAGTCAGCTAATTTCAAGCTACTGGAGTCAGGGCCACATTACGTGAACGTTTTTGTAGAATTTAAACATTATTAACACTTTGGGTTTTGACTTAGCGTTGATAATTAATGTCACACCTACACTTAAAGAGTGTATTCAGGCATTTAGATTCAGCATTAAGCTCGTGGACTGGTCCTTTCTGTTGTTAATAGAGAATATAACATTCATATATTACCCATGTGTAGCCTTTTTATGTATTTTCATGCTTGCATTTTCTTTGCCACGGTGTATGTTTTTTCATGTAAACCGTTTAGTTTTTATTTTTGGTATGATTTGCATGTATGATTGCAAAATTATAGATGATCACAAGCAGGCCGAAACGAGCAACATTTACATTTTCTTTAGCTTTACACTGAGGTAAGAACGGGTTTTGTGCTTTTATGTTTGGCTAACTAGCAAATGGCAATTCAAAATCAAAGTAGATTAGAGTATAGGGCACGGGAAGAGCCACATTAGATAGCACGACATAAAACGTAAAGGGAGTACAGAATAATATTTGTACCTGCGTCGTCTAACAACATGACAGAATTTCCATTATTTTTTGTCGAAGAAAGGTGGTCCCTGCAAGAACAAATAATACCTGATACATATTCAGCAGCTGTTCTTGATGGAATGGCAAAATTTCAAGGCCTAAACAAACCTTCACACATCAAGACATACTGTGACCTTGCAATTGGATTTAACAAGAACATTCAACCTTGCCTGTCGAAATACGATGAAACTCATTTAGTATTTAATACCTACCTGGAGAGTTTACTCAAGAGATCTATACGAAGGAAACAGGCTAGAAAAGGATAAAAAATCACCAATACTAAAAAGCAGACCTTGAGCTCTCTCTTACTTATTCTAAAACTAAGGCTAGGTTAACAGCATACACCCCATATAAAGTAGTGTTGCATGCCCATAGGATTAAAAGATTCCTGGTTGCCAGTTGGAGAAATGTGGCCAAGTCATTAATTGAAATAATGTTAATGCAAGAAATGGGAATAGAGAGAAACCTCATACAAGCAGTAAATGCGATTTACCAGAACAACAGAGTGCAAATTAAAACAGGACCAAATCTAAGCGATAAATTTCAAACAACTAAAGGACTCCTACAAGGTTGTTCGACGTCACCTACACTTTTTAAGATATACCTAGAAAATACTCTGCAAAAATGGAAACAAAAATGCCAGGGAATGGGTGTCCCAGTACGCGACGACTATTTATATACCTTAAGCTTTGCGGATGACCAGGTGGTCATCGCGCAAGACGAAGAGGATCTCAGTTTTATGGTTAGAAAGCTTAAAGAAGAATATACCAGAGCGGGGCTAGAAATCAATTTTGATAAAACGGAATACTTAACAACAAGCGAAGAAAGACCGGAGCTACTGGAAATAGATGAAGATACACAAATTAGAGAAACAGGCAGATTCAAATACTTAGGAAGCATAATAACAAAGCAAGGAACATCAGAGGAAGACATAAAATGTAGACTCGGACAAGCCAGAACTTGTATTAAACAACTAAATTCGGTACTATGGGATAAACATATAACTAAAAACACAAAAACAAGAATATATGGCTCAATGATAGAGAGTATTATGACATATGGCGCAGAAACATGGGTGATAAATAAAAGAAACAGATCAAAAATCAACGCGGTTGAAATGGAATGCTGGAGGAGATGCTGTAGGATATTAAGAACTGACAGAATTCCCAATGAAGAGATAAGAAACCGAATGGGGGTACATAAAGAGGCTACAAGTAGAATAGAGGAAAAACAACTGAAGTGGTACGGGCACGTAAGACGAAGCAGTGACAGCAATTGGATCAAGAAAATAACGGAATGGAGCCCCATGGGAAGAAGGAAACGAGGCAGACCAAGAAGATCTTGGAGGAATGACATAGATGAGGCTATGGAAAAGAGAGGGTTGGAAGAAGGAGATTGGGAAGACAGAAAAGAATGGCGAAAGTGGCTGAGTGAAGGGAAATAGCGTCAGCTGTAAAAACCCTTTATATATATATATGTTAAAGTACTTAAAAGCTCACATTAAGAGGCGGATACTACAATTATTCTGAATTCCGTGTACATATCACGTCGTGCTTCTACCCTTCACAATTATTCACCAGACACTGCTATTTTTGTCGTTTTATTGTGGTGGTCACAGTTTTTACCATCAGACAGCATACTTGTCACAGGCGTTGGAACAAATAGAAGATTTATACAAGTCAATCGTGTGTGGTACTGTGTAGGGTCTACGATAGTGAAGACGTCAAGAACAAAGAAAAACTATTATTCTGGAAAGCTTTCGAGACTACAGAACAAAATGTGGGAGTAACGTTGAGTTCTTCGACCTTTATAATGACACGGTCTAATCCCGGAATACGTTTGTTATGTATGTATCATTTCTATATTAGGTTTATTCCCTCCGAATAATTGTTGTACATATGTTTTCCATACCTCTACCTTTTTCATCATTTCAGTTATAGGATAGCCGTCCGTATCGGCTAAATTTCCGGATCATGAGATAGCTTTCCGTCCTTTACCATTTTATACATATTGAAATGTTATGTTTCTTTTTTAGCTGTTCTATTTGCCCACGTCTTTAAGACATCCAATTTTCTTTAGCATCTCTTAGATTTCATTGTATCTTTATATTGTTAGTATTTATTGTTGTTCACTGTAGTTTCCCTAATTATAATTCAAATATTGTAACGCTCCGCAAGTATATTTGAGGGCTTGCCAGCTAGCTACAGAAGAGACGGCGTGTAATCCTTTAAGTGATGCAATTTCCGAATAACATGAGCGCCAACAAGTTTCTCCAATTACAACAAATATACTCAGATAGGGCAATAACTTAAAAACTCAGAGTAGAATGCAGCTTTAAATTACACAACATCTGAAATATAGAAGGTAGCATTAACGACCTTAGATACTGAAAGATATAAGACTGTGCATTCGATAACCAAAGTTGCAATAACCTTTGCAACTTCTTTGTGGCGCTTCAATAATTATGCAATTTTTTAGGTATTTCGTCACTCTACAAAATGAAAAATAATATAACATGAACGTTTCGGAAGACAAATCTAGTTCAGTTATCAATATTAACTTATTAAATTAGAAATCAAGAAGGAGAACTTAGCTTATATTATTGGAGATCTAGCTGTTTATTGGATAGTTTAGTCGCATTCTGCTGGATCTCCAATAAAATAAGCTAAGTTATTGTTGATTTTAAAATTACTTATTTTTCATTTTGTAGTGTGGTGAAATACCCAAAAATATAGCATGATTATCAAAGTTGCATATCACAACCAGTAAAAAATATTATAAAATTGTTATCATGCGTTCTCTTCTAAAAAGGGACCCCAATGGAAGGTTATCATAGCAGTAATTAGTACACTAGCTCTACACACAAGAAATATAGAACCAATAAGAAATGCCGTTCCCTATTAAACACTGTTACAGTTTATTTTATCAAGCTTGTGATACGAAAATCATTAAACATCATTGATAAGGTTGCACTACTTGAGAGTGTTTACGCTTGTGACTGAGGTCATGATCCTTGGGTTGTGAGCGGAGGCAATGTTCGTACCGGGGTAGATATGTCTTGGCAGATTTAATGGA
Source organism: Agriotes lineatus (assembly GCA_940337035.1). Taxonomy (NCBI): domain Eukaryota; kingdom Metazoa; phylum Arthropoda; class Insecta; order Coleoptera; family Elateridae; genus Agriotes; species Agriotes lineatus. The sequence goes on along the minus strand of OW679201.1, from coordinate 21,660,414 downwards.
ATTGCGGTATCTCTTATTAACTGGAATGAAGTCAATTTGGTTCCGAACTATATTATCTTTTGTATCTGTATCGTGCGGGTAGTTGAAATAAAGTGTTGCACAAAATTAATTTATTTTCTCTGCAGAATTGTTCTAATCAATCACCACTAGGATTCTTTTCGCCTAGTCCAAAATTGCCGACAATGTCTTCTTCACCCCCTTTACCTACTTTAGCATTGAAATCTCCTATGACCTTTGTTATTTCATGACCTTTGTAACCCTCGTAATGCACATTAATTTACTCAATTCTTTATATAATCTTTTTGTTGTCTTATCGTCTTTATCAGTAGTCGATGCACAGACTTGGATAATGTTTAAATTTCGTGGTACTGCTTGTATTTCTAATAGCTCCATGCGGTCTGAGTAAGGTACAAAACTTCTGATACATGGATTCAGGTCTTTTGGTATTACTATTCCCACTCTATTCCAGTCATACGAATAATAATTTCCAGAGTAGTAAACAACATGATCTTGTAAAATACGTTTACCATTATTGGGTCACCGGTTTTAGCTCCATCCCATAATGCCAATGCCGAATAGTGTCATCTCTTTGGTAATATTATGAATTTTTCCGCTCTCGTATAAACTTCTGACGCGCCAAGTACATATTTTTAAAGTTCTAGCATGCCGAGTATTTGTAGGGATTGCATTTGATGACGACCTGGCTGGCCCTACAGTGCGTGTCCTCTCCTACCTCATCTTGAACTCCGATTTCCATGATCAGTAGTAGTTTTGTCTTTATAGTTTAACGCCATGTTAAGTATTCTAAGGACAACAATGGGGTGGTTTCCCGTTGCTTTCCCCATATAGGATATTTCATTCATTCATTCATAATCTATAGCCTCTTTTACCTTTCGGTGTAGAGGACCATTCATACCTCGCGGGAAGTGCAACGGAGGTAATGTGCCGCACGCGACTTACACTACGCTCCCCCGCATGCAAACATACCACACATACAACAACTTACATCTAACTTAAGTATATAACTATAGGAAGTATAAAATAAGTTGTGGGGAGGACTAAGGTTGGACATGACTCCCTCGCGGCACTAGGAGACGGAAAAGAATAGAGACTCGCGTGGACAAGGTCGCTTCCCTGAAGTAGATCTATCCTCAACCGGTTTCCTGGAGGAATATTAATAATATATTTATTTCGTTGTTACTAAATTCGTTGACATATTCAATGGTTTCTAATAAAGTAACAATACCTGGAGTTATACCTCGGAAACGGTAAGAGGTATCAAAAATATTTAAATAATGTATCATATTCTATATCTTTATCTCGGAACAAAACGATAAGTGTCATATCTAGCAGCCATTTTGAAATTATGGTGCCACACAGGCTCTCGGACACAAATTGAGACAAAAATCTGGCATTAGATGATTGTGTCATGCATAAGCTATGCGTCCTACTAATCATATTATTCCTTCATTTAAAATCCCAGGAAATTGCATATACCTCTCAATCATATAAATAAAGGAGAACGATCCAAACGTGTGTGTCCGTCACGACAATTTCAGACGCAATATCCCCCATTTGCGTTTGCATGCATTTCGCGGTCGCCTCGATTACGCGACCGAGGCGGAGCTTCGAGGGCCCCCTTGGAGAGGGGCGAAGACCCGAGGGCCCGCTTGGAGAGAGGCCGAGGGCCCCCTTGGAGAGGGTCGGAGCCTGGAGGGCCCCCTTGGAGAGGGGCGGAGCCCCGAGGCTCTCCTTGGAGAGGGGCAGAACCCCTGGAGCCCCGAGAGCCCTCTTGGAGAGGGGCGGAGCACCGAGGGCACCTTGGAGAGGAACGGATCCTCGAGGGCATCCTTGGAGAGGGTCGGAGCCCCCTTGGAGAGGGGCGTAGCCCCGAGGGCTTCCTTCCATGGTCAGGTGAACGGCAGGAGTGGCAGAGGAGAGGTGTGTAACAGAACGGAATAGCCCAACGTAATAGGCCTAAACATGGTGATAAATTGAATAGAATAGACCGCGCAATAGAGCGCGCAGCCTCGTTTATTACGAAATAAATTAAAGTAAAACAGCTCATAGAACCCAGATATACAAATGGGTAAAAGCAAGCCACAGGCTTAATACCGTTTGTTCAAAAGGAAATTACATAAGGGTTGGCATGGAAACTAAAGGTAATATAAACTGCAAGCTTTATAATTCATTAACTGTCATTGTTGTTGTTGTTGTCATACGTTTATATTATACGCTGATGCGGAAATTCTAAAGTGTCCTGCCTTTAAAACTAACTTGCTGTTGACATTAGTTTTGCTTTTCATGGCCAACCCTTCTGTAATTTCTTTTTGAACACATGGTATAAGAGGAAGAAAAATTCCTAAAAGAATGAAAGCCCAAACATAAGAATGAAGTAACCTGACATTAACAAACAGTTTGCTCTAGAATTATATGTATTTTGTGCGCCGACAAAACAGCCCCACCCAAAATAGCCCCGTCAAAACAGCCCCGTTAGAATAGCTCGGACAAAATAGCTCCATGACGAAATAGCTTCATACCAAAATAGCTTAGTGTTGTCCAACTTAATCGCAGATTAGATATGATAGCACAAAATTGTCATAATTTAAATGTTATTGATTATCTCCGCATTGTCTCATATAATTCAGAAATTTAATTGTAATGGTAAAATTGAAAATGTATTTTTTTGTAGGAATATAACTCTTAATATGCTGATCTTTTTATGTTGTTATTTTATAACCAAATGTTCTATCACATGGGTGTTTTATATGATTGCATTTGTAAACAACATGTATTATTTTAATAAATTAGTAAATAGTGCCTATTTCTTTTTTTATAATTTTTGTAAAAGCTGAAAATCTACTTTCATTTTCCAGTTCCGGAAAGTGGAAAGTTTTAAACAATAGTATCTATAGATGCAGTATTGATTTAAAAAAACGTAAGTATTATTTCGTTTTAAAATAATAATGGAAGTAACTAACTGAACAATAAGAATTTATCATTAACCGCTATTAGTTATATACAATGTGTATATAAATAAACAAAGTAACGTTGGTCATGTCTTGTGTTTACAAATATTATTGTAATTGCTACGGATGTTTTGGCAGAGCTATTTTGTCGGAGCTATTTTGGAATGGGCTATTTTGTGTGTGAGCCTTTTTGTCGGGGCTATTATGACGGGGCTGTTTTGACGGGGCTATTTTGACGTGTCACGGTTAACCCTTAATTGGAGTTGGGCGTCGGGTGTCAATATGGCGTTTCCTATTCTACCCATCGGCAATGTATTATTTCTAGTGCTTCTAATGTTTCTCTAGAATTCTGATCTTTAATAGTATTTTCTCTTTTCTACTACTGTTTCCTTCACACAGTTTTACGATAGTATTATATGTCGATCGCTTTGTATTTCTTGGTCCATTTCTGCTTATTACTTATTATCTATTTTTGTTAAAATTGAATATCGGCTTAGGCCGCGTAGTCTTTGTAGATAACCACCAAGCATTGTTTAGCTTATGAACTCAAGGCAAGGATCCATGCGATGACCATGCTGTTTGGTGGTTCGTATTATTTGAGTACTTTTTGAACACGGAGACTTGGCAGATTTGGCATTTTAGCTATTTGTGTACCCATATCGACTAACATTTTGCATCATCAGCGTGAAAGTCACTCTAAGAACTGAAGGTTGATGCAGATGTGTTATTAGTCCTGTGTGCCAGCCGTGTGGAACGACGTAACGCTGATTGGTCGTCCAGCACAGCTTCAGTGCGTGGGGCGTGGCTGGCTGACGCGTAGTGGTTGTAATGCTTTCGATCGAGTATGACAGGAGTCCACGATTTACTAAGCCGAAAAGCACATACCCTGTTTATGCATTATTTGGATATTTTTCTGTTTCTGTGACTATACGTATCATTCGAGGTATTCTGACAAGTACTCTGGTGCGCTCAAGTTCGAAGGTGTGTCCATTTGTAATTGTATGCTCAGCTACGGCTGATTTTGTGATTCGTTTGTGTTCTTGAAGTCTTAAGTCAATTGAACGACCAATCTGTCCAATATAACTCGAGCTGCAAGAGCAATGAATGTGATATATGGCAGCGGTTTTTAAACTTGAAATTTTGTTTTTCACTCATCTGAAATCGTTACGCAAAGTTGCATTGGTCGTAGACGCAGTTTTTATTCTGAGTTTGATTCATCAGTATTTTTGTAGCTACTAAAAAATCGCTTGTATAAATATTAATGTATAATCTGTAACCTCATTTACCTTGCGGTGTAGAGGCTGGTGCTTTATGTGCTGGCATCTGGCGGCACAATGCTCAACTTGCCCCGGATTCGGGATACAAAGTTGGAGCGCGCCTTTGGTGCTTGCGCAGCAACCATTGTGTGAGTTGTGTGTCTTGGTGATGTGTTGACCTTGTTACTCTATCTCTTAGGTCTGTGGTTCTGAGTAGAGCACAGTTAATTTGGTGCCCAACTGTGAATGGTCTCACTGTGCCCGATTCTAATCGCCAAGGATACGGAAAAATTGCGACCCCAGCGGGATTCGAACCGAGGACTTGCTTAATGTAAGCCTGGCGCTTACCCATCTGCGCCACGCAGCTTCTACAATAAATATTAATTACAAAATTAATTGAATAGTCAAGTATGCTGCCCTTTTACTGTCTACCCGAAAGCGTGATGGCTACAGCCCCGAGTACTAAAAAAGTTGAACAAACTACTCCTAACCTTCACTCATTCACTAAGTGCGTCAGAAGGCATTGAGAAGTCTCAATCGGACCAGAATGGTTTCGAGCTATCCAAATAACGTGATAAATAGGAAGGTTACTTTAGAAACGCCTAAAGTAAATCAAATAGAACGCCAAATGACATGTAGGTAGAGCAATAACGGTTCCGTACTTGAGATTTTGAGTGGCCAGAAAGTAAGTATTACTATGGTGTTGTACCCGGAGGCTCTACTGCTCAATTATTTTATGTTTAAATAATTAAATAAAAATTAAAGGATCGGTTATGATTTAATTGTTAAGACGTTGATACTCGAGAAAGTAAACGTTATGTAATAAAGGGATACAGCAAATGTAATATAAAAATTAAATAGACTTATGTAAAATTACCTGAAAAGTATTGCTAAATAATTGTAATATATGCTAACATTAATATTGTATTTCAGGCTATTTAAAAAGGGTAAGATTAGTCACAGTACGTATGATATACGGCTATCATGGATGTGCTCTCAATTTAAGGAATGTTTTTGCACATGAATCAGAAAGAGAATGTGTATTTGTAAATAACAAATAAGACAAAGGTTTATGATAGCAAGATTAAAAGCTTGAATTGAAAAGAGTCATTAAAATGCTTTAAAAGTAAAAAAGTACGATAATTGTTGACATTTACAGAACTTGAAATGGAATATAGTAATAAGTTAATGCAAAACAAGTGGAATTTCAATTATTAGGTAACAAGGGGAAGTTGAAACTAAAAATATAAAAATAATACCCCCAACGAGTAAAATGTTTATATTGGAGCTGGTTGTCATATTTATCTTAATAAAACCCAGTAATTAAGTTAAATCGTGTTTAATTGAATTAAGGTGTATGAAGGTTATATCAAGTAGGATAAATTAATACATTAGTTATTAGTAATACAGGTGGTTTGCAATTGAGTACTCCATTGGTGGATCCCGTATACGAATGTAGGGTGTCGCAGGCAAAAACTTTGTAATGAATATGATGTTAGCTGGGCCCTGAATCACTGGAAGTAACTTTACGAGGAAGGAAGAAGCCGTGCAGCTGAAGGTGGTGCTGTTGCAGCCAACTAGAATCGGCAGGTAGCCCTGAGTTTGAAGTTTGTTGCGGTTCTTGGTTTCCAGACTGCCTAGCCCAGCGGTGGAACTGAAAGTGACCCCTGGGAAAGAGGATATCTGATGAAGTGTTAATGTGGTAAATAAATATACAGGCACCTGAAATGAGCATTCTTTTGTCACATGCAAACTAAAACATACAAAGAGATAAGACTTTCATGATTAAAAATATTGTAAACGGTTGCTTTATTCAGTATTAAGTGCAAATGAGGTTGTTTCAAAGCATAAATACAGTTTTACTAAACATAATGCGTGGATATTATTTATACAAACTTGCATTGGATCTAATGACAATTTAATAAGATTATTATTTTACTCAAGTGTTAAAACCTAGGGAACCTAAGGAATTGAAATAAGGATTTAACGATTACTTCAGTCACGTTTGTTATGTAGGTTATTTATTGTATATACTAATTGGTTCTAATTTCTTACTAGTATGTAGTTGGTACTTCCCAGTTGTATTTTACTATTTGAAAAACAGGAAGAGGGTGAAGCTTCACTGACAAGTGCGTTTATTCAGCTTACTCTGAGTTAGCTGAAGCGCTACTTATGAATGTCCAGCATCTTACTAGCTTAAGACACTTTGAAGAAGAAAAACTTCCAATTTCCACAATTTATAATACTGTCTAACGTCTTGAAATTGGATTACCAGTTTATCATCCTTAATGACCGAAAGCAGAGAAATCTGAGTCGAAAGGTTGGCAACTAGATTAACATAGCCTTGATAAATTTTCAAAGCGTTTCCAATTACTTCTAGCCCACTTAGTGGTAAATGTTCATTATTGATGAGAAAATGATTCTGTTACCCAAAAAAAGTTGTAGAGTATGACATTACCTTACGTTTGTTCAGTAAATCTTGAATGAAGTAGTTTCCGCATGCTTGAGGAGATTCTCCGCGGTCTTTATTTCCGCACCGCGCTTCTTCAAGCGCTCGCGTTTTCTCAAATATGGGCAATGCAAGTATCAGCTATCTATCCATTCCATCATAACCTGAGAGGCCCATTCATAGAACGTGTTAGTTCACGCGTCGGCCATCCCGTGGGGCACCCGGGAATGAATGAATATGCATCCTTTTTCGAGAAAAATTCCACTGGTGTGTGGGCATTTATCAAAACCAACCGGTAGCTTATAAATACTGCGTCAGATCACGGATAACTAAACGCGTTTATCGTCTGCGAAAACTCCTGCAGCGCACTGCAAGAAGGATACGGACGTGTGGGCCGATTTATCGCCACATGCAAATTTCGGCGTGCGTGGAATGGTTTGGTGCCTTTAACGGCAGTTCGTTTAGAGAATTTAGCGTAGGTTATGGAGAGACACCATAACTCAGTAGATTCTTCAGCTGGCTGCGAGTGTGAGTGGAATAGGTGAAGGTAGTTTACAATTCAATTGTGAACATTTTTCTACGAGTTACTGGTGTGTTGGAAATAATGTCTTCCTGTTCCTCTTTGCATCTTGTTTAAGATGTGCTTTTATTAGGTGTCTTTTTTTTTGTACTAAGAAGGCCGATAGGTTTTGACCGTTTGGTGCATTCTAACATGTGAGGAAACAAAAATGAAATCAGGCTTGGCTTTTAAATATTTGTTGTATGAATAATATGTTGGTGGTACTGTCTATGTTAAATTCGAGGTTAGCAGGTTAGGTTTTGGGCCAGTCTGTGTTAAAACTGACGCAAAACCTAACCTTCTAACATCGAATTTAACATAGACTTACAGTGCCACCAACATATTACCCATACAACAAATATATCAAAGCCAAGCTTGATTTCATTTTCGTTTGCTCACATGTTATTGTCAGTACCATCAACTGAAGAAGGTATGGTTGGATGAGACAGGCGAGAAACCGGGATATTTTACCGGTGAAAACAGTTGACAAGAAGTCAGTATGATTGGCTAGTTTATAGTTTTACGCAAGTACTTTCGTAAAGGCAGAAAATATGTCTCACTATAGGTTCGAACAGTGTGCGATATTTCTGGAGCGAATTTTTAGAGTGGTGTCATTGTCAAAATTAATGCTTTAAAACTAGCCCTTGATAATGTATGGCTAGCTGGTAAAATATTAAATTTTGCAGTTGCTATGTAGTGAGGATATGCATTAAGATATCGAGTATCAAAGATCAAGTTTACCGTCGCCCCATAAAGTTACAAAAAATATTTGGCAAGTTTCGTGTTCAGAAACGGAAACTGTATAGTTTTTTCTCCATACTAAATTCAAAATAGTTTTATTAAATTGTTAGATGAAATTGAAGTTCAAAGTACGGAATCGCATGTCGGAACGAGATGAATAATGGGGAATGAGGAGTCAAATATCATATGCCATTCAGATGATCCTGTATATACCGGGTTATCTTTACTTTTTCTGGCCTTTAATTTTTATGTATTTGTAAAACAGTACTTATCCGTGCTGGTTTAATTTCCTTCCCTTTGCAATTTGGTAAGCTGCAAGTGTTTTTTAAATGATGATGCTAATTGTTGAGTTAGGAGGCCCTGAATGACAGCTGATGTTTATTACTCATAATGCATGTTCCGGCATGCGATTCCGTACGTTTGGAATTCAATTTCATATAACAAAATTATAAAAACCGTTTTAAATTTAAATTCTTTAATAATATGGAAGATAATATTATACAGCTTCTGTTTATGGCTACGAAACTTTCTTATAACTTTTTGGGGCGACGAAAAACTTGCTCTTCCATATTATATACATTAATACGTACGTCGATAAGGGCTACTTTTAAAGCATAATTTTGGCAATGATATAACTTAAATTCGCGTGAAAGTGACATCATGACGTTTCGTCCGCCCTGGAAGAAGGAAACGTTTTCAGTCACGCGTTAGCTAAAGGCGTAAGCTACACCACCCCGTCATACCTTTTTGCCATGGTGTGACGTCTTCAGTCTTCAATAATTAAGATGCCCATCGACAAACGGGTTGAAATGAATATATATTCTGCTAGAGAATTCGTTACGGGAAAGGAAACAAACTATATCTTATACCTATTGTTATGATACATGATGTAGTATAATAAATCATAAGAAATAAATATAAAAAAACTAATAAATTTGGAAAATTACAATAATTAGATCTTGATGGGTGTAAAATTTCGAATATGAATAAGGAAAGTAATTGATACAATTAAAGGAGCCATTTGGTAGTGCGATATTAATTGAATTACATAACTTAATGGTTGTAGTAAATGCTAATAAAGAACAAACCAAGGTAACGTTAGACAAATGTATTTGTTAATAATGTATAATGAATATTATGTAATTGTATTATTTTAAAATATCGAAAGTGTGCACTAAGAATTGTATCTAATAGGGATAGAAATTTGTTTAAGTTAGTTACTAAAACAACTCATGAAAAAGCATACTTGTAATTTTTGAAAGAAAGAATTTCGTTAAATAAAATAAGAAATTATGCCTTAGTTTGTGTTATTTTTGGTATATACAAATTAAAAAGGGCTATAAACAAATATCCGTGGTGTGTTAGGCGAAAACGTAAAAATGTAATTCATGGAGACATATAATCGGTGAAGAGATTATTCAAATACAGTTAATTGGAAATAAAGAAAACAGAAGGTGATATTATTTGAAGATATTTGGATTTATTTATACATACAAGATATTATTGGAGATTCTTACAAGTAACTGATTTGATTTGGATATTTTGTGAGTATAACAAGAGACCTCGGACTATCTGCAAAAAGGGAACAAAGTTAGATTTGGAACATCATAATATAGCAACTTACCAGGAATTGGTTTGTGTGGCGGTGGCATTCGGGAGGAGCAGGAACTGGAGTTTGGAGGCTGAGGAGTTGGTTTGACGGGACGAATGCAAGTTGAAAGGATTCACAGACCATCATAGGTGTTGCTGGTTGTGAAGTGGGCAGTAGGTATTGCGGTCTATGGACATCAGGATCCGGTATTTGTTGGAAGTTGCTGTGAAAGTTAAAGCAGTTATCAAGGTTTGTGTAGATAAGTTGAGAAAAAGCATTTTGAATAACTGTCAATAAAAGAAAGTGATAATATAAAGTTCATATAGTACTTACATAGGTGAATTGAGTAATAAATGTGTTTATGTAAGATACAATTGTCAATTACCTGGTTTGATGAGTTTTAAAAGTCAAGTTTGACGTCATGTGTCATTGATAGTCAAATAATTTTGAAAATACAATTTTAAAACATCAGTTAATAGAGAACTAGATTTTGGCGAACCCACCCTGAAAATAAGAGCTCTTGATTTAAAAGCAATTATTGTTTGACATTTAAGACAGTGCATTAAGTAAGGCATAGTTCAACTGGTGAGCTATTGCACAAATTTTTGGCTAGTACACGTGGTGCATTGCATAAATTATTGATGCAGCCCAACGTGGAGCTTATATAGCCATTGCACTATATAAAAAGATGATGAGGTACTCAGGGTGTAGCCAGAGAGGGACTGGACAGGGCTAGACCCTGGCAAAAAATTGAGCCCTTCTAAAAATTTCGGCTCAGAACGAAAATTTTACCAGGACTGTTTTAGCTGGAACTGTGGACGTTTTCCCAATGAATCACGGGTTCAATATTATTCTACTGAATAAAATGTTATCTGACAGCTGATTAACGCAATAAATAGCATCTATAATATAATTTTCCTTAATGTGTGTTTATCTGTGGCACAAAATAAAATCTCACGTTCCGGCTTCACAGATGTTTATATTTGTTTAGGTTTTGTTTTTCTTATCTTAGCGCTTGGGTCGGAGCTTGACCTTTCGCGTCCTATTTCACATGCGCGTAGCGCGCAATTTGCTTGTTGAAAAGTTAAATCGCTACAGATTGGAATACCTGAGAGAATCAGGTAGGTAAGTGCTTTAAGCATGTATAGAGCTTTTGTCTGCTATTTCATTGTCGACCTTACTATCACCTCTTTTTAAATTAACCAACCAAATACGCATTTCAGCAACATTTCTAAAAACAAAAAGTTCAACGGTTCCCTGCAAGCAATTCGTATAAGGTTTAACGATAACTCACAACATTTTTCTTCGGACAAAATAAGTTAAATAATAGGTACATACCGTTAGGGCCATAATTATAAATATTGATTGGTGGTAGATAATGTAATCATAGGCAGTCAAATAAGTTAGAGTATAGTTTATGTGCATTGTAAGCGTTAGACAGAAATAGACTGAGGGCCGGTTGCAGAAAGCAATGTTAAGTGTGGTGTTAGCTAACGCGACGTCAAAGTGAACAAAAACGAATCAAATCTCAAATGCTTATGGTAACTAATACATTAGTAAACAAAATTTGATGCGATTTTGTTCACTTTGACGCGATGTTAGCTAACACCAGACTTATGCGCTGGCATCTGGCGATAGAATGCTCAACTTGCCCCGGATTCGGGATACAGAGTTGGAGCGTCTATGCTGTACTTTAGGTGGCTGCTGTATGTAACAAAAAACAACTGAATGAAGGAAAACGTTACCAACAAATTACCTTTTTCATGAATTACCTTTAGAGTATAAAATAATGGGTGTGGGTATTAATGCTATACAAGGTGCTCAACATTTGTAAATTTGATAATTTCGATTTTTTTTTTATTAGAACGCGCTGTATATTTTTATATTTTTGAAAAGCCCTTTTAATGAGCTTTCTTTTGATATGTTACTTTATATCTGCAAATTAAAATGTTTTTCAGATACGCGTGTTTCAGCGTAAAAAACAATTTAAGCCCCCTGGGATGCTTTATTTTATGGTATAAAAACAAACGCGGCTAAAATCATGATTTAAATAATTGATCTTTCCAGAGAATTGTTAAACCATTTATAGAAAATATATTTCCAGTGATTGTTAATGAAAGAAATAAAAAACACGAAAAATGAGAAATGCCGTAAATTAATTCGATGATTAAATAAAAGCAGATTAAAGAAAACAAAATCGAAATTACTAAAATCCTATACGTAATTACTTTAAATGTTCAAATGTTTCTCCTTCCGTTCTCTAGGTATTAAAGCTATACAGGAAGATTATAATTTCAAAATATAATCATTTCTATTTGTTTAATTAGAACACCCTGTATATCTATGTACTTTTGAAAAGTAATTTTAATGGGTTTTTTCTTATATTTTATTTTCTAGCTCTAAATGCAATCGCTTACAGATTTTGTTGTCAATGGTTTTTTTTCGTTTTTCCGTGTTTGTTATTTCTAGTTTCAGCAGTGGCTGAACTTGGATTATTTAACCCTGGTTCGTTGTTGTTCTCGAAGAGTTACAAGTATTTAAATTAATTTGCAACCCTGGTTCGTTGTTGTTCTCGAAGAGTTACAAGTATTTAAATTAATTTGCAGGGCAATGGCGTTTGTTTGTCATTTCTTCAATAAAATATCTTAAAAAGCTTGAATTGCTTCTTTATGCTAAAATACGTATATCTTAAAAACAGTTGAATTTAGGGGTATGAAGTTACAAGTCAAAAGTAAGTTTATTAAAAGTAATTTTCAAAAATATACAGGGTGTTCCGATTTTAAAAAATCTCTCACCCACTATTTTAGGCTTTAAAGGTAATTCCCGAAAGAAATAATTGTTTGGTAACAATTTTCTTTATTTTTTCTGTTACAGCAGCCGCTTAAAGTTCAGCATTTTGTTGCTTGAAATCATTAATATCTCAAAAATATCTGACGTTACAGCGATACAACTTGATAACAAAATGATTAATATTTTAATCGAAAACTTTTAAGCTGCCTAAATATAGGGCACTGCATTTTAAAAACAGTCACTCACATATAATATGTATACGTGATATGGTTTTATATGCTATCTCAATTATTGGTTGAATTGAAGTCAGTTGCAATTTACTGTTTCTTTTGATTATTATAGTTATTATAATTTAAGTTTCATGAATAACACTTTTTAGTTTTAATAAATTCCTATTATTTAAAAGTTTAATTCGGCAAACATTTAAAATGCCATTTAATGTAAATATTTATATTTATGTACCATAAAAAAGGGAACAACTTGCACTTGTACATTGATTACTTTTAGCTTATTTTTTTACCCAAATTTAAGTTAAAATTTATTTAATTTTATAACTTATTACAACAAGAAAATACTTAATCAACTTCTTTTGCTTGGCGATTGTTTTATTTTGTTTTTACTTTATTGTCTTTTGCATGGATACGGAACATCTACACGGTTACGGTTATTGTGAAAAAAAAATATGTTGATGATATAGAAGAAGTAAGGTTGTGTTCTGGCCCGCAAGCCGAACAAATCAGGATTTGCCACTTTAACATAAGAAGTATCAATGAAAATTTTGAGGAGTTATTAATTATTCTGCAAGATACAAATATTGAATTTGATGCAATTGTTCTCTCAGAAACATGGAATGTAGTTGACTTAAATGATTTTCAAATTCGTAATTATAAAATCTACTATAATAACTCGCATTTTAACCAAAATGATGGAACCATAGTATACATTCACGATAAGTTGGAACACGAAATGCAGATAATAAAAATTAATGATTGCAGTTTTATTAGATTCAATTGCACTTATAAAAATCTATCTTTTGGCATCACAGCTAATTCTAGGTCTTATGCATCTAATATTGACAATTATTTAAATAGCTTAGCAGAATTTCTACCAGCCACATGTAATAAACAACTTGAATTTTTCCTAGGTGATGTAAATATTGACATCGCTGATACAGCAAACTCTAATGGAAAAGACGATTATCTAAATATACTGAATGAATATGGTTTTATTGCATATTCAAATCTTCCCACTAAAGTAAATAAATATTCTGAAACGTGTTTGGACCATATATTTGCAAGATACTCTGAAATAAATATTAAAAAACTTACCGTACTTGTAATGAAATCGGACTTCACAGATCACTTTCCTCTGTTTGTATTTGGTGATATTAAATTATTAAACACTAATTCAAGACTGTCAAAAAAAAGCAAAATCTTACATAAGAAAATTGAATATGACAAACTTGTTAATAGAATTAATAATGAATCTTGGGACGAGATCTATAATTCTAGTAATGTAAATGAGGCGCTGGATAAATTTATGACTGTACTAAAACAACATATAGCAGACTCTACTGCTGTAGCCGAAAAAAAGTTAGTTCAAAATTTAGAAGAATAAAACCTTGGATCACCAACGGTATTATCAATTCTATTCGGTATAGGGACAAACTAAAAAAATCATCACAAAAAATAATAACTACAACGAAAACCTTAAAAACTATTATAAAAATTATAGAAACCGATTAACTAATACAATAAGGCAAGCAAAAGAAATTTATTATCAGCAACAGCTAAACCAATCATCTCATGATATGAAAAAAACTTGGAAAGTTATTAACGATATTACGAATAAAAGTAAATGAAATTAAATCTATAGTAGATGCTGACGGCAACGCTGTAAGTGATCCAATAAGCATAGCTAATGTATTCAATAACTATTTCTGTAATATCGCAGAAAAAATTACCCAAGAAATTAACGTGCCAGTAAATACTTGCAAAGAAAATAGTAAAACAGTGAAACAAACAATATATCTTAATCCCATTACTGAAAGAGAAGCAAAAAATCATATTTTACAGGTAAAAGATACTTGTGCTTCTGGTCCCGATGACTTAGCAAACAAAACTATCAAAATATTATGCAATTCTATTGTAAAACCCTTAACTTTTGTATATAATTTGGCTTTTACTACTGCAGCATTTCCAACAAGTTTCAAACAGGGCACTGTTGTACCTGTATATAAAGGTGGGGACAGAAAGGCTACCACAAATTATAGGCCAATTACACTAACAAATAGTTTAGCAAAAATATTTGAAAAGTGTATTAAAACCAGGTTAGTTAATTTTTTTAATAAGCATGAGGTACTACCTCAAAACCAATTTGGATTCAGAGAAAGTAGAAGTACAGATGATGCCATTTTTAACTTTACCAATGAAATAATTACATCACTTGATAATAACTTAAAGGTCGTAGCTGTGTACTTAGATTTGGCGAAAGCGTTTGATACGGTTTCCCATGTTAATCTTTACGAGAAACTGGAGAGATATGGCATTCGTGGTTCAGCACTAGATCTTATCAAATCCTATATGTTAAACAGACAACAAAGAGTAAAAATAAGCAACGAAATGTAGTGATGCATGCGAGATAAAATTTGGAGTGCCGCAGGGTACTGTTCTGGGACCAATCCTGTTTTTAGTGTATATTAATGAACTACTTAATACTGCAGTCAATGGTAAAATTTTTTCATTTGCCGATGACACTGCCATAGTTACTTGCGGAGAGACATGGGATGCTGCTGTTAAATACGTCGAATCGGATATGACCATCATTAAAAGTGTATTAGACACCGACCTATTATCACTTAACATTAACAAAACTAAAGCAATGTTATATACCTTACAAGAAAAGTCGCTACCTAATTTAAAAGCCATCAATATACATACAGAGCACTGCAACAATTTAAATAGTGAAATATGTGCATGTAGTAAAATAGAAATTGTAAATAAAACTAAATATTTAGGTATAATTATCGATAACAAACTTAAATGGTCCAAACACGTAGAACAATTAAATAATAAATTAAGAAAAATGATCTATAAATTTAAGATGTTAAGTAACATATTATCAACAAAAAACAAAAAAATTGTTTACGATGCCCTTGTACAGTCCCTACTACAATATGGTATTATAGGTTGGGGAGGTTTATATCAAGCTTCTCTTAATTCTTTGGAAATAACACAAAAATATTTGTTAAAAATACTCTACAAAAAGAACCGCAGATATCCAACTAGCAGTTTATTTAAAGATACGGGCGCTATGACAATCAAGCATCTATATTCTAAAGTGTCCTTAATATTTGTACATTCTCATAGTAATATTAAAAATGAAATTTCACACAGACATGAAACAAGAGCTAAAACTAATTTGAATATTGTTATTCCCAAGTTTGACGGAGCCATTTCTCAAAGACACTCTTTATATACTGGCATAGACCTATATAATAGATTGCCACTTGAATTTAAAAAAATTGTATCTAAAGGTAAATTTATTTCAAAAATTAAAAAATGGGTCCTCGTTGAGTGTTGATTTGCGGGTTAAGTTAAATTAGATTATCGGTATCTCGTTTTTACTCTAATATAGCCAAAAGCATGAGTAGAATAGGGGCACCTTGTTTTTGATAGCTGTCAATCAAATTTTGATTCGCGGATTCGCGGTTTAATTCGCGGATTTCGCGGTTTTGATTCGCGGATTGACCCAATTAATTTCGCGGTTTGACCTAATTAATTCCGCGGTTTGATCTAATTAATTTCGCGGTTTGATCTAATTAATCACATATGAAGTTTGATATGTAATTTACATATGTGCTACTGAATAAATTACGCATTAGATTTTTTAATTTGCTTCTGGAATTACGCGTCGGGCTTCGGCGGCCATCTTGGATTTCTGGCGGGAATATTTGAAATTTGAATTTTTTCCGATTTTTTTCTAAGTTCAATTTTTTGAATTTAAATCTCCCGGGGTGTCGGCCATCTTGGTGCGCGCGCACTTCTCACGGCGGTTGTTTTTAATTTTGAATTTTCGCGGAAATATTTGAAATTCAAACTGATAGATCTATCTCGCTCTTCGAAGCTGCTGTCTCTCTCTTGCATTCACTCGCGGAAATATTTGAATTTAAAAAAAGCTTCCTGCGATGTCCCATGGCTGGAGTTGAACCAGCGATCACAGCATTACGAGTACGAAGCCTTAACCGACTGGGCTATCGAAGCGATCGAGGTTAAAGGAATTAAACATAGCCACTTACGTGTCACGAGCCCAGCTTTAAACAAACTATTTTTTCGAATATATAAAATATAAGAACGGAATTGTGTCGTCTAGGGCCTTAGAAACTTGTTAATAATTTTTAAAAAATGACTTTGTAACTAGTTTTGCTGTAATTAATTTGTTTAATTTTATAATATGAGTGACGCTATCTCACTCAGCCCCATTGATTTTCTACAGCGTTCTCTTTTCCATCCCGTTTGCTACCTATGCGTAATTACAAAAGACGTTATCGCCTCAGGCAGAATTTCTATTTAGCCGGCGATTGTGTGTCATTCTCTGAAATCTGTACTCACGTTGCAGTTTTTGCTGGCTCGACTTTAAAATTTGGTTCTTAACAATTAACTACGTACATAGAAAACAGGCTGGTTACTTTATTTTATATAGCGAAGTCATTTTTTGTACAATTTACACGCAGAACACACCTCGTTCTTTATGTTTACTTTAGAAATCCTTAACCCTTTTCATTTAAATCGCGAAATCCGCATAAATATATTACTATAAAAAATCGCGAAAAGTGTTGGGTAAATAAATGCAACGCATTGTAAAGCCGTAAAACTTTTAGTTATTGTACGTTTACAAGATGGGTCTTTTGACAAAGTGGAAGAACCAAACTATGCTATTGTAAATGTACAGATTTTTCACTGTCAATTTGTATATAACAACTTAATGTAAATTGGTATTTGGAACATTTTAACGAAAGCAGCGACATTTTTCTAAGTTCCCTTTTTAAAACAGGTCGAGACTACGCATCGTTTCCTGGAAAACATACTGCATCGTGTAACTGTATTCGTTAATTATTCAAAATGTTTTATTGTAGCCTTGTCTAATACAAGGGGGAAAATAGCCCTTACGCCTTTGTACTTGTTTATAATTATACGTGTTTTATAAATTTTGACCGCTGTTGTTCTAAAAGCCTGTCAGGACATGTAACCGCATCTCGTCATCTGACGTCATGACAACGGTTGAAACAAAGAAACAGATTCTAGGAATTCATCGAGTTACAAATTTGAGTTTAATATATTCCTGACATACTTCTGTTGTGCCCTCGCCCATATAAAATAAGACATACGCATTAAATAAATGTTTTTATTGTATAAGAATGGTTGTCCCCTATAAATTTGAATAAACACAGACAATTTCGTTGAAAAAAATAGCTTTTCAATATCGTTTGCAAATAAGACAAGGGATACTTGTAAAAATATAAGTCAAACCATTTTTCTTGTAAAAAATTTACGAAAAGACGTAAGTGTTGGCGACAAATTAAAATAAATTTGAATAAAAACACGCAAAATTACGAAAATTCGTAGAAAATTTATAAAAATCGGCATCTTGTCACATTAAATTCTGCAAAAACGACAAAAAACAATATTTTTATACAACTTTTATCGAAAAAATAGTAAAATTTTACGAAAATACGTCTGCGTTGACGACAAATGAAAATAAATTTGAATAAAAACACGCAAAAATTACGAAAAGACGTATGTGTTGGCGACAAATTAAAATAAATTTGAATAAAAACGCACAATTTCGTTGAAAATCTTTACAAAGCGACTTTATAGTACCGAAAAAATGATGTAAAAAAGTTTTAAGAGTTATTTCTAAGCATAATTTTGCAAACGTTTAACAATTAAACCGTAATTTTTTAAAGTACATCACACAATTATGAAATCGTAGTTCAATTTATATAAATTTTCGATACTTTGTATGTGAAAAATAGCTTCAATTACTAATATATGAATAAAATCATGCAATTTCCAAAGCATTTCGTTTAAAATTTTAGAAAATCGACAGCATCTCCCATGTAAATTTATAAAAATCGGCATCTTGTCACATTAAATTCTGCAAAAACGACAAAAAACAATATTTTTATACAACACACGATGAAAATTGAACAAAAATCACTCAGTCATACAGCATCTCACATAAATTTTCACAAAAATCGACATCATGTCATATAAATTATACAAAAACTGTCATCATGTCACTTGAAATTATACAAAAAACGACATTTTTACTAAACACACGACGAAAATTGAACAAAAATCACACAATTACACGCCATCTCACATAAATTTTTACAAAAATCGACATCATGTTACATAAACTATGCATAATTTGCAAATGTTTTACACTTTTTATAAAATGCACCGCTCAAAATTAAAAGAAATAGCAATTTCATTGAAAAAATCTACTACCACAATCATTTCGATAAACAAAATTCAAAAAAATTTTATACTTTTGACGGAAATATATGTATGTTGACCACAAATTAACATAATTTTTAAATAAAAACGCGCAATTCGTTGAAAAAAATATTCTGACACCACCAAAACACGCAATTTCATTGAAAAATATATATATGTTGTCCACAAATTAACATAAATTTGAATAAAAACACGTAATTTTGTTGAAAAAATGTTCTGGCCCTGTCATTTCACTTAAAATTTTACAAAACTGCCATCATAACACTTGAAATTATACAAAATATATGTATGTTGATCACAAATT
>OW679201.1:21486183-21641134 GCA_940337035.1 Agriotes lineatus | reverse complement strand
AAAAATCAATTCTACAGTTGTAGCAGTTGCTAACAAACGTGTAGAGCTTTACCGATTGTACCACTTAGCCCAAATAATATTTCGCTGACCTTTAAGCTAATTTTCAAGGTCCAGTTCTTTACTAACTTATTTTTGTGCTTAAACCAAATATTATATAAAAAATATATCTAATACTATACAATAAAATAAACATTACTTATAGAATTAATAGCACCTATGTGAAAATTACAGTTGATGGAGCCAGTTTGCTGTACTCGGCAAGACCAAATAGTAACGACAGTCACCAAGCAGGAATGAGTTTGCTATTAAGTAAACGTGAAATAGTCTGATAGGATGAACAAAATTCTCAAAAATCTGTTAAGGGCTTTACTCAGAACTTCTTTCGCAAGTATACATTGTGACACTAAACAATTTTAAACAATCGAAGAAAACTAGAAGAATAATATCTTCCTAAAACGTTACTAGTGGTGTAAATAATTTATTATAAACGTTTGAAGAAAAAATACTATATGATATTCGGAGCAAAAGTATGTGGCTCGGCTGTAGTTACCTTAACCGTCTAGCCACGCCACATAACGTATAACTTTCCTTCTAATAACATAATATACTTTAATGGAAAAACGAAGTCTGGGTTGTTATGAATGCAATTTCTTCAGCAGAAAGTTCTATACCCGAAATAATATTAGAAAAGTGTTTCTTATTATAACTTAACCTACATATTGCAATAAATTGTTCCCGTTGCTTACACTAATGTTAGCTGAAAATAATAGTTATCAGATATCGGACCGCTTTAATTTAATTTGCAGCTAGAAGACTCATAAATAAAATGTAAATTTTCTTTGAACTGAAACGAATTGATAGTGTACTCAATCGAATCTAGCTTTGCTCTTCGTGAATTCAAAGTAAAGTAAATCCGCAATGGTTGGCTGAAGTTCTATAGACTGACGAAGCGTATTTTCAAATGAATGAAGGTGTTAAAATACGCACAACGGTAAAATATGGTCCGAAAATCATCCACATTATGTAATTGAGCAAGAACGTCACGATGCAAAAATTCTCGTGAGGTATGGGTTTATACCGCTTTGTGTTTTTAAAGAAAGGCGAAAACCAATAATGAAAAATATTAGCGGAAATGGTAGTGTAGCTTGCTGTAGAATTATATTATTCGAAGATAATTATGATATTGAAACTATTGTCGTCATGCAAGATATTTATATTCCACTACAAAATTAACAATAGTTTTAAAACAAAAATTGTATAAGTCTCTACACCAACCAACACATGTACAGAAGAAGAAATAGATATACAGCGAACTAAGACAAGTTATAGAAATACAAAGTTGCAGATTTCAATTCCTAATGGGAAACTTAAAGGCAACATTAGGAAAACGACAGGAAGCTGATGAAACAATCAAACGGAACAACTACTAAACAAAAATTATTTATGTGTTCTTTAAAAAAAGGCGTTCTAAATGAAAAATTACAGAGCATGAAGAACTTCAAAAAGTTTAAAATAAGCATCGAAAAAAAATAACGAAAATGCTATCTTAGTTGTATAACAACAACCAAAATAAAATTATTGCCCGCAATAAACATACAATAGATATCATAACAAACAGTGTAGAAGAAGTAAACAAACGAGAACAAAAACAGGAAAGAGTAAAAACAGTCATAAAGAAACAATTGAATATACACAAATAGATAGACAAAAGAGATGAAATGTTGAAGAATCAAATTAGGTAGAAACAAATAAACTCCCTAATAAATATACCGAGTGTTTCACTTAATGTGCGAACATAGGGAAATAGCATGGGAAATTGTATATATGCAGATTCCTGCTTGCCGCTTGAATTGATAGGATTGATAGTAGTATCAATTGAAAGAGAAAAATCTGGTATGATACAAGCACAGAAGTTCCTTTTACAGTGATCCTATAATTAGCCAAAAATTATATTTTGAATTTTGTCAACATTTTTCAAAAATTACAAATTCTACAAACATCGTATAGAATAAAGCGTTAGTTAAACAGACAAATTTTTTCTCTAAAATTTTAAGCCGAATTGAAAAATGTAATAATATACCGGGTGTCCTATTAAAAATAGGAGTTAATAAAAAAAACAAAAGAAACCCATTTAGAGGTATTCAACTGGAAAATCATCTATCTCACATCAATATACATTAAAAATGTAATAAAAATATCAAGTGTGGCAAAAATTGTTACAACCGTTTTTGAAAAAATCGAAAAAACTGGTAAATCACAAGAGTAAGCACCATACTTCCTGTTCAGCGATTTTCTTCAAAAGCTTTCTGTCGCATCTAAATAGTACACAAAACTTATATATGAAGTTTTAACGCCATATCTCTTTTAGTTTTTGAGATATTCTGTTCACACACACATAAACACACAGGCAGACTGACTGTCAGACAACAAAAACAAGTTTATTTGTTCAGGGAACTGTTATGTTGAAAACTCAATTTCGAATTATTTGGGTGAATCCAATACTACCTTTATTGTAAAAGGAAGTAAAAAATACGCTTAATTTGATACTACTTTACTAGAATTTGTTGCTTATTTGAAAAATAGAAATAGCTTAAAAACTGTAAATTTACTTTAAAATTAATGTTTTACGCAACCAAAACTTTCTGATCTTTTAATAATTTTCTAGGAATATCGTTGGTTTAAAATGGTACGTTTAAAAAATCCCTTTAATAAAATCTCATTTGTTGTATTGGTTTAATTATAAAATTATTGTTATATCTGTAGGTGTTATATAGTGTGTTAATATCTGTTTTATAATTAATCGAATTTGATGACTTTTTATTTCTATTTTTTCTAAAAGGCATTCTGTATCTAATATTCTTGGATGGTTAAAATTTCAGTTCTGTACTTTTTCTACTGCATGATCTGAAAGTGCAGTGTAAATTATAGGGAGTAAAAATTTGTATTGTTATTTTGTCTTGAATTCCTATTTTTGTAATATTGTTTTGGTTGGCCTATGTAATTAGCGTTACAATTTATTTGATAGATGACATTTGATGTTAATTTTGTGTCTGTTTTATTTTCAAGATTTGTGTAAAATAGCTTTTATGATTTTTAGACCATGTTTTAATATAATTGGTTTCTTTTCAATTTTTTCTGGCAGGTGAGGTACACATGGCATTATTGTGTAGATTAAAATTCCTTCTTATGTATAATTAAACTCGCCGTTTAGAAGGTTTGGTTATAAGTGAATTTATAAACTGATTTTATTTCTATTTTGTAACTTATTTAATGTTTTTTTACTTCCCTTGTCTAAGTTGTAATTCTGAAAAAGTCACCTACCGATATATTTTCAAATCTTAACGTTTTAGGGTCTCTGTCTGTCTGTCTGTCTCTTGGCGGAGTAATTCAACAACTATTTGTTGGTGAATTATATCTACCTTACATGAAACTGACAAATATATACAAAGTGAGCACCTTAACAAATAAAATTTTATTTGTGCTTTAACTGAGAAATGAGTAAACATGAAAATTTCCACATAGCTCAGGCTTTACCTTTGACAAAAACGAAACAGATACAGGAGGAATGCTGTAAAGTAGAAAAAGAGTCAACGAAAAATGCGTTCTATTTAAGGAAGTCGCGACGCAAGAACGCTCGTGAAGGGAATGGGCGATGTGCTTACGGAATATTTCCAAAAGAATTTCTTTCGCAGCCGCTGTCGTTCGAATTCGATCGCCGGTTATGTTTTTTATTTGAAAATTGATGTAATTTGTATTACCAAATGTTTCCTTCTATTGTTTCGGTTTCATTAAAAAACGTGAAGATATTTTACCAATATTTTCCTTTGATTTTAAAATTATTTAGTGTGATAACGTCCACTTGCGAGGGAAGTTCTGAGTAAAGCCATTTACAGTTTTTTTTTATATTATTGTTAGTAATGCTATAGGGTAATTGTTTTCTAAGAGATTATCTGCAATAAATTAAAAAATTTTGTGGCACTTTTTACGCAGCTGTACTAAACCTATGAACGGGTTTTCTATAATTTATTGCTGTACGGGAACTGAAATTTAAATATCTGCCCTTATCATTACGTCATTTGCATAGCCTTGGTAAAACGAAATTGTTGGTTGTTATTTAAAGCCTATTTCCAATATAAGTTAGTGCAAAATTCGCAACACTGCAAGATATGGGCGAACTTCAAATTGTTTGCGATAAATTGTGTTATTGTATGAAAAGCATGTACTTTCGAGGACAAATTGTAATAAAAATTTCTGTTTAGGTGTGTTTGTGTTTTCTTATATTGCATTCAAATTATTTTCAACTACTTGTAATACGAGGTTTAAAGGTTTGTTAGGAAAATAAAACATATTTTTTTGGTAACATTATGTTATGAATAAATTCTTTGAAATAATAATTATCTCGCATTTTTTACTCGTAATGTTTGATAAAAAAAATATAAAAATTTTAATAAATTATAGATTGGGTTCAAATGCGATGCAACTATAGGTCGTGAAGGTGTACCTGGTTTATGTAATTTAGGAAGTCCACAAACCATATAACAGATAAATTACGAGCAGGCGGCAACGGGAATCGAACCCACGACCTCTCAAATGCTAAGTAGGCGTGCTGATCACTAACCTACAGAGTTCGGTATTAAATTTCTTGTATTCGTGGATATTTATGTATTTATTGTGGAGTAACTGATGAGATTATTGTTATAATTTTTCGTCGTTTAATAGGGCTTTAACATTGGTTTTGTAGCCTTTTCGTGTTATGTCAACTTTTTTGTGTTTTGGCAGAATTTGTTACTAAATATTTTACTGCATATCCCGTTTCCTTGTCAGATTTAGAATCATCCGTAAAGAAGAATTGGAAAGTTTTATATTTTTGTATTAAGTGCAGATAGCACTGCTTAATTACATCTGCGTTGATACCTTTTATGTTTATGTATAACTAGTCAAATCTGACTTCGGATATTTTCTCAAGCCATGGTGGTTCTGTTCTCTTTCCGGCTAAGTGTAGCAATTGTTCTAGTAGAGATAAGGTACCCATTACAGTAGTTGACTTGGCAGACGATGATTTATTCCGTGTATACTATTCTTCAGAGAATATATCACTCTAGAAAAGGAATAAGATATGGTGCTCAACATGAGCATGTTGCTTAATTCTATAGCAAGCTTTCTCGCGTTTTAAGCTTAAAGAAGTTGATGCTGAATGTGCATATAGACTTGCCCTCAGGCAGGTGTAGAATGCTCCTGTAGCATATCGAATGGATGATGTTTAGTGGAGCTGGTCTACTGGGTTACACAACCGTAATCTAGTTTCGAGAGTATTAATGTTTTATGAGGGAGTAGTAGGATGTTTAGTTCAGCTCCACAGCTAGTGTGAGCCAAATATTTTATTGAGCGTTCTCTTACAAGAGGAGACCAGGTAAGCTATAAAAGCTTTCCATGTATTTAAGCTTTTTATTAAACAATACTCCAAGATATTTAAAAGAATTTACATTTTCTATTTAATTTTCATGTAGGGTAAATATGGGATCATTAACACAAGTGGACATTTTTCTACAAAAATGTATAGCCTTGTTTTTAGCTATCGATATCGAAAGATTTCGTTCTGTTAAAGCTCGTGAGAGTTCTGTCAATCAATTTTCTAGTGTTTCTTGAGTACCATCGCTCCTGTTGCTTGCTTTGAATAATACGATATCAGCTCGTATGCGCAGTAAAGTACCAATTTACTAACCGTCAACAATGAGGAGTCGATTGCTACTGAGAACAATGTGGCACTTAGCGGCGACCCTTGTGGTGTTCCATGTTTAAGGACAAATGGATCTGATAAAGAATCATTTACTTTGACATTTATTATACGACCATCTAAAAAGCGTTTTATAAATAGACCCAAATTTCCCCTCATCCTCCAGTCGTAGAGCTGGCAAATTACGTCATCGTGCCGTACAGTATTAAATGCATTTTTTATGTCAACAAAAATGGCAGAGGCATACAAGTTGTAAAGTTATTAATCGCATTTTCCAAAAACACTATTGCATCGGTAGTTGAGTGACCTATTCTAAAACCAAATTGGTAGCGCGCCAGTAACTCTTGTTGCTCTAAAAGCCACTTCAGTCGGAAATTTACCATTCATTCTAGTAATTTGACAATGCAGCTTGTGAGGGACACAGATCTATAGTGTGATGGTTCCGACGGATTCTTTGGCGATTGGAATTATTATAGTTTGTTCCAGCATACATAATACCGTTAAGTGATCCTAATAAACGATGTTTCACTTCTTGAGTTAGGTTTGTAATGAAATCAAATCGACTATCATCACGACCTGGAGAATTACTTTTAGAATTCTCTATCGCGTATTCTAGTTCTTCTAAAATAAACGGCGAGTTGTTGGGATAATTACCTCCAGTGGTAAAAATTTTATGTTAAGTGTGTTGTTCATCATTTTCCTCATTCCAAGATTATGCAAAATTTTTTGTTAATGAGTTTGTGTTATCTTTCGAATTCCTTATTATTGTATCACCTATAGAGATAGATGCAATAGAATTTATTGGTGCTTTTCCTCTTATTCGTCTAACCTTATCCCAGACTTCTTTGAAGGTTCGTATTTAAGAACGATACATAGTTTTGCACAATTTCCTTTTGACAGTTAATATTGCTCTCTTCCTTTCAAATCTAATAAAATTCTCCTGAGTTGGATAACGTTGAAATTTCTATAATGCCCTTTTTTTTCTTTTATTGAAAATTTTGTTACTTCAGACCACCATGGAGGTTTTTTGGGACGTTGTTAAGGAACCCCATAAATTACTGTGGCATTAAAGTCACCTAAAAGAAGAAATGGAGTTGGAAGTTATTTTATTATGTTTGCAAGACCTTAGAAAGTTCAGTTTAAGGTGGGTAACTCTATCGAACATACGGTTACTTCAATAGGATATGCAACCTTAACAGCTACAAATTTTAGATTTGAATTTATATCTAAGTTTGAAGCGAAACACTCATTTTTAATAAGAATCGTTACGCCACCATAAGTTCTTGCACCATCTTGCGCCTCTTGATTCTTGTATACATACACATATCGGTGAGTATTGGTTAATTATACACCTCAATGATGCTATGCTATTTAGTTTATTTACTTTTAAAATAGCTCCCGCAGAAACATCCACTCTCAACTCATGTTAGGTGTATTTTTTGTTAAATATAATGAATTAAGTGCATTTATTACTTTTTGCTAATGTCTTGCTTTAAAAGACAATTATACTTTAAGGTTAATTGGGGTTATGAGAAAAAAATATCAAATGTCACTTCTGCAACTGTCAAAGTCAGATCATTCATATGGAAAGTTAGCTGAATTCATATCCGTACAATTTGTCTCGCTTCAAATGTTAATAAGGGTAAATACTTATGATAAATATTTTATTCGTTCACTATTAAAACTAATTTTGTTTATTTTACATATACCTGATTGCTTTTACTTAATTGGGTTGATCCAGTACTCCTGGCTAGTCATTCAAATGCAACCAGCTTATTCAGGAGCTTCCATTTGTAACCCCATCGAAGATCCCTGCTCTGCAACTAGCTGTCCTAAAGAACCACTTTACCTAAATCTTCTACTTGCTCAATCGGCAACCCAACTGTCACAGTGGATAGAACACTGATGAAGACTCACGCAGCGACCCCAACAAGAATCAGCTCTCCTCGATGGTAACTCCGTTGCGGCTCATGCAAATCAAAATGGTACAGATGTATTCACCCCAACAGCAACTCCAACAAAGCTCAACCAAATCAATACAGCTGCATATGTATCCACCTCAACAGTGACTCCAACCAACCATCTCAGGTCCAGGTGTAATTACCTCGATAATAACTTTATCACAGCACATCCCAATCAAACCCAGTTACAGATGTATCCTCGGCAACTCCAACGCAATCCAACCAATTATCACAGG
The DNA here is from genome assembly GCA_940337035.1 of Agriotes lineatus. NCBI lineage: Eukaryota > Metazoa > Arthropoda > Insecta > Coleoptera > Elateridae > Agriotes > Agriotes lineatus. Next base: position 21,633,203 of record OW679201.1, on the reverse strand, counting down.
TCCAGATGTATTTACCTCACCAATCCTATTATTCTTAATTCTTCTTCAAGTAGTATAATGTCAACTTTCTTCATATTATAGTTTGTTTAAAATTATTTTATTTGCCTTTGTTTTATATTTAGTTTTCTCTTATACACCCTTTTGCCCCTTTTACACTATTCCAATAATAAATGCATTTTTATATAAGGGTTTTATTATAAAAGAAATTATACCAAGTTTTAGTTGTTCATTTTAGAATAAAAAATTTGTTGTTATTTTTAAAATTAAAATTTCACCATAGCAATACTAATACATCAATTTTTTCAAAATTAACGCTCCTAGATTATTTATTAGGACAATTTATTTATATTTGACATTTTTAAATGACTTTTAAAAATATTAATTTAGTTTATAACCTTCACATGAATTGAAACTATGTTATACTTTGTACTAATTGTTATTTAAATTCAATTATGAATTGTTTTCTGATAACACAAAACAACCATCCAAATAACTCCAAAAATAATTTTTAATTGATATGTTAGAACATTTTCTGAATATTAAATGTATTACCGGATTGGAATTTTTTATCTGTAACTTATTAAATAAATTTCTAATAACTATACTGCTCTTTTACTATTAAATTCGCCTTTGTACATTTTATAAAATAAGTACTTTATCATTCCCTGATTAATCTCCCTAGTTATGATTAACAAAACAAAACAACCTACCAGTCTTGAGATGCTACCATAACAATAACTGTGGTGATTTACTAATGAAACCATTGCAGTTCTATTGCAAAACATTGAGCAACGTTCGACGCAATGTTAGTATTAGTGATTGAAGTAAGATCATCCATAAAAATAAATATAGAAATAAATAATACAACGAACTAACACAAAATATATACACATATGTAATTATCGACTAACTTTATCAAGCTAGTTATCACAGACTAAGAAATTTATACCCTCTCTCTTATTTAGATCCTGGGTTTCGGGGTTTTCCCTTAGGCCAACCTTTCTTCTTATTATTATTAATTTCATAGTGTACCATTTGATCTATAGATTCTAAGCTAGATTCTACGGATGCTAGTGTTTTTGCAGAGTTTGTGGAGATGCTTCCCGTTTTATTTTTTCCATTTCTTCGCTTGTTTCCATTTGATTTCACAAACTATTTGAATATCCTGATATCTGTGGAGATAATATTTTTTATCTATGACCACCACTAAAAGTAGGCCTTTTAGCGCTAGCTTGTTTCACTAAAAGTGACGTTTTATAGTTTACCGTGGTTAAAGAAATCTGCTGTGTACTTTTAGCCCATGTGCTAAAAGTGAAGCGAGGTTATAAAACTACAATTTCGAACTGGAAGTGAAGTTGTTCTAGCTGCTTCTTGCGTTACAGGTAACGTGTTTTTGAAATAATTAAAGCGTTATGTAATGAATACAGTCAGATGCGGAGTATTAATAATTACATTTTGTAACTGACCTCGGCTACTGTCATTCGCAAACATTCTCCCGCGCACAAGGCCTACTGCTTATTATGACATAAATTATAAGTGTCGTAGATGCAAACCTTTGTTAAATAGATATTTATGGATTAATAACGGTAAAATTAAGGTCGTAGATAAAATATTGTATGCAACGAGTGCTAAAAGTCGTTTATGCATTTTCATGTCTCGTGCATAATCGTCAACTTTTAGCACTTGTTGCATAAATAGCTATTGTGCACTTTCTCGTGTGGAATCTATATCTATGTCTGTCTCTACTGTGCCAATAACCTCATTCCTTGATAGAGAGCAGATTACTTCAAGAGTTCGATCACTTGTTGATGTGTTAGCACATGGAACATTTGGAATAAGCAACTACTATTGGTCTTTGAGTATTTTAATAATTCCTGGAATAAAACCTGGAGAAGTTGATTAACAAATCTTGTAGATGCTAGGAATTGCGTCACATTTTCTGCTGCGCTTGCAAATTATTTATTCATCAAAACCAACTCTTCGTTTTCCCAGTTCTTACGACAGTTTAACTTAAAGTTGTAAGTCTTTATCATTATCCAATTTTAAATCCCCGCATTCGTCGCTCTTTCATTAGTAGACAATAACTTTCTTTGTATTTGTATTGTCTGCTTTATATTTATTTATTTATATCGCACTCAGCCAACAGCCGTTAGGCCAATTATAAGCGTCGCTGTACATTTATGGGGACTTCCAACCCCACTAACGACTGCCATGATGTTGTTATGACCGCCGGGACCAACTATTTCCGTGACAGCAGTATGACGAGGCCCCGAGAGATGCAGCCGTGGAACTCCCATTCAAGTTCTGACCAGAAAGAGCGTTGCTTAACTCTGCTGATCGAACGTGGACGCTTGTTCAAGCTACGCCACCCGGGACCTTATAGTAAGTTATAGTCGTGACTGTCCGCTTTCTTCTTTCTTTCTTATTTAATTTCTTTCTTAATTATATTATGGAATTAGAAAGATCCAAAATATAGATCCTGTATGTACTAAGAGATAAGCCATTAGATCCACAAATCAAGAACCATGTGATTTAGCAAAAAGATATTTCATTTGTTTTGCTTGAAAGTAGTATACATAAAGTCTAAAATCGACAAAAATTAGGTACTCCATGGTTTGTGGATCCAAAACAAATCACCTAAATGTTCAAACTCTTGCATATACAGGCACTCTAAATTAAAGTAGATCTATTTGCAATCTCTGCGACAAAGAATAAAGTAAGCGGGGTTATACCCTATACCCTAACAAAGCTACACTCTTATACAGGGTGTTTCATTAATAATTGGAAATATTTTAACTGTAGAATCCTGGGCTCAAATTATTAATATTTAACCCAAATCACTTAGATAAAATGTGGCTCGTTACTGAGATATAGGGTGTTCCATTTAAAAATTTAAAAATGATTTTTCCCCATTACTTTAAAACTATTTGACGTATCCGTATCATATTTGGCAGGAAGTTTAGACACTGTAAACCATGCTAAATTGTGTTAAATAAACGTTTCTGACTACTACCAGAGGCGTACCACAGGGGCAAGTGAGTGGTTGACCCTTCCCAAATTCTACGCCACTGGCGGAATTTCCATTTTAGCACAATTTTTCGACTCTCCAATACTTACTATATAAATAACATACTCTTTCTTCGTCACGATAACGTCAATATTTTTCGAGATATTTAAATTTAAACAAAGCGGAACAGTTATTTTGATTTTAATGTGTATTAATTATGTTGGTGTTTTATGTCATAAGATTGCATTTATTACGCAAATGAAACTTTAATCCGTATTAACAAAAAAATATAATGTTATTTATTGAAATTTATTGAAACGAATACATGGATACATTTTTTTTATGTTGAATGCATCTATGTATTAGTTTCAAGACATTTCAATAAATAACATTATGTTTTTTTGTTAATACGGATTAAAGTTTCATTTGCGTAATAAATGCAATCTTATGACAAAAAACACCGACATAATTAATACACATTAAAATCAAAATAGCTGTTCAGCTTTATGTTTAACTTTAAATATCTCGAAAAATAATGACGTTATCGTGACGAAGGAAGTGTATGTTATTTACATAGAAAGTATTGGAGAATCGAAAAATTGTGTTAAAATGGCAATTCCGCCAGTGGCGTAGAATTTGGGAAGGGTCAACCACCCACTTGCCCCTGTGGTACGCCTCTGGTAGTAGCCAGAAACGTTTATTTAACATAATTTAGCATGGTTTACAGTGTCTAAGCTTCCTGCCAAATATGATGCGGATACGTCAAATAGTTTTAAAGTAATGGGGAAAAATCATTTTTAAATTTTTAAATAAAACACCCTATATCTCAGTAACAAGCCACATTTTATCTAAGTGATTTGGGTTAAATATTAATATTTTAAGCCCAGAATTCTACAGTTAAAATATTTCCAATTATTAATGAAACACCCTGTATATAGCGGAGTCGATAAATCTACTAGACTAGAGCAAAAGGTGTGAGTATTCTAATACACAAGAAACATTACGACGCTTTTGAAAACTTAAACTATATATCAGAAAGAATTGTCGCGGTTACATTAAAAATTTCAAATAGAAAAATGCACATCCTTACCGTTTATACTACATATAGGATTGCAAATCCAAAGCAGATGATAAAGATAATTTCTACGACACATTGTAATGATACATAAATATGTTGCCCAAAACCGATCCAGTAGTAATCCTAGGAGATATTAATGCCCGAATAGATAGTTCCAAGGGTTAAACAGAGGATTAACGAAAATATATGTAATGATAACGGTGATACATTAACACAATTCTTTATAATTAACGACCTATAGATTAACAAAGCCTTTTGAAATCATAAAACACAATATAAATATACATGACAAGGGACGACAATAGACTGTGTAATAACTAATGCACATATTTATACATCACAAATATTAAATCAGACATTGGAAGTGACCATAAATATTGCTATTAGGGAAAATACGCATATACATTCAAAAGCGTAAAATTAAAAAGCCAAAATACGTAGAACTAAATATCGAACAACTTATAGTTATGTTTAAATTTTTTTAGAAAATTCAAAATTAAATAATTAGCTGACTTGCAGCAATATGGTAAATATTGTTTTTAATAATAATAAGTTGAGTACCTTAATAAATAATTAGCGACAAAGTCGTATTTATGTACATTTCAAAACGCCGCGCCGTGCAAGTAATGTTGTATCGTGGTAACGGCACAAACGAGTGAAAAAGTTGCAAAAAACCAGTCCATTTAATAGCAGGCGTGTAAACCAACTTTTCCAAATTACAGTTGATAAAATTCAAATCACATAATAACCACATTCATTCTAAGCGCAGCCATAAGTCACACTCGGAACCGTACCAACAACTGCTAAGGCGCTAGATAATTACACAGTATTGACTTAGAGAGTTTCAAAGGTATAATTAGTTTTGGTGAATGCCAAATAGGATACAAATTTGGCTTAACTGCTTTTAGCGGATAAAACACCTCTCGGTGCACGCATCTGCCGCAATTCCTTTATTCCGAATTCTTAGACTCCGCTGCTAACGGGCCTGCGCGGGAAAGTTACAGTTTTTAATAACTGCTCAAATGGTGGGCCCTGTCAAGCTAATTTGAAAAATTGCATTTGATTGATGCCGAGCGTTTGCACTCGCGGCCCCAAGTGAAGATCTTTTAATGCTAACAATCTCTGAAGGCGTGAAGCTAATATTATTGAAGTCTGCAATTAAGAAATTATTTGTTGATCTAGAGGCTGTTCTCACCTATAACATTTTTGCACGATGCAGATGGGAATTTCAGTGCTAGACTGTGAATGTTGAAGCATTGACTTCTTTTATTATTTCAGAAAAACTTTAAATAGCTTCTGTGTAACGAAAACATACTGCATTCCTGCATTATATGGATTAAAAATGTTCCATATGCTTGAAGTAAAAAATCGAACATATTAAAAATGTTTAAACCCACATTGTCTTATAACGAAGCAACCTACAGACATTTTCCAAAGTGTATTCATCTCTCATTAAATATGCCTACTCTTAAAACATTTTCATATGAAGGTACTAAAGTCATATTATATGAAAGCGACCGGATAGTGAACAATCGGACTTGTTTCGGCCACAATCGGGTTTACTTGCTTACGTCGTCCTCTTCACTTTGTTAAATACTTATAAGCCTGTAGCGTTTCTGACCGATTAGTTAAAGAGGCTGACTACAAATCAGTGTCATTTTGGGAGCGTAGGTGCAAACCTTACCAAATGCAATATTTTTTGCGAATTAATGTAATTGAAAAGAATGAGTGCTTGGTTTGACTGTCATTCATTTTAATAACGAAACTGATTTAAATAGGCAATAAAGACAAGCTGAAGAATTTGTCTAAGATGGGTGCTACAGACGGGAGACTAGAACAGGGCTCGAAAACTAGGTCCACCGCTTAAAGTGATAGATAAAGAAACAATAAATGGTTGTATTAAGGGCGATATTCCTTTTCTCCCTTATCACGGGGTGACGTTGCACAGCCGTCAGGGTACAGGGCTGCATTGGGGTAATTTAGAAACCAGAAGCCCGAATTAGTGTGAACGAATAAGAGGTAGAGCGAAAATGGGTACTAGTACTGCACATGAAAAAGAAAAAGCAACAGAGGTATCGCGGATATATTTAAAAAAAGTATAAATTTAACGAAAGATATTTGATAGTTGTGAAATAAAACAGTATATATCAGAAGCATATACAAGGTGTCATCAAACGTGTAAAGTAAATTTTTGTGGAGAGTAGCTTACATCAAAATAAGGGAAGAAGTTATATAAGTATAGGTCCAAAAATACATCTTAAGGGATCTATAGCCCTGAGAATTGGTATATGTTTAAAAGGGATAGTTTGTGCATAAACTGGCTAGGGAGGGGAAATGCTTCATGCCATAACTTTTTTCAGTCAAAATTTTAGTAAATTCTGGTTAAGTATTCGAAAAGGTTAGATTTTTTATATAAAATAGTGCTCGTATTTAAAATAACTGAGAGCATTAGTTTTCGAGGAAAGCGAACATAAACCTGGAAATTTCCTACTTCATTAGTGTAACCTACTCATCACAATGTGTTTTTCCGTTTAGCTTTCTCGATGCATTTACGGACCTATATTTAGATGAACTATTCTTCTCACCTTGATGTAAGGTATTCACTATTAAAATTTTCTTCACACGTTTGATGACACTTTGTATAACACATATAAAGACTCTAAAAGTGTTGTCAAAATGATACAGAATATAATAACCACATTTAAAATACACAAAGAGCCGCAGCAGGGATGCTGTTTCTTCTACCATATTCGAAATTTACATTCGAGGAGCGCTAAATACATGGAGCAATAAATACTCAAGAATGGGTATACAATTTGATGAGTCAGATCTGTATACATTACTTTTCGCCAATAACCAGCTGTTGATTGCCAATGATGAAGATGTCACCTGTATAGCAAGGAAGCTTATTGAGGAATACTCAAAATGGGTAAAATCAGAATAACATACAACTTCATGCAGGCGAAATGAGAACATGCCAAGAACACAAATATTTAGGCAATATAATAACTCAGAACGGTACACATGAAAAAGACTTGCAGTATTTGGAGTGCTGAGCCATTAAAGAGAAAGCCAAGATCATAATACAAACGGTAGAATTGAATGACTTACAAAAACCATGCAGTGCCTCGATTGGAGCATTTTCCAAAAAAAAAAGAAATACGACAAAGGGCAAACCTCACAATTTCAATATCAGACAGAATTAAACAACGCCAATTATTATGATATGGTCATGCAACGAGAATGGTTGTCGGAAGGTAACCCTGTAACGTTTCGTTCTTAATTAATCTCCATTTACCTTAATCTGAAGTTAAGAGTGTTTAATCTTTGCGTGTTAAGTTACTTGCGCTCCAGAGTGCCCACGGCCGAAAGTTCGCCGTGGTGCGCAAACGGCACGATGGCTCGTGCGCCGCGCATTTCTACTATCGAGTTTGTTTAGAGAGGGAACTTGATAGCCAGCTATAAAGTCAAATTATTCTGCCGAACTCGGAGAGAATTATTCCGGGAAAGCGAAATCGGTTCTCCGACCTGACTAGCGGGCCCTCAGCTGGGGAAAAGCTCCGTTTCTGCCCCAGCTGTGCCACCAGAATTGTACCAGAATTATTCGAGAAGATCTCGTTTTAGATTTTAAAATAATAACTATTAGTTAACGCTTTCAGCTGTCCAAAAATAATTATCCGTTCTGTGAATAAATTTACTTTAGGTAAATAATCACCAATTGCCCAATAATTTCATAATTGAAAGAGCCGTATACCTGGAGATAAAGGTGCGTCGTTCTAGCTTATTCAGAGTCACGAAAACCCCCCGTCCCTTTTAGTTTTTAACTGTCACCAGTAGGTGCCTGGAAGTCGGCGCCGTAAGAGACCAACGCTAAAATTTCCCAAAAACCCAACTACGTTATGTAGTAAAAATTTTTGCCTAAAGTTCCGGCCTCGCTGTAATTCCAAAGCCCGGCCGCTCCAAATTATTTTGAACAAAACGTAGCCTGAATTTCCCGGCATAATAGACGATTCCCCAGGTCTAAAATTAACGTACCTAAAGCATTATTATCCGGCCTTGGCACGCCCGTCCACCAGCTATCACAAGGAGATAACCTCTTGCGGCTCGCTGCTATAGGTAAGCCGAATTTCACAGCTGTACACTTGAGGACACTTCGCCTTCAAGGGAAGGTAACCTAAGTTGGTATATGCGCATTTATTTGGTTTGATTAATTCAAAGCAATAAAGTAACTGATAACACCAAATAACCATAGCACTTATGTTGACGTTGGAACTAACCCTATTTTATTCTCGCAGTACTACCAACGCCAGCCAATTACCCTGGGCATTTCAGTGGCTGTCAACCAGCGAGGAATCGAACCCGCTCCTGTCATTTGGGTGGCCTAGTCGCAAGTGAAATACAACTAGATTTTATTTTGTACATATAATTAGAAATAATTTACATGCTGATTCAATTCTATCCTTAATACCTAAATTGTACATAGTGGTGAATAAATGTAATTTATATTACACTGTAATCGTTAAATCCGTCAAAGTGAATTTATGTCGGACCTGGACCCAATTTTAGAGCTACCAATTATTTGGGCAATACTAATTAATGCTACTTTTGAATAGTACACCAGGAAGCAGTGCAACCCAAAAGAGCAATTAGGGAAGATCTCAAAGATCTTGGAAGCAGAACGAAGAAAATTGCATGGAATCACTTATGTCAAGACAGGAGGCAGTGGCGATTGAAATGGGAGATGTGGCAGTAACTGTGAAACCCCCGCTCATTTATATACATAGAAAAGTATCAGATAAAGCAAACATTACTAAAGAGGAGAAATTAGATAAGATAATGAAAACGAGTCAAAGCCTAGTAATACAAGAACAACAATTAGATAGCAACCAAGGCAAACACACGGAAGAAATAGAAATAATAAAACTGGAAAATGAGAGTATGGAAATCATTAGTGTAAAAAGGAAATGGAGAACATTAAGGAGAGACTAGAAAGAATGAAAAAAGGAAATTTTTAAAAACGCAATTGTACAAATATTACACATAGATACGAGTGATCAAAACATTTTAAAAGTAGGCATGGAAAAGTTCATTGAAATACATCTGGAGATAGAAGTAGCAGCAAAAGAAGCAGACAACTGAATCAAAAATGAATTTAAATTAACGGTGATACGACAAAATAAGAGAGAGCCATACAAGGAAAAATAGGGGAAATGCCTGGGGAAGAGAAAATAAAGGAGAAGCATGTAAAAATTGGAGTTCAAAAAGTTTCAATAAAAGAGCAATCATTTGTCCGAAGTGAAGATAAAAGAGAATTGATCAAAAAGTTAGGCAATGGAAAGGTGAAAACGACAACGAAATGAGGGGCGAAAAACATTACGATTACGGAAAAATGAGATGCAAAGGAGAGAACTAGAGTAAGAAGAAAGTTAAGGCCAGGAACAAATCAAAAACAATCAATTTGATATGAAAAAGGCAAAGAAAGATATGTAAGCTGGGTACGTGGAATTACGTCAAGGTGAACGAATTAGAGAGGTTTAAAAGAACAGGGCTAGAGTTTCTGGCAATATCAGAAGCAAAAATAAGGGCCAAGGATGTGTAGAACTAGCAGCAGGACATAGGTTTATCTGTAGTGAGGATAAGCCAAGAGGACAGAGAGCCAGCAAGAGTGAGATGTATAATATGTAGAAATCTACGTGGGTAAACGGTTAAATGTAAAGTTGGCAAGATGGTCGAAACAGTATTAAGCGAAAAGGAAAAGATATAAACAATAATAATAGTGCATAGACTTACTAAAGGTGACACAGTAAAAAATAAGGACAAATTCTGGAGAGACCTAGTTAAGATTAAAACAGAAAGTAGCCGAACAATAATTATAGCAAGAGAATTTATCTGCAGGTACGGCGACAAAAAAAAGACAAGGGAATGTTAAAGTTCTTCAGACTACACAATCCTATCATATCAAACACTTTCAAGCACAAAAATACAAAAATACAGCAAAATAGAACCGAGCAGAGAAGATTAGATATACAGTAGTAGAAAAAAAGCGGAAAAGTAATATTAGATGTTCAGGCTCACAGAGTCCCGAAAATAAGTATTTAACATCTATTAATAACCAATAGAAATGAGAGCATAAACCCAGAGCTAAAAGCAGGAAATCACAGTATAGGGCTATAAGTTCACAGTAACTTAAAAAAATATTTCTAAAATAGGAGACAAATACGCAAATGGAAAGGTAAGCGTAAATAATTGTAAAGTATATTTTTTATATAGGTTGCCAAGTGAGGGATATATAGCAATAACAATAAACAAAAAGAATGGTGGAAAAATTTAATAAAAGAACAAGAAACAATAAAGAACAAGAGAAGAAGAAAACACCTATACTAAATAATATAACAAAAAATTATGAAGCATATAAACATCAAAGAAATGTAGTCAAGGAAATGGTGACAGCAGAAGAACATAAAAGCTTAGAAAAGTTTGAAGAAAAATTGAAACTGCTTTGTTACAAAGGTAAGCAAAAATTGAAGCCATTGCATTTTTTCATTTGAGTCTAAGTGACACTGCAAATTTTAGCAAGCGACGTGCCTAGTTACCACCGTTTTCTTAACAGCATCCCTAGTTTAACTTTTCTAGATATTAATTATAAACTAAACTTAATAAATACAAGAATAACCCAGCTTTTACTTAAAACTAACATCACAATCTATATCTACAGTACTAAATGAGTATTTATTTCCCTAGCACCTTCCAACGTTTGCCAAATTATACAATGATGTCTATTCCTCGTCATATAAATCCCAAATTTCAAAGCCGCACGCTTATTCATGTCCGTATTCTTATTATTCAGATAAATTCTATCTTTACACAACCTAACTTATAACCTACATCATAACTTGAAATTCGTGTTACTATGGAAATGTCAACCCAAACACATTTCGTTAACAGGCACTACCGTTGTCATCTTCCTGGATCAAGCTGCTGGTATACTGCATGATTGACTGGCTTGGCTTCTTTCAGGTGCTTATTTCAATCGACTTAATGTGCTAACTTTCTGTTTACACTTATCATAACTTCGCTTTCTTATTAGCTGTGTGCTTTTTTAATTTTCTTGTTGTATCAGATTATACAGCTGCTTGTTCATGACTTTGATTATCTGTTGAGGTACCCTCTAATATTATGCGAACGAACAGAAATTTGTTAACCCAAATTAATTTCCCAATCTCCTACAGAACAATTCATCATTAACATAAAAAACAAAGTTGAAATACTACATCAACGTAAACAAAATACAACTAAAGCTAGCGTTTGTAATATACTAACAAACTATAAAAATAAAAGCTATAACAATAGAATTGCTATTTTATAAAATAAAGTCTTAGTAAAAATAAATGAAATTCAATCTTTATTTTTATTTAATTCGCACTCAGCCAACAGCCGTTAGGCCAATTATAGGCGTCGCTGTGCAGTTATGAGGACTTCCAACTCCACTAACGACTGTCATGATGTTGTATGACCGCCGGGACCAACTTTTTTCCGTGGCAGCCGTACCACGAGGTGCCGAGAGATGCAGTCGTGGAACTCCCATCCAAGTTCTGACCAGAGACAGCGTTGCTTAACTCTGCTGATCGAACGTGGACGCTTGTTCAAGCTACACCACTCGGGACCCTTAAAGAAAATAACCCAGAGCACATTGTAGCCAATACCCATAAAACTAAAAAAAACTGTAATTATGACACAAACAGGGTATCAAACCAAAATTTAAACACTTTTAAATGAATGTGACACCTATAAAACGGAAAATGTAGACTCCACACAGATTATCCAAAATCAAAACAATAAAGTAATTAAACAACTGCAATACAGTTTGGATAGAACTCCATCGGAAAACGGATGGGAAATATGGAAAGCGAATGTTAACGAGTGTTCTATTCACAGAAGTTTTGCAATGGCATTTCCACACGTGTGTTACATAATATTTTTCATACGGCGGCTCCGCATTCTACAAGATATTTAATTTGTTAAATTTGACATTACTCACAAGAGTGCAAAGAGGGTTGATATAAAAGTAGAAAATGGTCACTTCCTACACGCCAATGCGAGTACTTTCTGCCTCAAAAAAGGAAAAAACATAAGTCTTCAGGAATATAGTAACCTCATTTGTTGTAATGGAACACCCCCATTTATTTATGGACTTCGAAAATTACAGAAATCCAGTAATAAAAAATCTGGCGTGATACAATCACACAACTTCCTTTTACAGTGATGTTATAATTAGTCAAACATTTCATTTTTAATTTTTAAGCATTTGTCAAAAACTTTCAGAAATTACAAATTCTACAAAAACGGTACAAAATAGAGCGTTAGTTGAACAGACAAATTTTCTCTAAAATTTTAAGCAGAATTCAATAATGAAATAATATACCGGGTGTTCTATTTAAAATAGGAGTTAATAAGAAAAATAGAAAGAAAACCAAAGAAACCCACTTTAGAAGTATTCAACTAGAAAATCACCTATCTCACGTCAATGCACATTAAAAATGTAATAAGAATGTAAAGTTTGAAGAAAATCGTTTAGAGATGTTTTTGACAAAATCGAAAAAAACTGAAAAATCCCAAGAGTAAACACCTACTTCCGGTGATGCGATTTTCTTCAAAAGCTTGCTGTCTCATCTACATAGTACACAACACTTATATATGAAGTTTCAACGTAATACTTCTTTTCGTTTTTGAGATATGCTGTTCACAGGCAGACCACAGACAGACAGACGCACAGACAGACCAATGAAAAAAAAAATGTTTTTTTGGGATCAGGGACTTTGAAACGTGAAGATCTGTTGTAAACTCAATTTCGAATTTTTGGTGTGAATCCAATACTTCCTTTATCGTAAAAGGAAGTAAAAAAGAAAACCAATTCATTAATTATAAATAGATCACAACCCTATTACAGCAGAACCATTCTAGTTTTGCGGCCTAGGTAAGCCATGGAAGGCGCTGTGATCATAACTAATACCACTAATTTGGTAATACATGTAGTAAAATAAATGTCATATTTGGTTATGTTATAACTGTCAAGGAATCATTAGCGGCGATTGCAGGAATTAGTAAAATTTGTCTTACCACTGCAATGTGTAGTGTAGGTTTTGTTGCATTCGAAAAATTTAGTTTGAAGCATCGCATCGCAGATAATTCACTGTTGCTACAACCGCGCTTGTTACTTTAGTATGCACAAACTCTATAATTTAGCATAATTACTTAAATTTAAAGGTTTTTAGTACGCCACTGATGTGTTCCATCATTTTAGGTAAATCAGGTTAGCAAGTTAATGTCAGTTCGACAAATGTCAAAAATTGTTACCAATATGAAGCGCAGGAATGACTAGACTCTAATATTAGTGCTGTTTTTTGACGCCCCCAAAGCTACATTGGTTCTGCTGTAGGGAAAGGTTGCCGGGATTGAACCACTTTTTGATTTTTACCCATTTATAAACAGATAAATACCTTTTCTTCAAAAGTTTATGTAAGAACGTTTTCTTACATGTGTTTTCCTTTAAAGTGTGAGTTACGATATTACACAAGCCAGTTTTCTAGGAGAAACATATTTATTACTAAACCCTTGCACATGGTCCATTCGAGGAAACGGGTTGCCACGAATGGACCATTCAGTGTCTCAATTGGACCACCAGTATTTACATAATAAATACCATCAATTAAAGCGAATATAACCGTTATTCGGAATTATTAAACAAATACAAAAAAAAACAACACAAACATAGAAAGATAGAGGGACAACCAAACAGACTTATTCATAATCATAACCCTCTAACTGCAGACAATAAAAGACAAAAATAAAATATTCTGGGGAGGCTCACTTTACCACAAATAGCCTGTAATTATTTCGACTTACTTGGACATTGAAGTTATATTCAATTTTTCATGTCTTTTACACAAAATACTATACCAGGATTCATCAGAGTTTTCACCAGTGGTCTTACTTCCGGAAGTGGAAGGCGTATCTGTTCATGAGATTCCCAAACCCGGATTTCTCTTTTGTGTTTTGCCTTGTTTTGTTTTTTTTTCTCGAGCTCATCTTATATGGGTTTGCAGTTAAAACTCTGTCATTTTATTCATTTTATCCAAGTGTAGCTTTAAAGTGGCGTTAGGTACGCCGTAAGTTTTAGGGCAATGTAGGTACGCATTTGAACTGAGTTCACCCTTTCGAAAATAATTTACTGCCAAATTTAGTTCCCCACTTACCCGTTTGTAATATTTCGTTTTTAGGATCCTAAAAGAATGAACAATTTATATAATTTCTGTAAGTTTTTCACGATTGGACCGGTTCTATTGTAGAAACAGCACGTGGTCTATTCGGGAAAACATGCACGTTTTCTACCCCAAATTACCCCATGTACCGTAAAAATATAATAACCATGCAAATTAATATTTAAAAAGTAACCTAAATCATAAATCTAGTTAAAAATGTCAATAGTTTAAAGAATTATTCACTTGCGGCTTTGATATCTCATTCGGCAGGTTACGGATAAATTACAGTAACAACACCTGTATACAAAATGGAGTGGGAAAAGTCAAATGACTCAATGCACAAATGAAAACCTTGGTAATTTGTCAGCAGTAACGGCAACAGAGCCTTCTAACCATGTTTGATGGAATTAAAATCTTTATTTGACTCTAAAACTGTTGTGGTCCCATCGAGGAGCCAGTTGAATCCCAGCAACCTTCACCTACGTAGTTTTATCTAGGCACAGTTTTATTATATCGTGTGTTCCAAAACAATCTCATTCGCAGCATGCCATGATCAAATTGAAGTTTGCCGTAACTTGAGATATACAATGATTCAAACGCACTACCATAAGTCAGAGAGAACTAAATTACATCTTGAGCTAGAACTATTTCCCTAAAAATATAGAAAACACTAACAAAAACAATTTTTACTGACCGTAATGGTTATTACACTCGTTGTTGTTGTGTACATGCCATCTTATTGTCAATTTTGCTTGATACAATTAAACTTAATGCAGTGTAAACTTTTACATGTCACAGTGACAGATGTTTTCATAAACAAAATGCAATCTAACATTCACCTACAGACTTAAGTTAAGACATGACTAGGTTTTTTTATCTTTCCTTCCAAGGCCTACCCTAAATTAGTTTTTTTAACACACGATATAAATGCGCTAATTAATTTTAACATATGAAACATTATAACCCCAAGAAGTGTCTAACTGGTAAGACGGATTTCGATTCATTTATCTAACTTTAAAAATATTAATCGTGGTGAAACGTGTGTGTATATTAATTTTAAGCAAAAAATACGTATATGGAAGTATTATCCTTTAAGTAACTGATATTTTAGTGCATTTTCAATAGAAATGCATTTCAAAGGTTTACAGTCTCAACGAAGTATTGATTTTGTATTTTTCATAGTTTGTCTTTTCAGGCCAGATGCAGACTAAACTATTATCTAACGGGAAGAAATAATATTAATAGTGTGTGTAGCCATCACAAATTTATTGAGCGTTAATTTCAAGCATGCTTCATTATAAAGCTCTATTTTATGTTTTTAAAAATGGTTAAGTTCTGAAAGACGTTTTAATATGGGTTCTTTTAACTAGTAGTAGTTTAATAAACATTATTTTCTTGGAACTCTAAAAGACTAGTTTAAAGTAATCAAAATCGTAAATATTTTAATGGTTTTGGAGAACTCCATCTTGTAGCAGGCTATCTAAACTGCGAGTATTTCCATAAAATCACTACAAGACTGAGAAGAAATTGTAATTTCGCCCCACCAGTTCTTCACGTCAGGACTATTTCATAGATGTTTTATGGAAATCATTGAATTTCAACGATAGATTTTTAGAGCTCGAAAATATTAGTCTAGAATTGTAAATTGAAAATGTAACATTTTAGACGTTTGATAAACTTTCATCAATCTTGTTTGGATACTGTTGGATACCATTCACGGAATGATGTGTTGAAACGAACTAATGTGAATGTGGCTTATAAATTATATGTTAACCAACTACATGAACTCCCAAATTTGTCAAAAACAGTTTTCCGTTATCCACCTCCCGGTGTAACATTATTAAAACCGTGAATTAAATCAGCCATTATAAAATCAATTGAAACACGCGACAAAATGAATAAAAAGTACTTGTCTGGCAACAATAATATCCTTTTATTTGAAAGGTACAAAACTACCGAAATAAACTTACTAAAATAATTGATACAGCAAACAAAACTCATACAAATAAAATAAATAAATCCAGAGGTAAAAGTGAAGAAGTATGGCGAATTGTAAACGAGGCAGTTAATAAACCAAAACAGCAGTCGTGTGACTTGGTGTTAGAAAATAGCGAAGGAAATCATATTACGAACAAAAATGAGGTTGTTAGTATGTTCAATAAACATTATGTTTCTGTTGAGGAAAACATGGCTCAAGAAATCAAAAACAAAAATCCACAACAACAAAATTTGTCGTTAATACTTAAAGTCCGAATCAATCTGTATTTTTATTTAATGTAACTGAAAATGAAGTACAAAAACATATACAAAAATTTAAAAAAAACAAATCTATAGGTAGGTTAGTTCAAATTTCAACAATAACTGTTAAAAAGCGAGTAATTTTTTACTTACCCCAATCACATATCTTATAAATTTATCTTTTAAAACAGGATTTTTTCCAGATTCACTTAAAGTCGCTGTAATTACTCTAGTTTCCAAATCTGGAAATAAACTAGAAATGGCCAATTATATCCCCATTTCTGTCATTAGTAATTTTTCGAAACTTTTTGAGAAATGTTTGAAAAGCAGTATACTAAACTTTTTAAATAAAAATAGTTAATGTCAATTCCCAGTTTTATTTTGTTGAAAACGTTTCTACATTTGATGCCATGATTTTCCTTACAAGTAAATCCATAGCTCGTTTAAGAACGGTAGTAGATGTCTTGCTACCTTTTTAGATCTCGCAAAAGCATTTGACACCATATCGCACGAAATGCTGATAGATAAATTAGAAAAATATGGGATTAGGGGAAATGCAGATAATTTAATAAAAAGTTATTTGAATAATAGAGTCCAACACGTTTATTGTAAAATATAGAATTCCGCAATGAACTGTACTTAGCCCTTTGCCTTTAATATCTACACAAACGATTATTTGTTGGATATTAACATAAATGGTCAAAAATGATAGCATAATATACCTATCACACTGTGCTCTTCATAGAGAAACAAAGCTGGTCTACAGTTAAACGGGTAGCTGAAAAAAACCTGCAGATAATGCAAAACTTGTTCCACCATCTCATCCTCACAGTCAATCTGCTTCTTTTTCTTCGTCTTTTATTTAAGCATGTCCTTGTTTTTCGTCACGCTTTATTGCCAATTTAAGGAAAATCAATTTTCTTTGTTTTTCAATAAATAAAATAGGTCAGCATGATTTCAATAAACTATTTATACACGATGAGAGTTGTTCTATAAATGCAAATTGCAACTGTTAAACATCTATAAAGTTAGTTAAAGAAATAAAATATCTGAGAGTTATTTTTGATTCTAACCTAAAATGGGACAAACAAATACAATACCTTGTAAAAAATATTAAAAAATCATTTTTTATATTTTTAGAAATAAGACGCCTTTTTAATAAAATCATTATACCACGCCTTTACAGAAACAATTTTACAATATGAAATATTAGTTTTGGGGTGGTGCTTATAATATAAGCATTAAATCTTTGGAAATTATACACAAATTCACAATAAAAATCTTTTTTGGGGAAAAAGAGATGCTACCCTACCAACTTGATATATAACGAATTAAATGTATTGGGCTTCAAAGGATTATATTTTTAAAAAATTGTATTTTTATACACAAAAATAAAAACCTTCAGCAATTTGTAGACCGTAGTTATGATACCAGATCTGCTGACGGTCAGCATATTCAACCTGCACAAATTACACGTACATTTGATAAAAAGCTTGTAACATACATCGGTCCTAAAATATATAATATGCTTCCTGCTCATAAGAAAAATAATAAATAGCATAAAGTTGTTCGCATCAAGAGTATAAAATTCATTAAAGGAAATAAAAAATAAAAAAGAAATTAAACCACCAGAGCTTTGACAGATTCAAAACATCCAGATATTAATTCAAAAAATTGAATAGATTCACTGAAATTGTTTCTTCTCAGAATTTTCCATTGATTCATTGTTGGTTGTATTAACCTTATATATGTACCAATTGGTTTATAAAAATTTTATTTTTATACTATTTGCATTGCATATTTATGTTAAGAGATGTTAATTTTAAGAAATTTCTGTTGGTACATACGACAATAGTCACGTGGTATTCTATTTTGTAAACTGCAGGAAAACACTTTTTGTTTTTTCTTTCATCTTTCTTCGCTTGGGAACCGTGTCTTAATTTTTTGTTTATTCTTAAAAATTAAATTGTGAACTTACATCTTATTCCTTTCTTTGAGAATTCCCTTTTCTCATTACAGAATTTGGGCGACAATTTACACGTATTGCCAAATTCCATAACCAAAACAGTTTCTGTCTTAACATCAGTTTAGTTGTAATATTTCTTATTATAAATATTTTATATCTATGTGCCTTTATACATACAAGCATTAGTAATTTGTGCAGTTTACTTAAACGTGCATATGGTAAACAGCGAAAACGCAAAAATCTGATTATACGTATTCAAAAATCCTTTAATACTTCCTGCTTTAGCCATTTTTCGACTCAGTCTAAAGAAGACCCGCGTATTAGTAGCAAATATTCTAAAAAGGGCCTGACTATCCTGTTAGAACCGCCCCATTAATCGCTTTGTAACAGCTCACGAAGGGAGGCGTTGCAAACTGCTTCCTGCTATTCCCGAGGGAAGCAACGACGTCCCTGTGCCTAACAAAGATGTCATTCACTGTTCGCGCGCCGCTGCTTCTTCCTCCTGTCATTCCTTTTCTGTTAAATAAATTAACAAGACGCGTAACTTACCTGAGTTGACAGATTTCGACAATTGCTATTATATTTTCCAAAAGTGTTTACATGTTTTTGAACGACAAGTAAAAGCAATAAAATCAAGAGGTAAAAAACATAACTTTATTAAATTATTGCACATTTAAGAGATACGTTTGGTACAGAACATTTACAAAAGGAACATTACTACTTATCTTAGCGTCTATACTAATTAAAAAATTGCACATTGAAGTGATGCCAAATTCCCAATGTTTCTGAGAAACATGCAGCACACGTGACGTAAAATTTGGCACTCTCATGAGGATCATTAATCAAGACCGCCTATTCCACAGTCTTTACAATAATAAAGAAACAGTCAGAAAGGTACAGGAACACAAATAATAAATAAAACTGTAACACTTAACTACAAATAAATAATTACACAGATCAAACTTATCGAAATCAAAAATATTGCACATAAAATTATCTTATCTTAATACTGCAGGTAAGTCGAGGTTATCCCTTTACCACAATAAATTAGACAGCTTCGTGTAAGCATTAACCTAGTTCTTATCTCTAAAATCACTTTATACAATTAAATAAATAAAAAATATTGCACAGGGTATTGCACGTAATTAGGGACTACAAACGTATTGCAGATTCACACATACTTGAGCAGGATTAAAAAAATTGTATAATATATTACTAGGTAAAGGCCTATCTTGGGTAGAGTTGCAGCATTGCTGCTATCATTATTGCGGGTTTAATTCCCGTTTTGTGCGTTATTGCATATTAAGTAATTGCGTCTCACTCATGTTCGTTTTTAAATGGACAGAGAGCAAATATTGGATATAATCCAAGCTTCTAATCAAATCTTATCAAATTTTCTTTGAAGTTATTTTACCTGTACGTACACACAGTTTTATATAAATAGTCTTGAGAATATAGTAGTATTTAATGTAAAAAAAAATAATAACTCAGTTTCGCGTAGATTGCGAATTGCAAATGAAGTGTTCGTTTGAGCGATACCAACTATGAATCAGGTCAAAACTCTGTCTATTTTAACTATAGTTCTAGAATGGCTGTGTTTCATGTAAACTGATAGAACATTCTAAATTGTCAAATGTCTTTAAAATGTCGGTGGACACTAGAAAGTTCTTAATTGTTGTATTTAATTTCTCAATTAAACCCTGGATATTTCTTAAGATTCGCGTTGAACTGGCTGAACAAGGATTTTTTTCCTTTTGTAATATTTTCAAGTTTGCAATTTGAAAATGTTTCAAAACAAAATATTGCAAGTGCTTTAATAAATATTACACTGCATGGCTCTGTTCATCTCAACTTGTGAATGGCGAAACTTAATCCCACAGAACGTTTTCACAACGCTAACTTAATTTTTTTAACCTGAATTTTTAATTGAAACGGCTTTGTACGTTAAGTTTGAAGAAAAACTGCATACAAAATTATGTCTTTTTACCTTCCAGTTAAGCATAGAACCTTTTCTTTTATTGTTTTCTGCTATCTATTTAGTTTTATGTTTTTATTTCAGACTATAACGCTTTCAACTTTATTTCACACTTTTGCAATCAAATTTAATCAACAAATACAGCTTTCACACAAATAACTTTACATTGACGAAAATCAATTTCACATAAGATCAAGACACTAAAAACACATTTCAAATTCAGGCAATTAAAGAGACTAAATTTAACAGCTAGCTCTAAATGTACAGTTCAAGCATGAGATTTTTTTACAATAACAATGGTATGTTGCTTTAAATTTATTGTTGATAATGCAGCTGTACGTATGAACGTAGTTATACGTCTTACGCTTTATTCATATTAATTAAATCCTGTTAAACTCTTATGGAGTTGATGTAAGTCCAAAGTTAAATAAACAGGTAAATACAGCTCTTTAGACATACAAATCATGTAAAAATCTATTATCATTTCTGTGAACTGTACAAATATAATTTCGTGAGTAAAATGTTAAAGTGTATTAGATCATTTTTAATTTTTAAACTGTATAAATATGTCTTAAATGTTGTAATTAAGTAATTTCAGGAAATGTTTTATTCGATTTTCAGGATATAATTTTTAAAAAATTTAATTTTTGTTATGATTCCTAGACAGCCAAGTAAAAAAATAAACTTTAAATATCAGCCTCAATTTGTAAAAATTCTGAATTATAACAATCTACCTTGTAAATAAAAGATTGAAAATGATAATTTGACATTTTCAATATAAAGTTAGCGCTTCCTTAAACAATATCGTTAAAGCTGCATTACTCGTATCATTTTCTTTCTGCAAATTTTTTATCATTTTAAAGCATTTCAGATTTTAAATTTTTTTAATGTTCAAGTTGGAAACACAATTGTGTAGTATTCTTAGTTTTTCGTTAATAAAACACAAACTTAGGTGAATATGTATAAAATGTCTTTGGTCTTTCAGCTTTCGCATAAGTGGAATCATATCTTTAGTGTTTTATCTTTCTTCCTCACTAACACTATCACTATGTTACAATTGACTTCTGCATTTATATTATCTACAGATTTATTTAATGGTACTTGTAAATTTTGTCAGGTAATTTGCATACAAGTATAGTTCCATTAAACAAACTATTGAGCATTTTAATTCGATTCTTATTCTTAAATTGTCACAATCGTGAGTAATAGAACTGGAAGTTGTAGAAGGTTCTAAAAAAGTCGTGATTTTCTATAAAAGGTCATAGCAATTGCAAAATTTTAAAAAGATGTCATAAAGGAATATTCTATTTTTCCTGGATTTTTTAGTCATAAATTCTATCAGACCGGTTGAACAAATATAATCTGTTTATGTACAACCGATCGACCTTTTTAGGCCTCATTTTCAGGCATAAAGCAAGTTTTTTTCATCCTAGCTGACGTTATTGTAGTTATTGTTTATAAACACGTATTCAGCTAAAATAACTGTTAGAACTGCCCTGTTTTTATTGGTAACGATACTATTCAACCGGGTTTTCGTTTTTAAATTAAAATTTCGATCGTACATAAAGTTTTGCATGCACGTTATTATCGTGTTATAGCCCTCTGTGCTCTGCGCCTCGTGCTACAACTTTTACGCCGCAGGCAAAAAATGCCTGTTTTGCGCCCTTGATACTTAAGTAACTATTTTAAAACTGGCTTTATCAACTTATGTTCATTGCCGTTACACTACTGAGAAAACAACTTGTCATCTAAGTTAGAATTAAACTTTTTCTATACTTTAACAAGGAACTGTTAAAGACTGAATTTGAAAAATATTTGTTTAAGAACACCATCTTATTTAAGTCAAAAGAAAGTCTGACAGTATGCAATCAATGCTTAAAAAGGTTATTTGAGAAACAGTTTACCAACATTAGCTCTTCAAGCGGCTCATCCAAATACCCTCCAATATTTGCAGCTCTGTCCATTTTGTACTAAATCTAAAGAAGGTACATGTGTAGTAGGACATTTCCTAAAGGGCCTGAAACTAACCTGTCGCGTTAATCCCTTTGCAGCAGTTCGCGGAGAGCGGCGATGTAAGTCTGCGCCATTTGCAGCGTTTCAAACTTGGACAGCTTCCTGTCGTTCCCGAGGGAAGGCACGACCTCCCTGAGCCTATCGAAGGCGTCGTTCAGACTGTTCATGCGCCGCCGCTCGCGGGCGTTGGCGGCGAGCCGCCTCTTCTTCATCACGTCCATGCCGGCCTGGGGCGCAGCCCCCTTCTTCACGTCCCTCTTGTACTTATTGTCGTAGCCGCCCTTGTACGCGGCGTCGTGGTTGTAGTTCTGCATGGCGGCGGCTTCGGGGAAGGCGTAGAGGTTGTTGTTCTCGCCGTACTCGTAGTACTTGTGCTGGTCCCAGCCGGGGGCCTCGGGCTTGTAGTAGTTGGGGATGTAGGGCTGCGACGAGGCGCAGGGCTCGCCGAAGAGGTCGGAGGGCGTCGTCAGGGCGTAGTGGCTGTCGGGGCTCGAGAGGCGCGGGGAGCTGCAGGAGTCGGAGGATCCCTCGTGCGACATAGGAACGTGGTCAGTCGGCGGGAAAAAGGCGTAACGAGTCGGCATTTTTTGCCACACGACCCGTCACGGCGTGTACGGCCCCACCTTCGGCGATAAAATCACAAATTGCTTCATAATTGGCGCCCGGAGACCCACTGGACGATTTCGAAAACATTTACCGTTCTTCGGCTACCGCTGCCGGGACTTTAACGCCCCCCAAAAGGTGCTAATAGATTCCTGGCTCGGGGCACGAGATTAGCGACTTCCAGTTATTCAGATTTGTTCGCACCATTTGTCAAACGATTAGGAGTTCACTGACTCGGGCTCATGGTGGAGGCGCTCGGGGATGATCAGCGTGTGCTTCCCCTTTCTAAATTTTCGGCTGCACTTGAACTCGTTGCGGCCGAGCTAATTGCTCTTATTATTCGGCCATAAACCTACATATGGACGGGTTTAGCGACGCTCATTTTCTATGACAATATTTCGAAGCTGTGTTTGCTGTCGCCTTTCGCGCACCGAATTCGAGGAAGCAGTCACGTGGCCGTCGCTTTCTTCCGCAATCGAGGCCGTCGAGTGCCAATTTGCGCCGACACAGATCCTGGTCATGTCCTGCACCAGGAGGCTGTCCACTGGAGCCCGGAGCCGCAGACCGGAACTGAAACTCGCGATTTGATGGGCAGAGGCGCACTGGAGACGCTCAGCGCGCGCGTACTGTTAAATCAAAGAGTGGAAGTGGCCGTGGCCTCTGGTGCGGACTCTTTGCCACTGTCGAGGTGATGCTGTGATTCACTGGCCACTGCACTCTGCTAATTGAACTAAGGTCGAACGTGCGCGCTTTTTTCCGGTAGCCGGCGCTTTGTGCCTGCACCTGCGGAAGTGCACTTCCAAGCGCTACTGGAAGCGTCACGCGTCTAAGCGATAACGAATTTTACAAATCTTATTTTGGCAATTACAGCTAGTCTTAAATGATGGGTCTAAGATATTCATACAAAAATGAGTAATCGAACAGATCTCATGTTTCAACAACAAATAAGATCAAAAATAAAAGCCGTGAAATAGTTGGAGTAGTAACATTCTTGTGGACTAACAGAGCAACATTTTAACAAACGTGTATGAGAAACTGAGAGAAAGCAAAAATTATTCAGTTAACTAATTTTCAGAAGAAAAAATGACAAATATGTGGAGTAGTGCAGTAATTAGGTTAACACAAGCATAAGAAAGGGGATCCGACATATTCGGTGTTCAGGAAAGGTGGTATCAAATTTTAGGGGTAGCTAGCAATTGTCAGAATAAGAAAATTTCGATAAATATAGGTACAAAAATGCGTTTTAAGGGAGCTACAGCCCTGAGCAGGGTAATAAAAAAGTACATTTTATTTAATTAACATAATACAGATAAAGGATATTTGGTGTAATTTAGTAAAAGCTTCAGAAGGGGTACTTCATGCAAGGGTTGGCACTGCCGGCGGAGGTTCAAAGGTTGATAGGTCCCAAGCACAGATAAAGGCGGAGGGTCCTTCAGAGTAAAGCTAGCACCCTGGCCGAGGGTAAAACCAAGATAATGCTCATAGAACCATACGAAGCCTCCGACTGTTCTCAACAGCAACGGCATGGCAAGGAAAGCGGAACAAACGATTTAAGAAGAATAGCTTTATAACACTGGTACTTATCATCGGACCACTCTCCAGTTATTGTCATTCTCAGTACTACCATTATATATAGAGAAGATTGCCCAAAAATGTGCAACAGGCATACTAATTGGAAAGCATTTCGTGAGTATATTGAAAACAATCTGCAATTAAAAATTAAATTGAAAAAGCAGAAGAGCTAGAAAAAGCTACCAAGCATTTTATCAAAACTGTACAAGAAGCAGGATGGCAAGCTACTCTATCTACCGAACGTAGGAAACAACAACCAGTTAATGTCCCTCTTGAGATCAGAGATTAGTAGACCAAAAACGGAAAACACGAGCCATATGGCAGCGTACCCATAATATCTTAGACAGATGAAATTATCACCGTCTAAGCAAACAATTAAAACAGAAGATAAGGGAACTTCGAAATCAGCAATTTGAAACATATCTCGTTACATTGTCAAGACATGATAACTCGCTTTGGAACGCTGCAAAAAGTTTTAAACGACCGCAGGTACCCACTCCTATACGAAACCAAACACAACAATGAACCAGATCAGATTTAGAAAAAGCTCAAGCTTTTGCTGAACATCTAGCAGAGGTTTTTAATTCCCACAAGGATGAAACAAATGTAGATGTAAAAAAAATTACCTAGCAGCGCCCTTGCAATGATCGCCACTAATTCGAGCCTTCTCACCAGCCTAAATAACTAACGAAATTAAATATCCAACCTACAATCTAGTAACTGGTGAAGTTATGAATTAATTACCTCGAAAAGGAATAACCTTCTTAACCATTTTGTTTAACTCAATAATTCGATCAACTTACTGGCCTAGACAGCTCATGTTTGCTCAAATTATAATGGTACTGAAACGAGGTAAAGCACCAAATGAAACTACATTATATAGGCCCATAAGTTTACTCACAGTAATATTACTGGAAGACATTATCCCGCAACAGTTCGGATTTAGGCAAGAACACTCAACTGTACAACAATGCCATAGAATAGTGGACGTGATAAATAAATCGATGAAAGAACAGAAATACTGCTATGCCGTTTTCCTAGACGTCAAACAGACGTTTGATAAAGTTTGGTATCCTGGGCTGCTTTACAAAATAAAAAAATCCTTTCCTCATCAGTACCTCCTACTTTTTAAATCATACCTTTCCAATCGTTTCTTCCAAGTAAAATTTGGCAGTGAAGTATCTATAATAAAGCACATCAACTCTGGTGTCTAACAAGGCAGCGTACTTGCCCCCCCCCCCCCCCCTTTAACTGGTATATCTGCCCATATCAGAAGGAACAATGACAGGCACGTTTGCGGACGATACGGCCGTTCTTTCGAGCCATGTAGACCCACAAACTGCAAGCCATTATGTACAAGACCACATAAACTTAATTAACAACTGGATGGAAAAATATCGCATTAAGGGTGAATGAAACTAAATCAGTTCAAATAACTTTTACTTTGCGTAGACAAAATGCCAGCATATAATAATAAACAATATCGAGATACCGCAGTCGCCAGAGACAAGATACTTTGGTATGCACCTGGACACTAGGCTCACTTGGAAAACACACCTAACAAAGAAAAGGAAGGAAGTGGACCTCAAGCTCAAAAACTGTACTGGATTATCGGTAGAAATTCTCGCCTCTCGATTGAACATAAACTATTAATGTATAAGGCGGTTATCAAACCAATATGGACGTATGGGATTGAATTATGGGGGTAAGCCAGCTCCTCCAATGTAGACGTCTTACAACGGTTTCAATCAAAAACCTTGCATATCATAGCTGACGCTCCGTCGTACGTGTCAAATCGTACCCTTCATGAGGATCTAAAAATACCATATGTCAAAAATGTTATAACTTAATATGCCAACAATCATTTACGCAAACTGCAAGTTCATCTAAATGAAAGTATCCGCCCTCTTCTGGAGAATGACTACTACAGACGTTTACAAAGAAAGTGGTCAATCGATATGACAGTGTAAACTCTGAAATAGCGCTAAATGTGACATCATAAATAGTATTTAGTTGTAGTTATAAAAATGTTATTATTTTATTTTAAGGTAACACCACCGGTGTTATTCTTAGCATGCGATGTATTGCTATGATATGCTATGTGTGTTTTTATTATTATAGAATAAAATAAATTAAATTAAAATTGTCTACCATACCAATTATTTTTCAAAGATCGGTAAATGTTACATTAAACTGACTAATCTTGGGTTCACCAAATTAACTAGTAATATCTATGGTATTTTGCCCTCTTAAACATTGCATATAACCGTTATTGATAATATTTGCTAGCTCCAAAATTAAGAACATGAAAACTCAGCTCTCAGGTGTCGGGTTCCTTAAATTTATTTGAAAATGGCAGCACGCCACTGGGAAATAATATCAAAACTGCACTGCGCCGGTGCTCGAGTTGACAGGTAACCTTGACCTACATAAATTTCAGGTTGTGCGACTTTCTGCGTTGTGAAATGGCTAGTAAAATCAAATTATGAGCAAATTAAAAATCAGGTGAGTTATGGATTGATTTTCGCGCCTTTGTGGTAGCGTCTGTACATTCTTTTGTTCTAGGAAAACCGGATCTTCGTTGTTTCTTGCATTCTAACCTCCAAATTTGGATTAAATTGAGATTTTTGGCTGATTATCGTTGCCTGGACAGAAACTAATGCTGGCCCTCGGTTGTGAAGCTCACGAGACACAGGTAGGCTCATATGTTTCACACCCTTACGGTCGATTAATGAAAATTTCTACACTAACCTCGCTCTTGCATCGGTAGCTGTTGCGGAAAGCCTTCCCTGGTGCCTGCGGTACCTGCGGTCTCCATTTGATGCCGGTATCGCTGCTGGGACCCTCGGACAGCCTGTCTCCACCTTCTGGACGCGTTCGTAGCCCTCCGGAAAGCTGGGATCTCGATTGCAATCTCCTCGGGTGCCTGCCGTTGCTGGTTCGTCGAAGGAGGCGTGAAAATTTTTTTCTCTTTCAAGATGGATCGCCCCTTTTAACACCACTGGTTACACACATAAAACTGCACACTTTGGTAAAGTTTCAACTCTGTATCTTTATTTTAACCATATAAAAACTTTAATTAATTGCAGAGTAAAAGGCAGATGCTGCTGGTGTCAACGTTTAATAATAATTGAATATCCAAGTTTCTAAAAACAAATGAACATCAAACATCAAATACAAGGAAATCAGCTTAGTACAAATTAACAACATTTAACATTAAGTTCATATTTTACAAACATTTAACTAGAACTCTTAATACTAAAATTATTGTCTTTCAAAGTAAATTGTTTATAACCTATCTTCTTGTCCATTAAATTGTTTATAACAAATGTATTTTTGCTCACATCATTTCATTGACTCACTAATAGCACTAAACTTGTCTATTTCCTGTTTACTGTTTCATTCTCTTCAAAAATAACTGTGTCCCTTTTGCCAAAATCTCTTTTATGCTAATCTTGCTTGCATTATCCAATTCGTAAATCCTTTCTCACCTTAATCAAATAAGCTCACAACGTCAGTTTTTCTTTAATTACTGAACTAACTAACGCTTCATCTCAAGTTCTGCACAATTTGAATTCTTGTGTCAATTTTAACTAATTCATGTCTGGCTTCTACATTGCCAAACTTTTGAAATTATAATTGAAATTCTTTTATTAACTCCAACACTTGAAATTGAGTTCCTCTATTTGTATACTCATTTGAATGCTTTTAAAGTTAATCGTCCATTCTACCAGTATTATTCTGATTTATTAAAATTACATGACTTTTCCCAGTTATTTGCATTGCCTCGACTTTGTGCCTTTGTGACTGTATTTTGTATTTTCTGTATTGCAACCAGAGCCGAGTACAGGGCTAAAGACCATCGCAGTATATAGCCCACAAATTAGCTTATGGAATTTATTTTTGTACTGGTGTATGTTTATTCCGATTGCTAATAAACTTTACAATACAAAAAAAAACTGGGTACGCGGAACATCTTCTTCTTGAGATGCATCTCTTATTGGAGGTTTGCTATCATTGAGGCTACTTCGTTCTTGGACATGACTGCTCTGAACAGTGTTTGTATTATACAATTCACGTAGGTTTTTTATCCAGGACGTTTTCCTTCTTCCCACTGATCTTTTTCCTTCTACCTTTCCTTGCATTATTAATTGTAAAAGGCGATAGCGGTGGTTTCTGATTACATGTCCAAGATACTCTATTTTTTTTATTGTTTTTATAATTTCTACTTCTTTGTCAACTCTTCTGAGAACTTCAGCATTTCTAACACGTTCTACCCAGGAAACTTTAATTATTCTACGGTATATCCATAGCTCAAACGCCTGTAGCTTTTTACACATCAATTTCGTTAACGTCCAGCTCTCCATACCATACAACAAGACAGGGAAAATGTAACATTTGGTCATTCTAATTCTCAGTTTTAAGTCTAAGTTCTTATTGCTCAGTAAACTTCTCATTTTAATAAATGCGCCTCTTGCTTGTTCTATACGTGATCTTATTTCTTGTATGTCGTTCCATTGGTTGTTCAGCATACACCCTAAATATGTATACGATGTTACCCTATCTAACAGGGTATTACCCACTCTGATTTGTACATTTGGGTGTAGGTTGTTTTTGAGACGATCATAATTTTTGTTTTCGATGTGTTGAGTGTGAGGAGCATAAGCACTTGGAATGCATACGATAAAGAAATTGACACAAATTAAATTAAACAAATGGAAACATGCTTCATAACAGATAAAAAAAAAAGAAATGAAAAAGTACTACATCTGTAGAAGATTACATCCTCTTCCATAACGGAAACAAAAACACCTAACACGAAAAATTTAATTCCTAGAAGAAGTCGAGTACACAAACCCAAGCGTGTTAAGAATAATACTAGAAATACAATTTAAACTCTTTCACATTATTAGCGTATACACCCCGGATATAAGAAGATCCAGGCAAGAACAAAAAGCGTTTTACGAAGAATCACAGGATTGAATTGACCAGATCCCTCAGAATCAGCGCATAATTATAATGGGAGACTTAAATGCTCGTATAGGCAATGTTATTCCACCTCAAATTAGACCAAGAGATCTGGTTGGCTTCTGCGAGCAAAATAGTCTCAGACACCTATTTTCGATTACAAAATGCATCACAAGCCAAACCTTCAAAAATATGCAAGGAATGAAAGCACTAATTGACTACGTCATAACAAGTAGGAAAACCACCCCAATGAAGATTGTGTATGTAAGAGTTATTGACATGCCAGAAATAGGGAAGCAACCATAAATTAGTACTTTGTAAATTTGGACCTACTTTCAAAATTTAAACAGTTAATGTGGAATCATTAAACCGTGACGCCGCCAAAGGCCTGTACTATAGAAGGCTGTAAATGAATTTAAAAGAGAACCCTATAATGGAGGACGATGACGCTGACTTGAAACAAAATTAAAACTACCATATTAAAAGCAGCAAAAGAAGCAATCGGAAAGAGTACATTACAATACCACCAAAGAAAAGAAATGTCACCATGGTTTAATGCCGAAACTAACGAAATCACGAAAAAGAAGCACGATCCCTATAAAATATATAATAGCTATTTAAGTAACAAGGCATGTAAGGACCTATTCACATTTGAGGTAGGCAAGTACAACTCAAGGCAAAGCCGCGGCTTGTTGCCTGCCGAAAATGTTAATAGGCGATACATTCCGAGTTATCTTATTATATTTTTCCCGCTGCTTATAGAAATTTTCCTAGCTTTTTGAAAAAATCGTTTGGTTTGTCACCTGTTACCAGGATCAATTTTCGTGAGTCGTATTACCTGTGAGTGTCACATGTCGCATAAACACTGACAATTATAAACAAAACGTCTAAGTCTGCACCTTGCGTTGCTAATTTTATTATCCTAGGAAATTATAATAATAATAAGTTACTAGAAAAACTTCAGGAGATAAAGGGAAAGACACACGTACAGAGCACAGAAACGCAAATTGAAAATGCTGAGAAATAGAAAACTAGACGTTAGTGACAAAGTAGAGATAAACCGAATGCCAAAAGATCAGGGAAGGGTACATTCAAGAACTCTACAAAAATGAAGACGTGCAAATTCCACAGATCACTGAAGAAGGGGAAACTCGCGATGCAGTCCAAATAATGGCTGAAGACAAAATGCTAGCAAAAAGTTAAAAAATAAAAAGCAGCTGGAGCTGACAACATATTAAACGAATTTCTTAAATACTAAATATTTGTTCCACTGTTTAAAAAAGGATCCCCTACAGACTGTAACAACTACAGAACGCTATCCTTAATATCGCATGCTAGCAAAATTATGCTTAACATAATACATGCAAGATTCAAGAAATTCTTAATGCCTGAGATCTCTGAAGAACAGGCGGACTTCGTTCCCGGGAAGGGTACCAGGGAGCAGATATTGAACACCAGACAGTTAATCGAGAAGGCCAGAGAGTTTAACGTCCCCATGTATCTGTGTTTTGTCGATTATACCAAGGCGTTTGACAAAGTCAAGTGAGACTTCTTGTGGCAAATATTGAGGGAAATGGGAACCCCTGACCATCTAATAATCCTCATAACATCTTTATACGAGCGAAATACGGCCAGAATGCGAATTGGAAAAACATATTCGACTAGATTTAATACTGAGACTGGAGTTAGACAGGGATGTATACTCTCACCAATTTTGTTTAACATATACAGTGAGTATACAATGAGAAGAGTGCTCGATGGATGGGAAGGTGATATATCAGTCGGTGGCAAGAGGTTCAATAATCTAAAGTATGCTGACGATACACTGATTATTACTGCGAGCGTCTAGAAGATGGACTATATCATGAGGACCAGGATAAGCAAGGAATATGGACTGCGTCTGAACAATAACAAGACCAAAGTCATGATAGTGAACAGAGCAGACAACAACTCTCCCCACTTGCAGAACGTTGTTGGCTTTTTAGGGTTGTTTAAAAAATATATATATATTTAGGCTCTTCATTAACGAACGGCGGAGGGAGCGAAAGTGAAGTACGGCGCAGAATAAACATCGCGCGGTCGGCAATCACTAAACTTACCAAAATTTGGAAGAACACCGCCATTACTAAGAACAGAAAACTTAGACTAGTACAAACGCTCGGGGACTATGAGCGTACGCATCAGAAACGTGGTCACTGAAGAAGTTAGACAAATCCCGTATCGAAGCGTTCGAAATGTGGGTATACCGACGTGTCCTGGACTGAACATACGACGAATACATCGATATTAGACGAATTGAATATCACCACCCGGTTGCTAAGAATGATCAATCGCTCTTACCTTCAGTATCTCGGTCATATTTCCAGGCGAGCAGGAACAATCGAAAAACTTATGATTGAAGGCAAGGTAGAAGGCAAGAGGTCAAGAGGCAGATCGCCAACTCGTTGGACTAATCGAATTGAAGATCTGTTACACACAGGGTTGCATGATGCCATCCAACTAGCTCAGGACAGGGATAACTGGAGAATCACTATCGATTCATTCCCTATAATTTCAATGGTGTCACCAAACCCTCTCGAGGGTAATTGGTCCGAGGTGGAGGAAATAACATTATTGTCTAATCAAGAATTCTGGTCGAACGGAAGACGAAGATGCATCACCGGTCCATTATTTACAAAAATTCGAAAGGAAAGACCCCAATAACTACAGGCGAATCATTCTCCCCAGTACTACACAAAAACTATTCACTAGATTAACATTAGAAAAGTTGGAACCCCACATGAAATATTCGAAGAAGAATGTTTCAGATGAAACCAATTAACAGTAGATGTACTGTTTGTGGTAAGGCAAATTGGTGAAAAACGATCGAATTTACGAGGCAGCCTTTATGTGGCTTGCAGTAGCACTACTACAGCAATACTACGAGTATAACAAAAACACCAATACATAAGTGAAATATAAACTACAAAAAAGTGCGACAGGGGCACTCTTTCAACCCTATATTATTTAACTTAGTGATAGACAAGATCTCTGCAAAAATTCGACCTCTTCTAGGATTCAATATGGGCAACCAGAAAATGTATTTGGTGTGTTGTGCAGACGATATTGTGCTTATAGCTGAAATCTAAAGCGACCTACAACGTTTACTACATACATTTGCCACTACAGAAAAAAAAACAATATGATCGTGTCAGTAAACAAAAACCAGTCACTAACTATAACAAAAATTCGTGTTTTTTACTCGTCGTAGTTGTCATTTACGACCGGTGAAGAAACCACTATTAATACGTATTTTGTGTTTGACCGTTGATAACGAAACTTTATATTCGTATATGCCCGAATATCTAGTCGCACCTCACTATTTTTCATTATTAAAACCTTGGTACATAAATTTTACTTCTGGTCTTTCTCCTATTGATCGACCAATGCCTTCTAGTTTTTTTTAGGATTAGGATGTGCGTGAGAGGGAGAGGTCCTCAACGGTAAGGGAAGCTTGTTTGTATTACTTGTTAGACTGAAGTTATCGTTGTCGCAAGACGGCAACTGGCGTCCATGTCTTTTTGTTCAGCAGTTATTAGAGAATTTTGAATTTGTCTGGGCTGTGGCTCCATCAAAAAGTTATAAGGACGATAAAATTATGCAAAACTCCATCACATTTTGTATTAATGAATGGTCTAATTTTTGTTTTTTGTTTTTAGACTTGGAATAATATCCCCAACCACATATCACAAGTCTAAAAAAAGTATGGGAAAGCTGCCATATTGGATTTACTCTCGAAATGTATAAAATGCATTTATTGCCCCGATTAACTTCAAACATGTCGCAAATAGAAAGTGGTTTGAACCAGGAACGTCATTTTATAGATATTAACGATACAAGTTTGATTATGAGCATCTTTACAACACGAGTTTGATTGCCAAAAACGAGGCGGTGAGCCGAGTTTTGCGGCAATCAAACGAGTCTCGTTAAGTGCCATAAGGAAACGTGTATTGTTCAATATTTTATCTTCATCAATAAATTCTGGTTCAATGTATTTCTTTATACAAAAAGAGTGCGGTAATATTCATTACCGCACTGATGAAGATAAAGCAATTTAAAAACATTTTTACCAGTAATAAGCTTGAGAAATTCATCTGATATGTTTGTTGATGCCTTTTTCTTAATCATAAACCACGCAGTTTCTTTTTATTTGTTACCGTTCTTAACGTTTATTTTTTTGTTTTAGGTGATGATTGTTGTAAGCTGATGTAATTTTTATGGAAGAGAATGTAGTTGTGAAATGAGTCCTTTGTGACAACAACTTATCTGATAAACAAACAGTGACTGACATTACTCAGTAAAGGAAGTGAGGGAATAAACAAAGCAAGTGAATCAAGAGGAAGTGATATACTCAAGAAGCACAGTCCATTCATTCGAAATGTAGGAAAACATGGTGTAATCAAAACAACATTGAAGCATTTAAAAGGACAAACTCAGCTGCTAGTACTAGTAATAAACCTGTGCTTCGATCACAAGTGAAAAAATGTCAATTCAATAATCATTGCCTGTTTTGCGGGTAGGAAGCCCAAGGTGTGAAGTTTTCCCAGTTCGAAGTTATGCATTGCATTTTACCATAATTAATGTATTAACCATTAGGGACGACGAATGGGGTAAACAAGTATTGGCAAGACTTGTATTTGCTGAGGATCTTCCAGCCGTAGATGCAGTTTACCACAAACAATGTAACTTAAACTTTAGAAACGGAAAAGTAATTCCAACAAAATTAAGCAACAGATAAAAATCTGCAATTGAAATGCCGACCTCAGCAGGACGAAAGAACAAACAGTTTACTTGCTGTCATACAATACCCCAAAAATAACGATGAAGACCAAATAACCAGAGGCGACTTGGTGAAAAGAATTGAAGCAAATCTGGAGTTTTCTGGTTCCGAATATCATGCATATTCTGAACAGTATATAAAACAGAAAATTACAGAATTATTAGGTGATAACGTAATATTTACAAATGTGAAAGGACGTAACAACATTTCGAGCAAGTGCTTCTTCAATTCTTCATCAATACTACAATACTCCAAAAGGAGATAATGAAGAAGCAGAAAAATAGAGTAATTGAAATAGCTGCAAAATTGATTAAGAACGATGTGAAATTGTTTCAAGCTTCTAATGATTATTATACACTGACTAAAAGCAGACAAAGCAATGAACCTGTTGCCGGACAGCCTTCAAGTGTTTATAAAGACAGTAATTGGAGTAAAAAATGATAAGCAATCAGCTTCTATAGGTCAAGCGATTATGCAAGCAATAAAACCACGATTCTTTGTAGCACCTCTCCAATTGGGACTGGCAATGCAAATGCACTTATTTTTGTCCAAGGTTTTTGATAGAATCTTTACCACAGCATGGTTTCTGTTCCTTCTATAACGAAGTACAGAAATACGAAAGCAGTGCATTAAACCTTACAGATTCACACCAGTTCATTGAGTATGTTGCAGACAACATAGATCACAACATTAACACACTTGATCTTAATGGACATGGCACCTTCCATGGTATGCATTTTATAGCAGCAGTAATTCCTGGCAAAATTATATCTAGAGCTGTCTCTAAGAAAGTAATCACAACACACAATCTTATTCCTGCAGGAAGAGTAAATATTATACAGTATCGGACACCCAAATCACTTAAAGAACTCAAGTTCAAAAAGTTAGAATGTATGAGGTCTTTAGAAGAGCCTCTGAAACTACAATGTGACACCCTTTTGAAAATAGCACCATTTGCATCATATCCAAGGACAGGATGGTCTGGTTTCATGCACATAATTCATAAATGTCTCCAGCACCCAGGCAAGTCATCTATTGTATTCTTGCCCATTATTGATCTAGAATGATCAAATAAAAAGATACTCTTTTATTTTCTTTCTGAATGACCAAGCAAGTAAAAACAGTTGCGCACCAATCGTAACATTTGATCAACCGTTGTGGTGCAAGGATTTTAACATTATTGAGAATGAAGCCGAAGGAAGTACTTTGAAAGAAGTTATCCTTCCACTTGATGGTCTACATACCGAGATGAGCTGTTTGGGATGTATATATTGTAATGATATAAACAGGGATATAAAAATCAATTTTAAAATATGATTAGGGATTACAATAGTTAAATATAATCAGGGTCAATTTAATATGAATTGGGAACATGAATAATTAGTATGCAATTAGAAGAGAAAATAGAATTTATAGTTGAATAAAATATGGCTAATTGAAAAACAGACGGATTCCAATCTAATGTAATATTTAAAAAAATAAGGTTTGAAGGTAATGATAAATACTTAATCGAAATAAATTATTATAAATAGTAGGTAGAAATCAAAAATAAGGATATAGAGTGTTGAAAGTAAAAAATTATATCGTTAAGGACTTTTTTGTTTTGATTATTAAGATAAAAAATTCGAAATAAGTGTGGCTGTAATTAATTTGGTGTAATAGAAAAGCATAAAATAAACCCTATTTTAAAATTAATATGTTTGAAGATTAAGAAGGGTTATTTGTAAGACTAAGTTTGCGTAGTGATATGAAAATGAAATTTAATTGAAGAAGAAGAAGAGATATAAAACTAAGGAAACTTGCAAGTATGTGGTAAAAAACTAAACTGGGAGCAGAACTAATCTACAAAGGAGAATAAATACAGATTTCAGAATAAGCAATCTAGATAAAAGGAATCCACCGCTAATTTTCAGGATCTAGCACAAAGAATAATTATTAACATTTAAATAATAAACAGGGCAATTTAAATTGATAAAAAATAATAATAATTTATAAACATATAATAAAAGGTTACAAAGTAATAACCCGAATCAGTACAGATTAATGGCGCGATACGTGAAGTCGTAGCAATATTTGCATTTGCTAGTTATAAACGATACCATACTGCCATACTTTGCAGCATCAACTTCAAAAGTTGCAACAGCTTAAGAAATCTCACAGCAAGTTTCAAAAATGGTCTACATGTTGTTCGTCGTAGTAACGAGTATTAGACAGGTATTTCTAGTGATCTTATCATTGAACACGTACTGATAAGAACCATCAAATGTACAGGAGGGTGAACTAGAGGAAGAGGAATGACAGAAGCACATCGACAAGTATGGGTTCAATCCATGATTCCATGCACAGAGGGCAACAATGCCATGCAAGGGTTTACTACTGTCATGTATTATACAAATGAACAGCACAAAGAAGCTTCAGGCAGACAAAATATTCTTGATATTTCTATTGGATCCGAATCCTATTCACTACTGATGAACCTTTGAGCAGTTTGACATCAGGTGTGATTGCTCATGGTAATGTCAACCTTGGCAAAGCAACAGAAGCTGGAGATCTAATTCTCCAGTTCATGCATTGTGAGAACATTTGAAAATATTCATTCAAACGAAATTTACAGGCTGTTACAATATGAGCGAAGAATATTACAGCAAGTCAAGATGTTGTCAATATTGACCCACAATTGCTATTTTAAAGACTTGATTTTGTTTGTGAACAACAAGACATAGATAAGAGGGGCATATTCAAGTATGAACTTTGTAGCCATTCAACATCGTTGTTTGCCGATTTAATCCTCCTAAGAAAATCAAATAAATCGGCTCTGGCCAATGCAATGTGGGTCAAGGTGAAGAAATGTGGATAGCTGTAGCAGAAACACCACCTTCTGATCTACTCTATGTACTCGATGGAGGTGCAGTTCTCAGACATCTGTAATAGCTATACAAACTACATTCTTACAAAGTATGGTAAATCGCTTGTGATTGTGTTTGATGAATATTTGGATGGTCCTTCCATTAAGGATACCACTCACATTAGAAAAAATCGGGGTACAATCTTTCCTGACGTTTTATTTTCAATGGACAGGAAACTGACAATGAAGAAGGCCATTTTTCTTTCAAACAAAACAAATAAGCATCGTCTTTTGAAAGTGTCAGACAATATATGCACGTAAAGATGCAGACCTTTTGATCACCCAAACAGCAGTTGCTGCGTCTAAACAAAGAGTTGTTGCCATTGCAGAGAACACTGATATCATGATACTCCTGTTTCTATGTTAAAATCTAGAATAAAATAGTAATATTAACAGCAACGCCAAAGCTTGATGCAACCTACATCCCTACAATGGAACATTCAAATTATAAAGTCGTAATTGGGATTAAATGTCTGCAACTATTTGCTTTTTGTTCACGCCATTTTGGAGTGTGACACCACGTTACAGTTGTTTGGGATTGGCAAAGGCAAAGGTTTAACGAACTTCCACCAATTTCAGATGTGGCTAAATTCTATAACTTACGGGTCTAATACCAAGTTCAGGATTGAAAAGGTTATACATCTCTTCTACCTGACAATTGGGACAGGCAGTTACAGGATGGTCAACTCTTACCAAGACTCACTGACATTCAACCAGCACCACCAATTCGGCTCGATATCATAAGATGTAAATGCAAGACAGATTGTAGTACTTCAAGCTCCTCATGCAAAAAACATGGATTGGAATCTTCATTAGCTTGCAGTATATTGTACGGTATACACTGCACTAACTCCGAAATGGAAGAAGTATACGACGATGATGTTCCTGATGAAGAGTAATATATGTTGGAAATGACAGTAGTGTAATTTAACCTACACACATTATAATGTTCATAACTTAACGACCTTTATTATTAACATCTAACTATTCCTATATTTGGAACATGATAGAAACAAAATTAGATGAAGTCTCTATATGATCCCTGATTCAAAAAACTCTCTATTTCGTACATATGTGAA
This sequence comes from Agriotes lineatus, assembly GCA_940337035.1. Taxonomy (NCBI): domain Eukaryota; kingdom Metazoa; phylum Arthropoda; class Insecta; order Coleoptera; family Elateridae; genus Agriotes; species Agriotes lineatus. Next base: position 21,594,721 of record OW679201.1, on the reverse strand, counting down.
GTTCGCAGCAACACATGCATTTTATAGGTTTCGAGAGTAAATCAAAGATGGTGGCCGATACGGAAGATTTCCCATACTTAGATTTTTCTAGACTTTTGATATGCTGTTGGGGATATTATTCCAAGTTTAATAAATCTTACTTTCAACTAAAATTACTAAACTATTCTAATTCCCCCCAGTATATTTGTGCAATAACTGAAGTTGTGCTCTTCTAATGCAATGCTCAGGGCCCTGTACTCCATTTAGAAGTTTGACCTAGCACTAAATGATGTGGTTACCATTACGTCTTTGATGACTACCTTACTTCCCTACTACTGCAACTGCGGTTTAGGTAACAAATTTTTAAGCGACTGGGTGCTCTCCCCGTTATTTTCCAGGTGTGATGATTGAACCGCTGGCCTTGAGCACCGTAGCCGAGTTATTTAACCATTTGACCACACTGGCGGTGATAAATATCATCATAAAATTTTTTCATGGTTCGTCTGTGTAGAACACATCTCGACGATTGCAAAAAACACGTATGCTTGCATCTGCGGAAGTGCACTTCAAAGCGCTTCTGGGAGCGTGACGGGCTTGGTCGATAACAAATTTCCAGATCTGCCCGAGATCTCCTGTTGACAATAAGTCAGTCGCTTCCAATTAAACGGAGATGTTGAAATGCCGCCGGAATCTGCAAAAGAACGGCTTCATTAATGTCACAACGTTTTGTTCTAATTAAGATGTTCTGGCGGTCTGTAAATTGGCAAACGGCAGGCAAATATTTGCATCTGATTAGATTTGCATAAATAATTCAAATATTTAGTTTTGTTGAATGCTTAAATGGAAACGTTGGGAAGAAAATAACACAGTTGGGCAACTTGCAATCCCAAAACTGGACTTGAATTCATATGCACGGAAAGCGTAGCAAGTGGGTTATTTTGAATCAGTTAAGTGTGGCTCCAGTATTTGATATAGTAAAGGTTTCAGGTTAGTAATAAATCATTGTCCAAGTAGTATTTATAAATAGTAGTGGAAACTCCTGAACTTGTCATTAATAAAATTCTAATATAATTAATTGGAATTTATATTCTGTAATGACAAACTTTTTACTTTGCTTCACCTGTTCTTTCTCGCTATCCGTTCGTTCTTAGTCTTAGTTTTTCCTCATTTCCATTTCGCAACTCTGCACTCGTTTTGCGATTATTTCTTCGTCTGTTGTATATGTCCCGTTCTTTTTGTTATTTCTACATTTATGCCTTTTAAGTGCAGCCGTTCATTATAGATTCTTCATCTTACATTTACGCCTACCCCTTCAAATATTTTTCTAAATACATTTTTATTCCACGCTTTTTTGCTTTCGAGTGTGCGCATATCATTTCCATAAAAAACTGGTGGTCGAATTAGAAATTTACTTCGGTATTGTCTGCCAAAGTATTACTTTTAACTCTAACCATTTTTTTAAGTTTACAATTTTTGTCGGAGCTATTCAGTCAATCACGACTAACCCATCATTATATAAAACGCCTTATAGAACTGCATAACTTTTGTTAAGGTGGCAACTACTTTGGCGATAAAGGAAAATCGGAAAATTAACATTAGTGAAGTTGTCACGCAGGATGGATGTAAATATGCTAACTCAAGAACGACGTAACCTATTAGGATGACTTTTCAGCCAATTTGTGTGGAATATTAATGCAAAGAACTCGAAAGCTGGCTAGCGATATTATTCGCCTTTATTTTGTATGTCGATTTGTATTTGCGTGCTAGTAACACACGTTGATTGGTCACTTAACTATATCTGTACAGGTAAAACGCTAATTACGACAAATTCGGAAATTGTTACGACTTTTGGCCCAACTCGGTGTTGTTCCACTGTTTGATCGACAAATTAAAAAGACAATTCAGTAATACACACATAAAATAGATGCCCTAGTGTCTTTGTAACAGGATTTTTACCAGCTGCCCGTCGAGAAGGTAGTGGTTTAATTCGATAGTTGTTAGTTCGGGCGATATCCTGGGGAATTAGTTAATGATGTTAAAAAAGGGCGCCACAGACTTGAAGAGCCTCTCTAGAAACTGCTCTCTTCAAGTCTGAAATGAGGAACAATCGTTCCACTTCTTGACAGCCATGCTCGACGTGCGGAATGGCTCCTCCACGGAGCTTACTTTGCTGTTGATCTCTTGTAGGTAGGCAGAACCCTTCACGTAAACAAGAAATACAATGGAACGTCGCAAGCAATCACAAAATAAAAGGCAGAAGTTAATTTAAGCTGTCTCTATTGACTTGAAGTATGTATAATAACACGAAATAAATGTACGTATCGGTATCTTAACTATTTGAAATGCTAAAATTGTGTGAATACCCTACAGTGTTATTCAGTCTTTTTAAGAGCTCCACTCTTCCTGAACAAGGGAGTGACTTCCAACCAGAGCAGTAATGTTAAATCCTTCAGAAGATAACGGGAATGCCTGCGATATATAACGAGAGTTTAGGCAAACGAACCACCCTTAGTGAACTTTCATAAATTTCCAGTTCATTCTGCTTAAAGCGACTTGGAGACACTGTCTTAAGGTATGGAAACTCGCGGCCACTTAATACATAACGCTGACCCTAAGTACGAATATCATCACTACGCGAAAACTAACTTGTCAATTAGCTTGACCAACAATTACTTATTTTTGTCCTAAGGTACTTCTGTTAACTACCTTTAACAATTTGCGCTCCGTCGGATCTTCGACGCGAGATACAAAGTAGGGGATATCAGATGATCGAATCGCCATCGGTGCTTTTAAAGGAACTCAGTGGTCAACACGGGATTGGTGCTGCCCCAATACGAGTTCTTGCAAGCTTAGCGAAACTACCAACGCCTCGTCCCCAGACCCCGACTGACTCAGCGCTTTTCCACGAGCGCGGAAGTTGCGACTGTCAGAATATATGGAGACATTAATATCCTTCTTAATAGGTTTTTTTTCGCCTCTTAGCGACGCCGGAAACTTAAGGAACAAAGGGATCGCTGCTTTGATCTTACATTGCCACAACTGCGATATCAAGCTTCCCCGAATGCAACCTAAATGTGCTCACAATTACACTATTTATTATAAATTTATTGATAAATCGCCGACTCGGTTTAAATTACTTTCTTCCATCTATGTTTTGTAAGAATTGATAGTTTCCGTCTCCCTGGAAAATTCCCTAGTCGTCGCGTATATGGCGTGATCACAATGAAAACACCGATTCAACAGGTTACGAAGACTAGATGTGTTAAGGAGCGGCGTCCCAAAGAGTAATGGTAAAAACCGCTTCACGCCAATAGTGTGCCAAAGTATCGATAAGGAGCTTGCACTGTCTCATCTTGTTACATACTCTCATCTTAAATTTCTATTTGCCATGTTTGCCAAGGGTAACGCAAACTGTCCCAAATACTTTTGCATATAATGGTACTATATCTCATTAAAATTGCGTCATACTCATTACCCTCGAACACAAACAAGATAGAATAACTACAAGAATAAGGTCACAAGAAAATTCCTTCGAGAATGATTTTTTATGCCGGTGGCGTTATATGAGCCAATCTGTTTCTACAGTTCATCTCGCAGAGTATCAGACAGGGAAATTTACATTGGGTAATTATAAAAGGATCAACTACTGCTGTGTACGCGTCGAGGTACGCAATTGGTCAGAAATTGAAACAATTTGAAATTAATTTGACGGGTGTCATTTCTAACCAATCACGTACCTCGATGCCTATATAGCAATGGGTGATTGCTCAAGAATTATCCAAAGTTAATTTGGATATGTTTGATAGTTCGTAAGACACACTATATAAAGGCCAATGTCATGATATACTCATGAAAGTCCAGCTCATACCCGTGGACCTATAAACAGGAAATTCGGCGAATTGATTCCTTCCATGACACAAGTACCAACTAAAATGGAATTTATCGAAATTTTACCGCCAAACAGGTGAAAGGAAGTAATAGGTATTTTATGAATTTCTCATTATCCCGTAGGTCCATTGAGCTTCCACTCGGTTTTTACTAACAAAGGTTACGCATACAAATTCCTCCAAACTTAATTCAGGATTTTTCTCTAAAGTGCGTATCTAGGTTCTGGTGTTGAGTTAGAACATTATTTTTTTTGTATATAAGTATCTTTTTATTTCAAGTATCTGCCTCCTGCACAGATGCTCTACGACTCTGACACTCTTTAAAATACAAACATTGAAAACATGGAGACAGAGATGTGAAAGAGTCGGCCTCCCATTTAGAGACGATCATTTATACAACCTAAGTTTAGCGGATAACCAAGTAGTGATAGCATAGGAGAAAGAGAACCGTAGCTATATGATTCGAAGTGTAAGGGAAGAAGACGCCAGAGCAAGACTGGATATAAATGTCCACAAAACCTAGCAACAAAAGAAGAAAATACAGAAAACCTAGAAATAGAAGCGGATATCGCAACTAAGGGGACCAATTAAAATACTTGAGCAATATAATAACAAAACAGAGCATATTAGAAAAAGATATAGAAAATAGATAAAAGCAGACGAAAACATGTATAAGCCAGCTGAACTTCGTACTATGGGACACACAAATTACAAATTACAAAGATCTGTGCTGTAGAAATAAAGTATTGAAGATGGTAGGAATAGATAGACTCCCAAACGGGGAGATAACAAATAGAATGGGGAAAGGACGCAGTAAACACCACAGAGGAAAGAATGGTATGCAAAAAATCGATGATAACATATTGATACGAAATATATGAGAATGGGAAGAAGGAAACCAGGCAGGCGCAGAAGATCGTGGAAGAGGACTAGAAGACGGAGACTGGGAAGAAAGATAGGAATGACATTTTAGGTTAAGAGAAGAAAGACAACGATTATTAAATTTCTTGCTGCAAGCAACAAGCAAGTGGAAGTAAGTATACGTTTTCAAAATATTTCACATATATTTAATAAACATTGGTGATGAACCTACAATAATTTATTGCATGGTTATTTGGGGTTCTGTTTGGCGGGAAATGCAATAAACAGTACTAAACGTGACTGTTTCTTATGAAGAACAATAGGTTTATCGACCATCGGAAATATGTTTTACGTAAAGTGAAGATATCTACAATGTGTGTGTTTATAGTAATAAACGACCTTTAACCCTTAATAAACTAATTGAGGAATTAGAAAACGTAGAGAATAGTTTAATTCCACACGACAACGCGAATGACAAAAATACAGATGAATACTCTAGATAAGACTAGTATGCTACTATAAACAACCTTTCGGGAAGTCAACTGCGAGCAACAGCTGAACTGTATTAAGAAAAAACGAAAGTTAGGACAGTGAGGAAGAAAAAAAACTGAAAAATGGTCCAATGATGATTTAAAATCCATTTTTTCTGGTTGGGTTGAACCATATATTGTTGGAAACAATGCTTCGCCCATAGAGTTGTGGAAATGTTTTTTGACGATAATATTATGAAACTGTTGCTTGATTATAGCAATACTTATGCATTTCAACAGAACAAGGATGGAAGTATAACTAAGGATGAAATGTTTTGCTTCTCGGGAGCTAATCTTCAATGGATACAATACTGTCAGCAGACGTTATGCCTAAACTCAGAACTACATTGTTCTTTTTGAGGTAGTTATCTATTATGGCTGGGCGAACTCAAAACATGCAGCGGAAAACAACGGAGCGATGTACAAAAATAAATCGTATTTTTTACAACAATCATGCAATAAAGATAATTATATCATTAAAAATTTTTCCTTAGGCTGTCTTTATGTGCAATAGTTTTCCAAATACCTCGATGCTGAAGTTTATACCGCGAATTCGAGGTATGCGTTGTTGAAACAATTTCTGTTGCATTTGTTAAAAATAATTTTCTGCCTAATTTGAGATCCTCTGAATATAGCTTAAAAATCATTAAGAAATGTTTACAAATAAGTTTACAAATGCAATGTACGCATAAAATTCCTCAATTTTTGGCAATAAAAAAATCTGAAAATGTTTTTTTTAACTATATCTTTGAGTACACACCCTATGAACAAATTTATTGTCTCTGATTCCTGACTAATACTAACCTATTTTTTAATTTCTGATTATTTCCGATGTTCGATTGTCTTTTCTAATTTTTATTATGTGGGAAATATATTGGTTATTTAATGAGACATCGCAGTGAATGAGAAAGAACAGAGTTTATTGTGGAGACGATTACCTCAGACCTTGTTGCTATAACTGGGGCATGTTAAGATAACAAAACAAAGTATGATCAAAAATTATTTTCAACTAGCACGGCTATGGAGTAGTTATTAAGTTGTGAATGCAACCACGTTTATACTTAAATGTCACACTGTGACATGTGATTTTTCAGTAATTTAAAGTTGCATTAGTAAATTAGAAATTATTTCATAGCCTTACTAGATGAAAAAAATTTTTGATCTTGTTTACTTCAGTACATTTTTGAACTGCTTGTGTTTAATAATTTAGGTTGCGAGACACTTTCTTATGTGTTTCCCAAAAATTAAATAACAGTAAGCAGTAAGCACACCACGTATTTAAAGCAGATTCCTCGAGCCAGAAATTTGCCCGCATTTTCGCCAAAGAGCGCGAGGCATGCGACGGATTGAAATAAAACGCTTCTGATCGATGCAAACAGGTTCAGATGCCGCATAAGCGATAAAAGTTGGAAACTGAGCCGAGAAATAACAACTAAAAGCAAACGTGGCCCGCGGCGTCGGTAGAATGTTTACCGTTTTTGGCTGCTGGCGACCTCGCAATGTAGCGCAGTTTCACGGGCATAAATAATGCATGGCCGGAAGGGTTTCACACTTTTTCGCGAGGCTTAGCCTACGCAGTAAAAATTGTGCAACGGCTGCTTCCTGGTTGCTTCCAGCTTGCATCTATTCCTTTTTGTGCCGAAGCTCATACAGGCAGCTCATTTGATATGAAATATTTTACGAATCGCTCTGAAGCCCCTGCCGGCGTTGGAGATTTCAACGATCAATCAACACGGTAACCTCAATTTCTAGGTTTGGAACTTGAATTTAGGAACAGACTTTGCTTTTTTAACATTCAAACGTGCAACTCAATTTTAGAGTTTGTGTTAAAAACACATAGCGTAAAGTACACAAATTTCGGAAACAGTGTATTATATCCAAATTCTGATAGGAAGTTTCTAATCTGGTTAGCTTCTGCAGTAAGTACAATTTTGTTCAATTCGCAATTCAATTATTTATAATTTCTAACTAAAATCATATATAATTACGCCTCATAATGACTTCAATGCGCAGATTTGGAGAATGTAGGTTACTGGAAATTTGCATAACGTGTTGTTGTCCACAATTTAGCATCATACATCAATAATGCGATCTGGAATTTTCGGTCATCGTTTACCTACTAAATTTGTTTTCAATTGAAAATACTTAACACACTTAACCCTAAAACTTTGTTTTCGTAAAAATTAGTAAATTTTAGCGTAATTTGTTTCCGTTCAACTACATAGACAAGAAACTGATATTAGTTTTAATTTTATTAAATTAGTTTTTTTTGTGTAAGGATATTTTCTTAAAGAAACGGTATGACAATACATGACTACACCACAACAGGTATTACACTTGATTTAACTTGATTTACATAATAGTGAAAAATATTGGATTACAAGCATATATAATTTAATTAGTACGGTATTCATAAAAACATTGCTTCGGATGTAATGCCACTGATAACTTGATGAATCTAAAATGTGCATTTTTATGACACACAGCGAGATTGAGTTCTTGGTACACAATCAAATGATTTTGCCGGTAAAATCTGGAATACTGATGCAATAATAGATAATCGTGGTGATCCTCTCTTGGATACCCTCTCGTGACTTTCTAAAAAACCATCGCAATTTTTCTTCTGAATTTTCCATTATTCAGCCGATGTAGTTGCCATGCATTTTGTATTGTTATGCCTACCCAAAAACCAAATGATGGGAATTGCCACTTTTTAGGTCGAATGGAAACCCTATAGGTGCTTACGTTCTGATCTGATCGGTCAACTCCTCCCATGTTTTTCTTACATTTTTTATCAGGCGGGGCTGATCAATCTGAAGGAATTTCTCTTTTTTGCGACAGTATCATTTTACCGTATTTACTGTGTTACACAGGTAACTCACTTGTAGCAATACTGGCAATGCTGTTATCATTACTCTTGCATACATTACCATTATATTCTAATTTATATAGATCGGTACTGCTATTCATTTTTAAAATTATAGATGAGCTTTCAATAGGACCTGCTGGTATTTTGTTGTCTCACATTGTTCCTGTACCCCTTAAATATCTGTGTTTTAACTCCTGCAGCAGCAACCACGATGTAAAGAAGTTATCAAAGAATAGATGACATGGTTGAGAAACTTCCTTCCAGTACATCAGCATACTGTAAAACACTGGCTCCTAATCAAAGCTTCTTGTATTTATTTGGAAGGACAGTAGACGCACCTTGGTAGGACTCAAACCAAACCATATAAGCCAATTTAGTCGTCCCAGCTCAAAGTTTGTATCCTCAACGTATAAATTGTTTACACTTATGCCGACTAAAATGTACAATAGCTTCATATATGCCTTAATTAATTTATTGATTATTTATCTTACCTTTAAACAATTGAACTTGGAAATAAAGAAGCTCAAGTGTGATTCATTACTATTTTCTTCAAATTATAAAGCTGAAACAACGTATGAAATGTTTTTAGGATACACGTTCGTATCCTAAAATTTCTTGATGGTAAACAAGACTCGAAACGTTAAATTATTAAATTGAAAATGAAAAGGGCTTCTAAAATCAGGTACGTGTTTAAAAAATGAAGTTCATGATGATGGTTGCTTGAAGACGAAACGTCGGATGAAAAAATTGATAACGTAATCTTTAGTCTGTGAAAACTTAGTTCTTTAACTATGCAACTTTCATCTCATTTCAGCAAATTTGAATCTTTCCCCATACTGGCCTTCTTACCTTGGACACACTGTGTAACAGCTTCAAAAATTTGGATTATTGCACAATATATTATAATTTTTTTTAAATCTTAAATTAAAAAATTCGCGTGGAAAACGTTTCCGAGTTGTAGCTTCCTGCCTACCTGTCTAGCTATTTAATTGTGGACCGCTGAATCTGCCATAAGTAATTTAATAACCAAGATATAATTTAGCTTCTTAATTTATCTGTAAAACACTATTTATTAATATTAAAACTAGCAGTCCAGTGAGACAAATGTCTCATTTAAAAAAACAAAAAAGGCTGTTTTTCAAATAGAACGCGTATTAAATAAAAACTGTGCCCAGACCTGGAAGGTGTCAAAGTGGTTGCCTAACCGATCGAGGTTTTAAGGCGCAGAGGGTCGCAGCTCCGTTTGGCTGCTGAAACAGTTTTTATTTAATACGCGTTCTATTTGAAAAACGGTCTTTTTGTGATTTCTCGAAAACCGGAAGTGTCACGTGACTAAAATTCGGTTCCTGACCTGACATGACCATTCCAAACATATAACTTTAATAAATTTTTTCTCTATCTCTTACGGTTTGGCTGCTGAAACAGCGTCCCAGACAGACAAAACAGCGTCAAGGACGGACCAGCGTCCCGGACAGACACGTCTATTAGATAAAGGATATCTCTTATACGTAGGAAGAGAGAAACTAGAGTTTTAAAGATCATCCTTTAAGTACAAGAGTTGATCTCCATCCTCTACGCAATCACTGTTGTCCCAGATATCTGCAGTGCCACCACACACATACAGTTGTATGCACCTTACAAACTGTGCTCAGCATTTGCAGTTTACAGAACACTGTCCTTTATTACAACCACACAGTACTACCAGCTGAATTATCGACTCTTGTGCACCCGGAGGAGAATATTAATTTTTTGACTTCTCATCAACACTGGCGGCTCTGCGAAATTTGGGTGTTGCAAATCCATCACTAAGTAATGAGTCCTTAAGTTGTATGGTGTTAGGGAGGACCTTGTTAGTGGAAAATTTTTACTTTGCATTTTTTTTTTGTAAACAACCACCAGCAGTTAACCATTGTCCGAAATTCTTTTTCCTGCCCAGTACACTTGACAAAGTTTAAGTTGCTGTAACGGGCTAGTTCGTGTCACCTTGGTATTTAATAGTCACCTAGGTATTTATCCATTATTCTGCTAGGTATAGGACTAAACTGTATTTCTTACATTTTCATAATTATATTAGAACGTATTGTGTACTTAAAACTTGTAGTGAATGTTCCGCGCGCTCGAATAGGGAAGTGCAAGCCAGCGTAATGCAAATCCCGTGTGCTATTATTAAAACTGCATCCGACGGAATCACGTAGTGGTTTAGTACAACTTCGCACTTTGGAGGCAGCGGGGAGGCAGTCGTGCAATAATAAGCGACCTATGATTACGTCCAATCAATAAGGGACGCCACACGAAGTACTATAAAGTGCCATCTTGGGGAAGTATCCCCGAGATACAGCAGTTTATAGTAAGAAGCTGCAATTCCAGCTGCCATTCGAGCTCCAAGGAAGCCAGTTGACTTTGCCAACACACGAAGCCTTTGCGGGTAGCTGCCAAAGCCAAGGAGATAATCTCTTGGTCATCTTGCTACGAAACAAAGGCAAGTTTAGTTACTCTTATTACAGTTTACGAGTGAATGTACGGCCAAAGAAGATTGGGAAAAATTAAAGCAGTAATAAGAAATCAACTGCTATTGCAAAATATTGTGCTGTAGCTGCAACGAGCCATGTTGAGCCCAAAAGCCACGTCCGCGTAATGGCTGAATTAGCACGTCATAACAAGGCGCTTGCATCATTCTGTTGACACATTGAGTCAGCTAATTTCAAGCTACTGGAGTCAGGGCCACATTAAGTGAACGTTTTTGTAGAATTTAAACATTATTAACACTTTGGGTTTTGACTTAGCGTTGATAATTAATGTCACACCTACACTTAAAGAGTGTATTCAGGCATTTAGATTCAGCATTAAGCTCGTGGACTGGTCCTTTCTGTTGTTAATAGAGCATATAACATTCATATATTACCCATGTGTAGCCTTTTTATGTATTTTCATGCTTGCATTTTCTTTGCCACGGTGTATGTTTTTTCATGTAAACCGTTTAGTTTTTATTTTTGGTATGATTTGCATGTATGATTGCAAAATTATAGATGATCACAAGCAGGCCGAAACGAGCAACATTGACATTTTCTTTAGCTTTACACTGAGGTAAGAACGGGTTTTGTGCTTTTATGTTTGGCTAACTAGCAAATGGCAATTCAAAATCAAAGTAGATTAGAGTATAGGGCACGGGAAGAGCCACATTAGATAGCACGACATAAAACGTAAAGGGAGTACAGAATAATATTTGTACCTGCGTCGTCTAACAACATGACAGAATTTCCATTATTTTTTGTCGAAGAAAGGTGGTCCCTGCAAGAACAAATAATACCTGATACATATTCAGCAGCTGTTCTTGATGGAATGGCAAAATTTCAAGGCCTAAACAAACCTTCACACATCAAGACATACTGTGACCTTGCAATTGAATTTAACAAGAACATTCAACCTTGCCTGTCGAAATACGATGAAACTCATTTAGTACTTAATACCTACCTGGAGAGTTTACTCAAGAGATCTATACGAAGGAAACAGGCTAGAAAAGGATAAAAAATCACCAATACTAAAAAGCAGACCTTGAGCTCTCTCTTACTTATTCTAAAACTAAGGCTAGGTTAACAGCATACACCCCATATAAAGTAGTGTTGCATGCCCATAGGATTAAAAGATTCCTGGTTGCCAGTTGGAGAAATGTGGCCAAGTCATTAATTGAAATAATGTTAAAGTACTTAAAAGCTCACATTAAGAGGCGGATACTACAATTATTCTGAATTCCGTGTACATATCACGTCGTGCTTCTACCCTTCACAATTATTCACCAGACACTGCTATTTTTGTCGTTTTATTGTGGTGGTCACAGTTTTTACCATCAGACAGCATACTTGTCACAGGCGTTGGAACAAATAGAAGATTTATACAAGTCAATCGTGTGTGGTACTGTGTAGGGTCTACGATAGTGAAGACGTCAAGAACAAAGAAAAACTATTATTCTGGAAAGCTTTCGAGACTACAGAACAAAATGTGGGAGTAACGTTGAGTTCTTCGACCTTTATAATGACACGGTCTAATCCCGGAATACGTTTGTTATGTATGTATCATTTCTATATTAGGTTTATTCCCTCCGAATAATTGTTGTACATATGTTTTCCATACCTCTACCTTTTTCATCATTTCAGTTATAGGATAGCCGTCCGTATCGGCTAAATTTCCGGATCATGAGATAGCTTTCCGTCCTTTACCATTTTATACATATTGAAATGTTATGTTTCTTTTTTAGCTGTTCTATTTGCCCACGTCTTTAAGACATCCAATTTTCTTTAGCATCTCTTAGATTTCATTGTATCTTTATATTGTTAGTATTTATTGTTGTTCACTGTAGTTTCCCTAATTATAATTCAAATATTGTAACGCTCCGCAAGTATATTTGAGGGCTTGCCAGCTAGCTACAGAAGAGACGGCGTGTAATCCTTTAAGTGATGCAATTTCCGAATAACATGAGCGCCAACAAGTTTCTCCAATTACAACAAATATACTCAGATAGGGCAATAACTTAAAAACTCAGAGTAGAATGCAGCTTTAAATTACACAACATCTGAAATATAGAAGGTAGCATTAACGACCTTAGATACTGAAAGATATAAGACTGTGCATTCGATAACCAAAGTTGCAATAACCTTTGCAACTTCTTTGTGGCGCTTCAATAATTATGCAATTTTTTAGGTATTTCGTCACTCTACAAAATGAAAAATAATATAACATGAACGTTTCGGAAGACAAATCTAGTTCAGTTATCAATATTAACTTATTAAATTAGAAATCAAGAAGGAGAACTTAGCTTATATTATTGGAGATCTAGCTGTTTATTGGATAGTTTAGTCGCATTCTGCTGGATCTCCAATAAAATAAGCTAAGTTATTGTTGATTTTAAAATTACTTATTTTTCATTTTGTAGTGTGGTGAAATACCCAAAAATATAGCATGATTATCAAAGTTGCATATCACAACCAGTAAAAAATATTATAAAATTGTTATCATGCGTTCTCTTCTAAAAAGGGACCCCAATGGAAGGTTATCATAGCAGTAATTAGTACACTAGCTCTACACACAAGAAATATAGAACCAATAAGAAATGCCGTTCCCTATTAAACACTGTTACAGTTTATTTTATCAAGCTTGTGATACGAAAATCATTAAACATCATTTATAAGGTTGCACTACTTGAGAGTGTTTACGCTTGTGACTGAGGTCATGATCCTTGGGTTGTGAGCGGAGGCAATGTTCGTACCGGGGTAGATATGTCTTGGCAGATTTAATGGAATTGCGGTATCTCTTATTAACTGGAATGAAGTCAATTTGGTTCCGAACTATATTATCTTTTGTATCTGTATCGTGCGGGTAGTTGAAATAAAGTGTTGCACAAAATTAATTTATTTTCTCTGCAGAATTGTTCTAATCAATCACCACTAGGATTCTTTTCGCCTAGTCCAAAATTGCCGACAATGTCTTCTTCACCCCCTTTACCTACTTTAGCATTGAAATCTCCTATGACCTTTGTTATTTCATGACCTTTGTAACCCTCGTAATGCACATTAATTTACTCAATTCTTTATATAATCTTTTTGTTGTCTTATCGTCTTTATCAGTAGTCGATGCACAGACTTGGATAATGTTTAAATTTCGTGGTACTGCTTGTATTTCTAATAGCTCCATGCGGTCTGAGTAAGGTACAAAACTTCTGATACATGGATTCAGGTCTTTTGGTATTACTATTCCCACTCTATTCCAGTCATACGAATAATAATTTCCAGAGTAGTAAACAACATGATCTTGTAAAATACGTTTACCATTATTGGGTCACCGGTTTTAGCTCCATCCCATAATGCCAATGCCGAATAGTGTCATCTCTTTGGTAATATTATGAATTTTTCCGCTCTCGTATAAACTTCTGACGCGCCAAGTACATATTTTTAAAGTTCTAGCATGCCGAGTATTTGTAGGGATTGCATTTGATGACGACCTGGCTGGCCCTACAGTGCGTGTCCTCTCCTACCTCATCTTGAACTCCGATTTCCATGATCAGTAGTAGTTTTGTCTTTATAGTTTAACGCCATGTTAAGTATTCTAAGGACAACAATGGGGTGGTTTCCCGTTGCTTTCCCCATATAGGATATTTCATTCATTCATTCATAATCTATAGCCTCTTTTACCTTTCGGTGTAGAGGACCATTCATACCTCGCGGGAAGTGCAACGGAGGTAATGTGCCGCACGCGACTTACACTACGCTCCCCCGCATGCAAACATACCACACATACAACAACTTACATCTAACTTAAGTATATAACTATAGGAAGTATAAAATAAGTTGTGGGGAGGACTAAGGTTGGACATGACTCCCTCGCGGCACTAGGAGACGGAAAAGAATAGAGACTCGCGTGGACAAGGTCGCTTCCCTGAAGTAGATCTATCCTCAACCGGTTTCCTGGAGGAATATTAATAATATATTTATTTCGTTGTTACTAAATTCGTTGACATATTCAATGGTTTCTAATAAAGTAACAATACCTGGAGTTATACCTCGGAAACGGTAAGAGGTATCAAAAATATTTAAATAATGTATCATATTCTATATCTTTATCTCGGAACAAAACGATAAGTGTCATATCTAGCAGCCATTTTGAAATTATGGTGCCACACAGGCTCTCGGACACAAATTGAGACAAAAATCTGGCATTAGATGATTGTGTCATGCATAAGCTATGCGTCCTACTAATCATATTATTCCTTCATTTAAAATCCCAGGAAATTGCATATACCTCTCAATCATATAAATAAAGGAGAACGATCCAAACGTGTGTGTCCGTCACGACAATTTCAGACGCAATATCCCCCATTTGCGTTTGCATGCATTTCGCGGTCGCCTCGATTACGCGACCGAGGCGGAGCTTCGAGGGCCCCCTTGGAGAGGGGCGAAGACCCGAGGGCCCGCTTGGAGAGAGGCCGAGGGCCCCCTTGGAGAGGGTCGGAGCCTGGAGGGCCCCCTTGGAGAGGGGCGGAGCCCCGAGGCTCTCCTTGGAGAGGGGCAGAACCCCTGGAGCCCCGAGAGCCCTCTTGGAGAGGGGCGGAGCACCGAGGGCACCTTGGAGAGGAACGGATCCTCGAGGGCATCCTTGGAGAGGGTCGGAGCCCCCTTGGAGAGGGGCGTAGCCCCGAGGGCTTCCTTCCATGGTCAGGTGAACGGCAGGAGTGGCAGAGGAGAGGTGTGTAACAGAACGGAATAGCCCAACGTAATAGGCCTAAACATGGTGATAAATTGAATAGAATAGACCGCGCAATAGAGCGCGCAGCCTCGTTTATTACGAAATAAATTAAAGTAAAACAGCTCATAGAACCCAGATATACAAATGGGTAAAAGCAAGCCACAGGCTTAATACCGTTTGTTCAAAAGGAAATTACATAAGGGTTGGCATGGAAACTAAAGGTAATATAAACTGCAAGCTTTATAATTCATTAACTGTCATTGTTGTTGTTGTTGTCATACGTTTATATTATACGCTGATGCGGAAATTCTAAAGTGTCCTGCCTTTAAAACTAACTTGCTGTTGACATTAGTTTTGCTTTTCATGGCCAACCCTTCTGTAATTTCTTTTTGAACACATGGTATAAGAGGAAGAAAAATTCCTAAAAGAATGAAAGCCCAAACATAAGAATGAAGTAACCTGACATTAACAAACAGTTTGCTCTAGAATTATATGTATTTTGTGCGCCGACAAAACAGCCCCACCCAAAATAGCCCCGTCAAAACAGCCCCGTTAGAATAGCTCGGACAAAATAGCTCCATGACGAAATAGCTTCATACCAAAATAGCTTAGTGTTGTCCAACTTAATCGCAGATTAGATATGATAGCACAAAATTGTCATAATTTAAATGTTATTGATTATCTCCGCATTGTCTCATATAATTCAGAAATTTAATTGTAATGGTAAAATTGAAAATGTATTTTTTTGTAGGAATATAACTCTTAATATGCTGATCTTTTTATGTTGTTATTTTATAACCAAATGTTCTATCACATGGGTGTTTTATATGATTGCATTTGTAAACAACATGTATTATTTTAATAAATTAGTAAATAGTGCCTATTTCTTTTTTTATAATTTTTGTAAAAGCTGAAAATCTACTTTCATTTTCCAGTTCCGGAAAGTGGAAAGTTTTAAACAATAGTATCTATAGATGCAGTATTGATTTAAAAAAACGTAAGTATTATTTCGTTTTAAAATAATAATGGAAGTAACTAACTGAACAATAAGAATTTATCATTAACCGCTATTAGTTATATACAATGTGTATATAAATAAACAAAGTAACGTTGGTCATGTCTTGTGTTTACAAATATTATTGTAATTGCTACGGATGTTTTGGCAGAGCTATTTTGTCGGAGCTATTTTGGAATGGGCTATTTTGTGTGTGAGCCTTTTTGTCGGGGCTATTATGACGGGGCTGTTTTGACGGGGCTATTTTGACGTGTCACGGTTAACCCTTAATTGGAGTTGGGCGTCGGGTGTCAATATGGCGTTTCCTATTCTACCCATCGGCAATGTATTATTTCTAGTGCTTCTAATGTTTCTCTAGAATTCTGATCTTTAATAGTATTTTCTCTTTTCTACTACTGTTTCCTTCACACAGTTTTACGATAGTATTATATGTCGATCGCTTTGTATTTCTTGGTCCATTTCTGCTTATTACTTATTATCTATTTTTGTTAAAATTGAATATCGGCTTAGGCCGCGTAGTCTTTGTAGATAACCACCAAGCATTGTTTAGCTTATGAACTCAAGGCAAGGATCCATGCGATGACCATGCTGTTTGGTGGTTCGTATTATTTGAGTACTTTTTGAACACGGAGACTTGGCAGATTTGGCATTTTAGCTATTTGTGTACCCATATCGACTAACATTTTGCATCATCAGCGTGAAAGTCACTCTAAGAACTGAAGGTTGATGCAGATGTGTTATTAGTCCTGTGTGCCAGCCGTGTGGAACGACGTAACGCTGATTGGTCGTCCAGCACAGCTTCAGTGCGTGGGGCGTGGCTGGCTGACGCGTAGTGGTTGTAATGCTTTCGATCGAGTATGACAGGAGTCCACGATTTACTAAGCCGAAAAGCACATACCCTGTTTATGCATTATTTGGATATTTTTCTGTTTCTGTGACTATACGTATCATTCGAGGTATTCTGACAAGTACTCTGGTGCGCTCAAGTTCGAAGGTGTGTCCATTTGTAATTGTATGCTCAGCTACGGCTGATTTTGTGATTCGTTTGTGTTCTTGAAGTCTTAAGTCAATTGAACGACCAATCTGTCCAATATAACTCGAGCTGCAAGAGCAATGAATGTGATATATGGCAGCGGTTTTTAAACTTGAAATTTTGTTTTTCACTCATCTGAAATCGTTACGCAAAGTTGCATTGGTCGTAGACGCAGTTTTTATTCTGAGTTTGATTCATCAGTATTTTTGTAGCTACTAAAAAATCGCTTGTATAAATATTAATGTATAATCTGTAACCTCATTTACCTTGCGGTGTAGAGGCTGGTGCTTTATGTGCTGGCATCTGGCGGCACAATGCTCAACTTGCCCCGGATTCGGGATACAAAGTTGGAGCGCGCCTTTGGTGCTTGCGCAGCAACCATTGTGTGAGTTGTGTGTCTTGGTGATGTGTTGACCTTGTTACTCTATCTCTTAGGTCTGTGGTTCTGAGTAGAGCACAGTTAATTTGGTGCCCAACTGTGAATGGTCTCACTGTGCCCGATTCTAATCGCCAAGGATACGGAAAAATTGCGACCCCAGCGGGATTCGAACCGAGGACTTGCTTAATGTAAGCCTGGCGCTTACCCATCTGCGCCACGCAGCTTCTACAATAAATATTAATTACAAAATTAATTGAATAGTCAAGTATGCTGCCCTTTTACTGTCTACCCGAAAGCGTGATGGCTACAGCCCCGAGTACTAAAAAAGTTGAACAAACTACTCCTAACCTTCACTCATTCACTAAGTGCGTCAGAAGGCATTGAGAAGTCTCAATCGGACCAGAATGGTTTCGAGCTATCCAAATAACGTGATAAATAGGAAGGTTACTTTAGAAACGCCTAAAGTAAATCAAATAGAACGCCAAATGACATGTAGGTAGAGCAATAACGGTTCCGTACTTGAGATTTTGAGTGGCCAGAAAGTAAGTATTACTATGGTGTTGTACCCGGAGGCTCTACTGCTCAATTATTTTATGTTTAAATAATTAAATAAAAATTAAAGGATCGGTTATGATTTAATTGTTAAGACGTTGATACTCGAGAAAGTAAACGTTATGTAATAAAGGGATACAGCAAATGTAATATAAAAATTAAATAGACTTATGTAAAATTACCTGAAAAGTATTGCTAAATAATTGTAATATATGCTAACATTAATATTGTATTTCAGGCTATTTAAAAAGGGTAAGATTAGTCACAGTACGTATGATATACGGCTATCATGGATGTGCTCTCAATTTAAGGAATGTTTTTGCACATGAATCAGAAAGAGAATGTGTATTTGTAAATAACAAATAAGACAAAGGTTTATGATAGCAAGATTAAAAGCTTGAATTGAAAAGAGTCATTAAAATGCTTTAAAAGTAAAAAAGTACGATAATTGTTGACATTTACAGAACTTGAAATGGAATATAGTAATAAGTTAATGCAAAACAAGTGGAATTTCAATTATTAGGTAACAAGGGGAAGTTGAAACTAAAAATATAAAAATAATACCCCCAACGAGTAAAATGTTTATATTGGAGCTGGTTGTCATATTTATCTTAATAAAACCCAGTAATTAAGTTAAATCGTGTTTAATTGAATTAAGGTGTATGAAGGTTATATCAAGTAGGATAAATTAATACATTAGTTATTAGTAATACAGGTGGTTTGCAATTGAGTACTCCATTGGTGGATCCCGTATACGAATGTAGGGTGTCGCAGGCAAAAACTTTGTAATGAATATGATGTTAGCTGGGCCCTGAATCACTGGAAGTAACTTTACGAGGAAGGAAGAAGCCGTGCAGCTGAAGGTGGTGCTGTTGCAGCCAACTAGAATCGGCAGGTAGCCCTGAGTTTGAAGTTTGTTGCGGTTCTTGGTTTCCAGACTGCCTAGCCCAGCGGTGGAACTGAAAGTGACCCCTGGGAAAGAGGATATCTGATGAAGTGTTAATGTGGTAAATAAATATACAGGCACCTGAAATGAGCATTCTTTTGTCACATGCAAACTAAAACATACAAAGAGATAAGACTTTCATGATTAAAAATATTGTAAACGGTTGCTTTATTCAGTATTAAGTGCAAATGAGGTTGTTTCAAAGCATAAATACAGTTTTACTAAACATAATGCGTGGATATTATTTATACAAACTTGCATTGGATCTAATGACAATTTAATAAGATTATTATTTTACTCAAGTGTTAAAACCTAGGGAACCTAAGGAATTGAAATAAGGATTTAACGATTACTTCAGTCACGTTTGTTATGTAGGTTATTTATTGTATATACTAATTGGTTCTAATTTCTTACTAGTATGTAGTTGGTACTTCCCAGTTGTATTTTACTATTTGAAAAACAGGAAGAGGGTGAAGCTTCACTGACAAGTGCGTTTATTCAGCTTACTCTGAGTTAGCTGAAGCGCTACTTATGAATGTCCAGCATCTTACTAGCTTAAGACACTTTGAAGAAGAAAAACTTCCAATTTCCACAATTTATAATACTGTCTAACGTCTTGAAATTGGATTACCAGTTTATCATCCTTAATGACCGAAAGCAGAGAAATCTGAGTCGAAAGGTTGGCAACTAGATTAACATAGCCTTGATAAATTTTCAAAGCGTTTCCAATTACTTCTAGCCCACTTAGTGGTAAATGTTCATTATTGATGAGAAAATGATTCTGTTACCCAAAAAAAGTTGTAGAGTATGACATTACCTTACGTTTGTTCAGTAAATCTTGAATGAAGTAGTTTCCGCATGCTTGAGGAGATTCTCCGCGGTCTTTATTTCCGCACCGCGCTTCTTCAAGCGCTCGCGTTTTCTCAAATATGGGCAATGCAAGTATCAGCTATCTATCCATTCCATCATAACCTGAGAGGCCCATTCATAGAACGTGTTAGTTCACGCGTCGGCCATCCCGTGGGGCACCCGGGAATGAATGAATATGCATCCTTTTTCGAGAAAAATTCCACTGGTGTGTGGGCATTTATCAAAACCAACCGGTAGCTTATAAATACTGCGTCAGATCACGGATAACTAAACGCGTTTATCGTCTGCGAAAACTCCTGCAGCGCACTGCAAGAAGGATACGGACGTGTGGGCCGATTTATCGCCACATGCAAATTTCGGCGTGCGTGGAATGGTTTGGTGCCTTTAACGGCAGTTCGTTTAGAGAATTTAGCGTAGGTTATGGAGAGACACCATAACTCAGTAGATTCTTCAGCTGGCTGCGAGTGTGAGTGGAATAGGTGAAGGTAGTTTACAATTCAATTGTGAACATTTTTCTACGAGTTACTGGTGTGTTGGAAATAATGTCTTCCTGTTCCTCTTTGCATCTTGTTTAAGATGTGCTTTTATTAGGTGTCTTTTTTTTTGTACTAAGAAGGCCGATAGGTTTTGACCGTTTGGTGCATTCTAACATGTGAGGAAACAAAAATGAAATCAGGCTTGGCTTTTAAATATTTGTTGTATGAATAATATGTTGGTGGTACTGTCTATGTTAAATTCGAGGTTAGCAGGTTAGGTTTTGGGCCAGTCTGTGTTAAAACTGACGCAAAACCTAACCTTCTAACATCGAATTTAACATAGACTTACAGTGCCACCAACATATTACCCATACAACAAATATATCAAAGCCAAGCTTGATTTCATTTTCGTTTGCTCACATGTTATTGTCAGTACCATCAACTGAAGAAGGTATGGTTGGATGAGACAGGCGAGAAACCGGGATATTTTACCGGTGAAAACAGTTGACAAGAAGTCAGTATGATTGGCTAGTTTATAGTTTTACGCAAGTACTTTCGTAAAGGCAGAAAATATGTCTCACTATAGGTTCGAACAGTGTGCGATATTTCTGGAGCGAATTTTTAGAGTGGTGTCATTGTCAAAATTAATGCTTTAAAACTAGCCCTTGATAATGTATGGCTAGCTGGTAAAATATTAAATTTTGCAGTTGCTATGTAGTGAGGATATGCATTAAGATATCGAGTATCAAAGATCAAGTTTACCGTCGCCCCATAAAGTTACAAAAAATATTTGGCAAGTTTCGTGTTCAGAAACGGAAACTGTATAGTTTTTTCTCCATACTAAATTCAAAATAGTTTTATTAAATTGTTAGATGAAATTGAAGTTCAAAGTACGGAATCGCATGTCGGAACGAGATGAATAATGGGGAATGAGGAGTCAAATATCATATGCCATTCAGATGATCCTGTATATACCGGGTTATCTTTACTTTTTCTGGCCTTTAATTTTTATGTATTTGTAAAACAGTACTTATCCGTGCTGGTTTAATTTCCTTCCCTTTGCAATTTGGTAAGCTGCAAGTGTTTTTTAAATGATGATGCTAATTGTTGAGTTAGGAGGCCCTGAATGACAGCTGATGTTTATTACTCATAATGCATGTTCCGGCATGCGATTCCGTACGTTTGGAATTCAATTTCATATAACAAAATTATAAAAACCGTTTTAAATTTAAATTCTTTAATAATATGGAAGATAATATTATACAGCTTCTGTTTATGGCTACGAAACTTTCTTATAACTTTTTGGGGCGACGAAAAACTTGCTCTTCCATATTATATACATTAATACGTACGTCGATAAGGGCTACTTTTAAAGCATAATTTTGGCAATGATATAACTTAAATTCGCGTGAAAGTGACATCATGACGTTTCGTCCGCCCTGGAAGAAGGAAACGTTTTCAGTCACGCGTTAGCTAAAGGCGTAAGCTACACCACCCCGTCATACCTTTTTGCCATGGTGTGACGTCTTCAGTCTTCAATAATTAAGATGCCCATCGACAAACGGGTTGAAATGAATATATATTCTGC
This sequence comes from Agriotes lineatus, assembly GCA_940337035.1. Taxonomy (NCBI): domain Eukaryota; kingdom Metazoa; phylum Arthropoda; class Insecta; order Coleoptera; family Elateridae; genus Agriotes; species Agriotes lineatus. Next base: position 21,572,503 of record OW679201.1, on the reverse strand, counting down.
TAGAGAATTCGTTACGGGAAAGGAAACAAACTATATCTTATACCTATTGTTATGATACATGATGTAGTATAATAAATCATAAGAAATAAATATAAAAAAACTAATAAATTTGGAAAATTACAATAATTAGATCTTGATGGGTGTAAAATTTCGAATATGAATAAGGAAAGTAATTGATACAATTAAAGGAGCCATTTGGTAGTGCGATATTAATTGAATTACATAACTTAATGGTTGTAGTAAATGCTAATAAAGAACAAACCAAGGTAACGTTAGACAAATGTATTTGTTAATAATGTATAATGAATATTATGTAATTGTATTATTTTAAAATATCGAAAGTGTGCACTAAGAATTGTATCTAATAGGGATAGAAATTTGTTTAAGTTAGTTACTAAAACAACTCATGAAAAAGCATACTTGTAATTTTTGAAAGAAAGAATTTCGTTAAATAAAATAAGAAATTATGCCTTAGTTTGTGTTATTTTTGGTATATACAAATTAAAAAGGGCTATAAACAAATATCCGTGGTGTGTTAGGCGAAAACGTAAAAATGTAATTCATGGAGACATATAATCGGTGAAGAGATTATTCAAATACAGTTAATTGGAAATAAAGAAAACAGAAGGTGATATTATTTGAAGATATTTGGATTTATTTATACATACAAGATATTATTGGAGATTCTTACAAGTAACTGATTTGATTTGGATATTTTGTGAGTATAACAAGAGACCTCGGACTATCTGCAAAAAGGGAACAAAGTTAGATTTGGAACATCATAATATAGCAACTTACCAGGAATTGGTTTGTGTGGCGGTGGCATTCGGGAGGAGCAGGAACTGGAGTTTGGAGGCTGAGGAGTTGGTTTGACGGGACGAATGCAAGTTGAAAGGATTCACAGACCATCATAGGTGTTGCTGGTTGTGAAGTGGGCAGTAGGTATTGCGGTCTATGGACATCAGGATCCGGTATTTGTTGGAAGTTGCTGTGAAAGTTAAAGCAGTTATCAAGGTTTGTGTAGATAAGTTGAGAAAAAGCATTTTGAATAACTGTCAATAAAAGAAAGTGATAATATAAAGTTCATATAGTACTTACATAGGTGAATTGAGTAATAAATGTGTTTATGTAAGATACAATTGTCAATTACCTGGTTTGATGAGTTTTAAAAGTCAAGTTTGACGTCATGTGTCATTGATAGTCAAATAATTTTGAAAATACAATTTTAAAACATCAGTTAATAGAGAACTAGATTTTGGCGAACCCACCCTGAAAATAAGAGCTCTTGATTTAAAAGCAATTATTGTTTGACATTTAAGACAGTGCATTAAGTAAGGCATAGTTCAACTGGTGAGCTATTGCACAAATTTTTGGCTAGTACACGTGGTGCATTGCATAAATTATTGATGCAGCCCAACGTGGAGCTTATATAGCCATTGCACTATATAAAAAGATGATGAGGTACTCAGGGTGTAGCCAGAGAGGGACTGGACAGGGCTAGACCCTGGCAAAAAATTGAGCCCTTCTAAAAATTTCGGCTCAGAACGAAAATTTTACCAGGACTGTTTTAGCTGGAACTGTGGACGTTTTCCCAATGAATCACGGGTTCAATATTATTCTACTGAATAAAATGTTATCTGACAGCTGATTAACGCAATAAATAGCATCTATAATATAATTTTCCTTAATGTGTGTTTATCTGTGGCACAAAATAAAATCTCACGTTCCGGCTTCACAGATGTTTATATTTGTTTAGGTTTTGTTTTTCTTATCTTAGCGCTTGGGTCGGAGCTTGACCTTTCGCGTCCTATTTCACATGCGCGTAGCGCGCAATTTGCTTGTTGAAAAGTTAAATCGCTACAGATTGGAATACCTGAGAGAATCAGGTAGGTAAGTGCTTTAAGCATGTATAGAGCTTTTGTCTGCTATTTCATTGTCGACCTTACTATCACCTCTTTTTAAATTAACCAACCAAATACGCATTTCAGCAACATTTCTAAAAACAAAAAGTTCAACGGTTCCCTGCAAGCAATTCGTATAAGGTTTAACGATAACTCACAACATTTTTCTTCGGACAAAATAAGTTAAATAATAGGTACATACCGTTAGGGCCATAATTATAAATATTGATTGGTGGTAGATAATGTAATCATAGGCAGTCAAATAAGTTAGAGTATAGTTTATGTGCATTGTAAGCGTTAGACAGAAATAGACTGAGGGCCGGTTGCAGAAAGCAATGTTAAGTGTGGTGTTAGCTAACGCGACGTCAAAGTGAACAAAAACGAATCAAATCTCAAATGCTTATGGTAACTAATACATTAGTAAACAAAATTTGATGCGATTTTGTTCACTTTGACGCGATGTTAGCTAACACCAGACTTATGCGCTGGCATCTGGCGATAGAATGCTCAACTTGCCCCGGATTCGGGATACAGAGTTGGAGCGTCTATGCTGTACTTTAGGTGGCTGCTGTATGTAACAAAAAACAACTGAATGAAGGAAAACGTTACCAACAAATTACCTTTTTCATGAATTACCTTTAGAGTATAAAATAATGGGTGTGGGTATTAATGCTATACAAGGTGCTCAACATTTGTAAATTTGATAATTTCGATTTTTTTTTTATTAGAACGCGCTGTATATTTTTATATTTTTGAAAAGCCCTTTTAATGAGCTTTCTTTTGATATGTTACTTTATATCTGCAAATTAAAATGTTTTTCAGATACGCGTGTTTCAGCGTAAAAAACAATTTAAGCCCCCTGGGATGCTTTATTTTATGGTATAAAAACAAACGCGGCTAAAATCATGATTTAAATAATTGATCTTTCCAGAGAATTGTTAAACCATTTATAGAAAATATATTTCCAGTGATTGTTAATGAAAGAAATAAAAAACACGAAAAATGAGAAATGCCGTAAATTAATTCGATGATTAAATAAAAGCAGATTAAAGAAAACAAAATCGAAATTACTAAAATCCTATACGTAATTACTTTAAATGTTCAAATGTTTCTCCTTCCGTTCTCTAGGTATTAAAGCTATACAGGAAGATTATAATTTCAAAATATAATCATTTCTATTTGTTTAATTAGAACACCCTGTATATCTATGTACTTTTGAAAAGTAATTTTAATGGGTTTTTTCTTATATTTTATTTTCTAGCTCTAAATGCAATCGCTTACAGATTTTGTTGTCAATGGTTTTTTTTCGTTTTTCCGTGTTTGTTATTTCTAGTTTCAGCAGTGGCTGAACTTGGATTATTTAACCCTGGTTCGTTGTTGTTCTCGAAGAGTTACAAGTATTTAAATTAATTTGCAACCCTGGTTCGTTGTTGTTCTCGAAGAGTTACAAGTATTTAAATTAATTTGCAGGGCAATGGCGTTTGTTTGTCATTTCTTCAATAAAATATCTTAAAAAGCTTGAATTGCTTCTTTATGCTAAAATACGTATATCTTAAAAACAGTTGAATTTAGGGGTATGAAGTTACAAGTCAAAAGTAAGTTTATTAAAAGTAATTTTCAAAAATATACAGGGTGTTCCGATTTTAAAAAATCTCTCACCCACTATTTTAGGCTTTAAAGGTAATTCCCGAAAGAAATAATTGTTTGGTAACAATTTTCTTTATTTTTTCTGTTACAGCAGCCGCTTAAAGTTCAGCATTTTGTTGCTTGAAATCATTAATATCTCAAAAATATCTGACGTTACAGCGATACAACTTGATAACAAAATGATTAATATTTTAATCGAAAACTTTTAAGCTGCCTAAATATAGGGCACTGCATTTTAAAAACAGTCACTCACATATAATATGTATACGTGATATGGTTTTATATGCTATCTCAATTATTGGTTGAATTGAAGTCAGTTGCAATTTACTGTTTCTTTTGATTATTATAGTTATTATAATTTAAGTTTCATGAATAACACTTTTTAGTTTTAATAAATTCCTATTATTTAAAAGTTTAATTCGGCAAACATTTAAAATGCCATTTAATGTAAATATTTATATTTATGTACCATAAAAAAGGGAACAACTTGCACTTGTACATTGATTACTTTTAGCTTATTTTTTTACCCAAATTTAAGTTAAAATTTATTTAATTTTATAACTTATTACAACAAGAAAATACTTAATCAACTTCTTTTGCTTGGCGATTGTTTTATTTTGTTTTTACTTTATTGTCTTTTGCATGGATACGGAACATCTACACGGTTACGGTTATTGTGAAAAAAAAATATGTTGATGATATAGAAGAAGTAAGGTTGTGTTCTGGCCCGCAAGCCGAACAAATCAGGATTTGCCACTTTAACATAAGAAGTATCAATGAAAATTTTGAGGAGTTATTAATTATTCTGCAAGATACAAATATTGAATTTGATGCAATTGTTCTCTCAGAAACATGGAATGTAGTTGACTTAAATGATTTTCAAATTCGTAATTATAAAATCTACTATAATAACTCGCATTTTAACCAAAATGATGGAACCATAGTATACATTCACGATAAGTTGGAACACGAAATGCAGATAATAAAAATTAATGATTGCAGTTTTATTAGATTCAATTGCACTTATAAAAATCTATCTTTTGGCATCACAGCTAATTCTAGGTCTTATGCATCTAATATTGACAATTATTTAAATAGCTTAGCAGAATTTCTACCAGCCACATGTAATAAACAACTTGAATTTTTCCTAGGTGATGTAAATATTGACATCGCTGATACAGCAAACTCTAATGGAAAAGACGATTATCTAAATATACTGAATGAATATGGTTTTATTGCATATTCAAATCTTCCCACTAAAGTAAATAAATATTCTGAAACGTGTTTGGACCATATATTTGCAAGATACTCTGAAATAAATATTAAAAAACTTACCGTACTTGTAATGAAATCGGACTTCACAGATCACTTTCCTCTGTTTGTATTTGGTGATATTAAATTATTAAACACTAATTCAAGACTGTCAAAAAAAAGCAAAATCTTACATAAGAAAATTGAATATGACAAACTTGTTAATAGAATTAATAATGAATCTTGGGACGAGATCTATAATTCTAGTAATGTAAATGAGGCGCTGGATAAATTTATGACTGTACTAAAACAACATATAGCAGACTCTACTGCTGTAGCCGAAAAAAAGTTAGTTCAAAATTTAGAAGAATAAAACCTTGGATCACCAACGGTATTATCAATTCTATTCGGTATAGGGACAAACTAAAAAAATCATCACAAAAAATAATAACTACAACGAAAACCTTAAAAACTATTATAAAAATTATAGAAACCGATTAACTAATACAATAAGGCAAGCAAAAGAAATTTATTATCAGCAACAGCTAAACCAATCATCTCATGATATGAAAAAAACTTGGAAAGTTATTAACGATATTACGAATAAAAGTAAATGAAATTAAATCTATAGTAGATGCTGACGGCAACGCTGTAAGTGATCCAATAAGCATAGCTAATGTATTCAATAACTATTTCTGTAATATCGCAGAAAAAATTACCCAAGAAATTAACGTGCCAGTAAATACTTGCAAAGAAAATAGTAAAACAGTGAAACAAACAATATATCTTAATCCCATTACTGAAAGAGAAGCAAAAAATCATATTTTACAGGTAAAAGATACTTGTGCTTCTGGTCCCGATGACTTAGCAAACAAAACTATCAAAATATTATGCAATTCTATTGTAAAACCCTTAACTTTTGTATATAATTTGGCTTTTACTACTGCAGCATTTCCAACAAGTTTCAAACAGGGCACTGTTGTACCTGTATATAAAGGTGGGGACAGAAAGGCTACCACAAATTATAGGCCAATTACACTAACAAATAGTTTAGCAAAAATATTTGAAAAGTGTATTAAAACCAGGTTAGTTAATTTTTTTAATAAGCATGAGGTACTACCTCAAAACCAATTTGGATTCAGAGAAAGTAGAAGTACAGATGATGCCATTTTTAACTTTACCAATGAAATAATTACATCACTTGATAATAACTTAAAGGTCGTAGCTGTGTACTTAGATTTGGCGAAAGCGTTTGATACGGTTTCCCATGTTAATCTTTACGAGAAACTGGAGAGATATGGCATTCGTGGTTCAGCACTAGATCTTATCAAATCCTATATGTTAAACAGACAACAAAGAGTAAAAATAAGCAACGAAATGTAGTGATGCATGCGAGATAAAATTTGGAGTGCCGCAGGGTACTGTTCTGGGACCAATCCTGTTTTTAGTGTATATTAATGAACTACTTAATACTGCAGTCAATGGTAAAATTTTTTCATTTGCCGATGACACTGCCATAGTTACTTGCGGAGAGACATGGGATGCTGCTGTTAAATACGTCGAATCGGATATGACCATCATTAAAAGTGTATTAGACACCGACCTATTATCACTTAACATTAACAAAACTAAAGCAATGTTATATACCTTACAAGAAAAGTCGCTACCTAATTTAAAAGCCATCAATATACATACAGAGCACTGCAACAATTTAAATAGTGAAATATGTGCATGTAGTAAAATAGAAATTGTAAATAAAACTAAATATTTAGGTATAATTATCGATAACAAACTTAAATGGTCCAAACACGTAGAACAATTAAATAATAAATTAAGAAAAATGATCTATAAATTTAAGATGTTAAGTAACATATTATCAACAAAAAACAAAAAAATTGTTTACGATGCCCTTGTACAGTCCCTACTACAATATGGTATTATAGGTTGGGGAGGTTTATATCAAGCTTCTCTTAATTCTTTGGAAATAACACAAAAATATTTGTTAAAAATACTCTACAAAAAGAACCGCAGATATCCAACTAGCAGTTTATTTAAAGATACGGGCGCTATGACAATCAAGCATCTATATTCTAAAGTGTCCTTAATATTTGTACATTCTCATAGTAATATTAAAAATGAAATTTCACACAGACATGAAACAAGAGCTAAAACTAATTTGAATATTGTTATTCCCAAGTTTGACGGAGCCATTTCTCAAAGACACTCTTTATATACTGGCATAGACCTATATAATAGATTGCCACTTGAATTTAAAAAAATTGTATCTAAAGGTAAATTTATTTCAAAAATTAAAAAATGGGTCCTCGTTGAGTGTTGATTTGCGGGTTAAGTTAAATTAGATTATCGGTATCTCGTTTTTACTCTAATATAGCCAAAAGCATGAGTAGAATAGGGGCACCTTGTTTTTGATAGCTGTCAATCAAATTTTGATTCGCGGATTCGCGGTTTAATTCGCGGATTTCGCGGTTTTGATTCGCGGATTGACCCAATTAATTTCGCGGTTTGACCTAATTAATTCCGCGGTTTGATCTAATTAATTTCGCGGTTTGATCTAATTAATCACATATGAAGTTTGATATGTAATTTACATATGTGCTACTGAATAAATTACGCATTAGATTTTTTAATTTGCTTCTGGAATTACGCGTCGGGCTTCGGCGGCCATCTTGGATTTCTGGCGGGAATATTTGAAATTTGAATTTTTTCCGATTTTTTTCTAAGTTCAATTTTTTGAATTTAAATCTCCCGGGGTGTCGGCCATCTTGGTGCGCGCGCACTTCTCACGGCGGTTGTTTTTAATTTTGAATTTTCGCGGAAATATTTGAAATTCAAACTGATAGATCTATCTCGCTCTTCGAAGCTGCTGTCTCTCTCTTGCATTCACTCGCGGAAATATTTGAATTTAAAAAAAGCTTCCTGCGATGTCCCATGGCTGGAGTTGAACCAGCGATCACAGCATTACGAGTACGAAGCCTTAACCGACTGGGCTATCGAAGCGATCGAGGTTAAAGGAATTAAACATAGCCACTTACGTGTCACGAGCCCAGCTTTAAACAAACTATTTTTTCGAATATATAAAATATAAGAACGGAATTGTGTCGTCTAGGGCCTTAGAAACTTGTTAATAATTTTTAAAAAATGACTTTGTAACTAGTTTTGCTGTAATTAATTTGTTTAATTTTATAATATGAGTGACGCTATCTCACTCAGCCCCATTGATTTTCTACAGCGTTCTCTTTTCCATCCCGTTTGCTACCTATGCGTAATTACAAAAGACGTTATCGCCTCAGGCAGAATTTCTATTTAGCCGGCGATTGTGTGTCATTCTCTGAAATCTGTACTCACGTTGCAGTTTTTGCTGGCTCGACTTTAAAATTTGGTTCTTAACAATTAACTACGTACATAGAAAACAGGCTGGTTACTTTATTTTATATAGCGAAGTCATTTTTTGTACAATTTACACGCAGAACACACCTCGTTCTTTATGTTTACTTTAGAAATCCTTAACCCTTTTCATTTAAATCGCGAAATCCGCATAAATATATTACTATAAAAAATCGCGAAAAGTGTTGGGTAAATAAATGCAACGCATTGTAAAGCCGTAAAACTTTTAGTTATTGTACGTTTACAAGATGGGTCTTTTGACAAAGTGGAAGAACCAAACTATGCTATTGTAAATGTACAGATTTTTCACTGTCAATTTGTATATAACAACTTAATGTAAATTGGTATTTGGAACATTTTAACGAAAGCAGCGACATTTTTCTAAGTTCCCTTTTTAAAACAGGTCGAGACTACGAATCGTTTCCTGGAAAACATACTGCATCGTGTAACTGTATTCGTTAATTATTCAAAATGTTTTATTGTAGCCTTGTCTAATACAAGGGGGAAAATAGCCCTTACGCCTTTGTACTTGTTTATAATTATACGTGTTTTATAAATTTTGACCGCTGTTGTTCTAAAAGCCTGTCAGGACATGTAACCGCATCTCGTCATCTGACGTCATGACAACGGTTGAAACAAAGAAACAGATTCTAGGAATTCATCGAGTTACAAATTTGAGTTTAATATATTCCTGACATACTTCTGTTGTGCCCTCGCCCATATAAAATAAGACATACGCATTAAATAAATGTTTTTATTGTATAAGAATGGTTGTCCCCTATAAATTTGAATAAACACAGACAATTTCGTTGAAAAAAATAGCTTTTCAATATCGTTTGCAAATAAGACAAGGGATACTTGTAAAAATATAAGTCAAACCATTTTTCTTGTAAAAAATTTACGAAAAGACGTAAGTGTTGGCGACAAATTAAAATAAATTTGAATAAAAACACGCAAAATTACGAAAATTCGTAGAAAATTTATAAAAATCGGCATCTTGTCACATTAAATTCTGCAAAAACGACAAAAAACAATATTTTTATACAACTTTTATCGAAAAAATAGTAAAATTTTACGAAAATACGTCTGCGTTGACGACAAATGAAAATAAATTTGAATAAAAACACGCAAAAATTACGAAAAGACGTATGTGTTGGCGACAAATTAAAATAAATTTGAATAAAAACGCACAATTTCGTTGAAAATCTTTACAAAGCGACTTTATAGTACCGAAAAAATGATGTAAAAAAGTTTTAAGAGTTATTTCTAAGCATAATTTTGCAAACGTTTAACAATTAAACCGTAATTTTTTAAAGTACATCACACAATTATGAAATCGTAGTTCAATTTATATAAATTTTCGATACTTTGTATGTGAAAAATAGCTTCAATTACTAATATATGAATAAAATCATGCAATTTCCAAAGCATTTCGTTTAAAATTTTAGAAAATCGACAGCATCTCCCATGTAAATTTATAAAAATCGGCATCTTGTCACATTAAATTCTGCAAAAACGACAAAAAACAATATTTTTATACAACACACGATGAAAATTGAACAAAAATCACTCAGTCATACAGCATCTCACATAAATTTTCACAAAAATCGACATCATGTCATATAAATTATACAAAAACTGTCATCATGTCACTTGAAATTATACAAAAAACGACATTTTTACTAAACACACGACGAAAATTGAACAAAAATCACACAATTACACGCCATCTCACATAAATTTTTACAAAAATCGACATCATGTTACATAAACTATGCATAATTTGCAAATGTTTTACACTTTTTATAAAATGCACCGCTCAAAATTAAAAGAAATAGCAATTTCATTGAAAAAATCTACTACCACAATCATTTCGATAAACAAAATTCAAAAAAATTTTATACTTTTGACGGAAATATATGTATGTTGACCACAAATTAACATAATTTTTAAATAAAAACGCGCAATTCGTTGAAAAAAATATTCTGACACCACCAAAACACGCAATTTCATTGAAAAATATATATATGTTGTCCACAAATTAACATAAATTTGAATAAAAACACGTAATTTTGTTGAAAAAATGTTCTGGCCCTGTCATTTCACTTAAAATTTTACAAAACTGCCATCATAACACTTGAAATTATACAAAATATATGTATGTTGATCACAAATTAACATAAACCTGAATAAAACACACAATTTCGTTGAAAAATTTGCAAATGTTTTACACTTTTTATAAAATGTGTCGCTCAAAATTAAAAGAAATCACAATTTTTAAATTATATCACGCCATTATGAAATCGTAGATTGATTTTTTTTGAAATTTTACATTTTGTAACTGTAAAATAACTTCAAATACTAATATTTTAGCTTTAGATTTTGTAATTATTGCAGATTCGTGAAAAACAAAAGCAGAGTAGAAATAAAAAACACAAACACTTTCTAATAAACAAATATATTGTTCTTATTTCGTATAATACTTAATAATATAAAAATAAATGTACAGCTGAATGTCTCATTTTCTAAAAATCCGCTAGCAATTTACAAAACTGTAGTTGGAGGTGTACAACATTTCAAATTAAAAAGGCTGCAAGTAATAAAATCAGAAGTTTAAGACGCTCCCAAGCCAGTCGCACAATTCTTGTAGGAAGTTTGATCAGAAGCAAAAACAGGGCGTTTCACATTCAACAGACTCGGGCTTGTTTGCAATATTTTCTGAACTTCCATTGTATTCATTGCGCCACCAATCGGATAAAATTAGTATGTTTTCCAATGCACACACCGGCGAACAGATATTGTGATTAAGACAGCGTACGGCAGTAGCAGTTTTTCGCAGAACTTTTAAAGATGGGCACTCGAGATCTTCCAGATTCACGACGATTTTATTCAGAAAAGTTAGAACCTCCTTTTTTTCTTGACCCTTAACGTACACTTTTTCAAATTTTTTGAGAACTCTTGCTAGCTCGGTTTCAAATTCATCAAAATGTATAGAACCAGTATCCCATGCTAGACCGTGGTGACTCTGCTCCAGATAGTTTATGCCTTTTTTAACGAAATAGGGCAGAGTGACATAATTTGCAGGAGGTTTTAAAACGAAAATTGCTAGCTGATTACCATCTGCTGAAATAACAGCCACTTCTTTCGGAATAAACTGCTTCTGCTCGCCACGGAACCCTTGTAGATCTACGAAGGCAGTGTCCATACCGACGTTTCGTCTGGGGCCCATCTTCAGATGCACTAGGTAACAGAACACAATGACTTAAAACGAGTTAGTGCGGTATCGGTTTGGACAGCTGGTTTTACAAATTTTAAAATAAAAAGAGGTGGAAACACTGCGTGCGCCGCATAGCAGACAGGTTGTCTCGAGCACTCACTGCATAATTAAGAAAACATATAGTTTAAAAAGCCTTCTGCATGCAATTTCAAACAATATTTCATATAAATTAAGCCATGTACAAATTTCTAAATCGGTTTTGATATATATTTTCTCGAAAGACTTGACCCTCAGCTACCGTTTTATTACTATTTGTCGTGATTCGTCATCGATGAATTTTACAAGTGCCAGCATGTCTGCTGTGTGACGTACGTAATGTATCCACCCCTTTTTATTTTAAAATTCTATAAAATCAGAGGTCCAAACTGCTGCCGCATCAGGTAACAGAGTACAATGGTTTAAAACGTGTTAGTGCGGCATCAGTCGGGCCTCTGTTTTTATAGAATTTTAATATAAAAAGGGTTGGAGACATTGCGTACGTCACATCGCAGACAGGATGGCACTTGTAAAATTTAGCGATGACGCATCTCGACAAATAATAAAACGGTAGCTGAGGGTCAAGTCTTTCGAGAAAATATATATCAAAACCGATTTAGAAATTTGTACATGGCTTAATTTATATGAAATATTGTTTGAAATTGCATGCAGAAGGCTTTTTAAACTATATGTTTTCTTAATTATGCAGTGAGTGCTCGAGACAACCTGTCTGCTATGCGGCGCACGCAGTGTTTCCACCTCTTTTTATTTTAAAATTTGTAAAACCAGCTGTCCAAACCGATACCGCACTAACTTGTTTTAAGTCATTGTGTTCTGTTACCTAGTGCATCTGAAGATGGGCCCCAGACGAAACGTCGGTATGGACACTGCCTTCGTAGATCTACAAGGGTTCCGTGGCGAGCAGAAGCAGTTTATTCCGAAAGAAGTGGCTGTTATTTCAGCAGATGGTAATCAGCTAGCAATTTTCGTTTTAAAACCTCCTGCAAATTATGTCACTCTGCCCTATTTCGTTAAAAAAGGCATAAACTATCTGGAGCAGAGTCACCACGGTCTAGCATGGGATACTGGTTCTATACATTTTGATGAATTTGAAACCGAGCTAGCAAGAGTTCTCAAAAAATTTGAAAAAGTGTACGTTAAGGGTCAAGAAAAAAAGGAGGTTCTAACTTTTCTGAATAAAATCGTCGTGAATCTGGAAGATCTCGAGTGCCCATCTTTAAAAGTTCTGCGAAAAACTGCTACTGCCGTACGCTGTCTTAATCACAATATCTGTTCGCCGGTGTGTGCATTGGAAAACATACTAATTTTATCCGATTGGTGGCGCAATGAATACAATGGAAGTTCAGAAAATATTGCAAACAAGCCCGAGTCTGTTGAATGTGAAACGCCCTGTTTTTGCTTCTGATCAAACTTCCTACAAGAATTGTGCGACTGGCTTGGGAGCGTCTTAAACTTCTGATTTTATTACTTGCAGCCTTTTTAATTTGAAATGTTGTACACCTCCAACTACAGTTTTGTAAATTGCTAGCGGATTTTTAGAAAATGAGACATTCAGCTGTACATTTATTTTTATATTATTAAGTATTATACGAAATAAGAACAATATATTTGTTTATTAGAAAGTGTTTGTGTTTTTTATTTCTACTCTGCTTTTGTTTTTCACGAATCTGCAATAATTACAAAATCTAAAGCTAAAATATTAGTATTTGAAGTTATTTTACAGTTACAAAGTGTAAAATTTCAAAAAAAATCAATCTACGATTTCATAATGGCGTGATATAATTTAAAAATTGTGATTTCTTTTAATTTTGAGCGACACATTTTATAAAAAGTGTAAAACATTTGCAAATTATGCATAGTTTATGTAACATGATGTCGATTTTTGTAAAAATTTATGTGAGATGGCGTGTAATTGTGTGATTTTTGTTCAATTTTCGTCGTGTGTTTAGTAAAAATGTCGTTTTTTGTATAATTTCAAGTGACATGATGACAGTTTTTGTATAATTTATATGACATGATGTCGATTTTTGTGAAAATTTATGTGAGATGCTGTATGACTGAGTGATTTTTGTTCAATTTTCATCGTGTGTTGTATAAAAATATTGTTTTTTGTCGTTTTTGCAGAATTTAATGTGACAAGATGCCGATTTTTATAAATTTACATGGGAGATGCTGTCGATTTTCTAAAATTTTAAACGAAATGCTTTGGAAATTGCATGATTTTATTCATATATTAGTAATTGAAGCTATTTTTCACATACAAAGTATCGAAAATTTATATAAATTGAACTACGATTTCATAATTGTGTGATGTACTTTAAAAAATTACGGTTTATTTGTTAAACGTTTGCAAAATTATACTTAGAAATAACTCTTAAAACTTTTTTACATCATTTTTTCGGTACTATAAAGTCGCTTTGTAAAGATTTTCAACGAAATTGTGCGTTTTTATTCAAATTTATTTTAATTTGTCGCCAACACATACGTCTTTTCGTAATTTTTGCGTGTTTTTATTCAAATTTATTTTCATTTGTCGTCAACGCAGACGTATTTTCGTAAAATTTTACTATTTTTTCGATAAAAGTTGTATAAAAATATTGTTTTTTGTCGTTTTTGCAGAATTTAATGTGACAAGATGCCGATTTTTATAAATTTTCTACGAATTTTCGTAATTTTGCGTGTTTTTATTCAAATTTATTTTAATTTGTCGCCAACACTTACGTCTTTTCGTAAATTTTTTACAAGAAAAATGGTTTGACTTATATTTTTACAAGTATCCCTTGTCTTATTTGCAAACGATATTGAAAAGCTATTTTTTTCAACGAAATTGTCTGTGTTTATTCAAATTTATAGGGGACAACCATTCTTATACAATAAAAACATTTATTTAATGCGTATGTCTTATTTTATATGGGCGAGGGCACAACAGAAGTATGTCAGGAATATATTAAACTCAAATTTGTAACTCGATGAATTCCTAGAATCTGTTTCTTTGTTTCAACCGTTGTCATGACGTCAGATGACGAGATGCGGTTACATGTCCTGACAGGCTTTTAGAACAACAGCGGTCAAAATTTATAAAACACGTATAATTATAAACAAGTACAAAGGCGTAAGGGCTATTTTCCCCCTTGTATTAGACAAGGCTACAATAAAACATTTTGAATAATTAACGAATACAGTTACACGATGCAGTATGTTTTCCAGGAAACGATTCGTAGTCTCGACCTGTTTTAAAAAGGGAACTTAGAAAAATGTCGCTGCTTTCGTTAAAATGTTCCAAATACCAATTTACATTAAGTTGTTATATACAAATTGACAGTGAAAAATCTGTACATTTACAATAGCATAGTTTGGTTCTTCCACTTTGTCAAAAGACCCATCTTGTAAACGTACAATAACTAAAAGTTTTACGGCTTTACAATGCGTTGCATTTATTTACTCAACACTTTTCGCGATTTTTTATAGTAATATATTTATGCGGATTTCGCGATTTAAATGAAAAGGGTTAAGGGTTTCTAAAGTAAACATAAAGAACGAGGTGTGTTCTGCGTGTAAATTGTACAAAAAATGACTTCGCTATATAAAATAAAGTAACCAGCCTGTTTTCTATGTACGTAGTTAATTGTTAAGAACCAAATTTTAAAGTCGAGCCAGCAAAAACTGCAACGTGAGTACAGATTTCAGAGAATGACACACAATCGCCGGCTAAATAGAAATTCTGCCTGAGGCGATAACGTCTTTTGTAATTACGCATAGGTAGCAAACGGGATGGAAAAGAGAACGCTGTAGAAAATCAATGGGGCTGAGTGAGATAGCGTCACTCATATTATAAAATTAAACAAATTAATTACAGCAAAACTAGTTACAAAGTCATTTTTTAAAAATTATTAACAAGTTTCTAAGGCCCTAGACGACACAATTCCGTTCTTATATTTTATATATTCGAAAAAATAGTTTGTTTAAAGCTGGGCTCGTGACACGTAAGTGGCTATGTTTAATTCCTTTAACCTCGATCGCTTCGATAGCCCAGTCGGTTAAGGCTTCGTACTCGTAATGCTGTGATCGCTGGTTCAACTCCAGCCATGGGACATCGCAGGAAGCTTTTTTTAAATTCAAATATTTCCGCGAGTGAATGCAAGAGAGAGACAGCAGCTTCGAAGAGCGAGATAAATCTATCAGTTTGAATTTCAAATATTTCCGCGAAAATTCAAAATTAAAAACAAC
This sequence comes from Agriotes lineatus, assembly GCA_940337035.1. Taxonomy (NCBI): domain Eukaryota; kingdom Metazoa; phylum Arthropoda; class Insecta; order Coleoptera; family Elateridae; genus Agriotes; species Agriotes lineatus. Next base: position 21,556,798 of record OW679201.1, on the reverse strand, counting down.
CGCCGTGAGAAGTGCGCGCGCACCAAGATGGCCTACACCCCGGGAGATTTAAATTCAAAAAATTGAACTTAGAAAAAATCGGAAAAAATTCAAATTTCAAATATTCCCGCCAGAAATCCAAGATGGCCGCCGAAGCCCGACGCGTAATTCCAGAAGCAAATTAAAAAATCTAATGCGTAATTTATTCAGTAGCACATATGTAAATTACATATCAAACTTCATATGTGATTAATTAGATCAAACCGCGAAATTAATTAGATCAAACCGCGGAATTAATTAGGTCAAACCGCGAAATTAATTGGGTCAATCCGCGAATCAAAACCGCGAAATCCGCGAATTAAACCTGGAATCCGCGAATCAAAATTTGATTGACAGCTATCAAAAACAAGGTGCCCCTATTCTACTAGCATGTATCCGTATTGATGTAAAGACAATACCTAATCAATGCTTCAAAAACAAAGCGTTTTGCCAAACACAAGCTTTGCTTAACTGGCAATACAAAAATGGTGTATTTTTAATTATTAATGTTTATTTATTTATTATTTATTAATAATGTATTATTAGTATTATCTATTCTATCTATTTCTTTTCAAATGTAATTATCAAATTAAATTAAATTAAATTAAATTTTGCTAGTAATTTTGATTTGCCACATTCTTTTGAGCAACCCTGTATAATCAAAACTATTTTTTGTGATGTGCAACACCTTTGTATCTACCACTTTTATGTAAGCGACATTTATATAACTCTCATAGTTTTAGAAATATCTCCCACCCACGCATTGTTGCTGGACACTGTATAGTAGTAAACGGTTTGGAGACATCAGAAGGCACTGAATTGAATACATAACAGTAGAACATATTTAAAAATTTAATTAACAAGCAGGAAAAGTTAGATCCCAACGTGTATGGTGACCACAGTCTGGTACTCATTCTAATTAATTTACAATTTAAATCTGAAAAGGAAAAAATGAAAAATTGTTAGTGACAAACAAAACAGCATTAGGGAATTATATAGAGATTAAGATAAAGTATTTAAACATTTAGAAGATTATTAATCAGAGGAAACGATATACAGAAGACATGGAATAATGTACAATAAAGCTGCTATAGCAGATATCGTACTACAAGCACAAGTTGACAAAGACGAAATACAGGATTCCAAATAAAGTAATTGCCAATCCAACTAAAGAAAGAAAAAAGTATAAAATACGGAAAGGTAACTGGAAATATCTAGACCTCCGCACTAGCACTAAAGCAAAACAGCAGTATATTAAGCTCCAGGGAGAATTGAGCCTTGTGAATTCATATTATTATTAAATAAATAATCTCAGACAGGTTTCACTATTATAACTGAACTAAGAAATATCTTTCTCAAATAACAATATAAGAAAATACAGAAATCATACATGGAACAGTTGCATAATGACGAGAAGAACGCGTAAACACAGGGTGGTCGTAAAAGTGGAAGACACATTTTACCAGCATTAACTACATAAAAGTGGGGAAGATTACGGATCTGAAGTTGAATGTTAAAGCTCATCGGAGATTTATTTATAATATTTACAGGGTAAACTAGAAATTACTAAGGTTATGACTTGATAGTAATAAGAAATCGCATAATGATCCTAGTTACGGCTTAAAAGAAGTATTTTCGATAAAACAATTGAAAACCAATTTTTTAAAACGCTCTGTGTGGTATTATAAAATAAAACTAAATTTTACGTACAAAAGTTCTCTTGACATCTTTAGCTCAACATAATCACCATTACAAATGGTACAACTAGGAATACCACACGGAAAGACATTTTGGAGTATATCTCAAAATGACTAGTTGGGCTAGAAACTTCTTTCGGTATTTTTTTTCATACTGCCACTCAGGGTGTTTAAAAACATATACCTAAAACATTTTTTTAAATTAAACTGAAGGGGCCGTAATTTTTTAATTTAGCCTTTAAAGAAAATATTTGGAAAAACTTCACTATCTTTATGTAGTTAATGTTGATAAAGTATGTCCCAACTTTCACGACCACCCCGTATACCTAGAACCTGGAGATCAAGTTAATAACTATGATAGAACAGGGAACTCGAAACAAAGCACCGTAAATATAATATTTATCTACTCTAGTAGGATAAGTAAATATTTCCGTTAGGTAATGAAGCTCATTATAACACTCAGTTATATAGTGGCTTCATTACCTAACTGAGTGGTGTAATGGCTTCATTGCCTAACTGAAATAGTGTCAAATTAATCACATAATGACATTTGCCTACTAAAATATTTTTGAAAATGACAGATCTGACATATCTATTAATGCACTTTTCTCAATTTTAAGCAGTCGTAGATAAAATTTTGTACAATACATGTGTGGTAATGCATTATTAATATACTTGTGTGCTTACGTGCTACGCACTCGTTTGTAACTTACACACACGTATATTAATGATGCTCTTATCCCACTTGTACAGTAAATAACTATTAAAGTCTTTAATCCCTTTCTTGCGTCATAACTTCTTGACACACGTATGGATTCTCACGAGAAAGAATACCAAATACAGACGCCGTTTGCAACCTATGTAAAGACGCTGGAATACCTGTTGATCCGCGGGTAGTATTTCATTTCCCAGTTGCCACCCATAATTGAGAAACGGATAGGAGAATATCCGTCACTTGGGGCGCACTCTGTAGGGGTTATTACAGTGACTATTCAACACTATAACATATAAGCCAATCATATTGCAGACATTTGCCTTTTTCAACCAATAACAGCAGTATATCACTGAATATTGGGCACCATGCAAAATATTCACAAAACAATGTACGTACTCAAAAACTAAATAGCCTTGTTGCGAAATATCGCTCAGCAACGATGTTCTGTCCTTAGCGATATCGCTAGGTTACGTAAAACTAAACACCAACAAACTGTGTGAACAAAGTTTGGCTTGCGTTAAAAATTTTAAAATGTTGTGTTTTGGAAGTATTCTGCTGAATTTAATTGAGGATGAATATTAATTGTTGGATTATTTGTCAATAAAGTTAATCGTTATGTATTAATATTGTTAAATAGTCGTCCCAAATACCACTCGAAGTGGATATATTTTTTTAAAAATATTTTGCCATTTCCATAGAAATTATTGCAAATTTCACTCAACAAAATCACACTTAAATGTCACTCGCCTTCGGCTCGTGACATTTTTGATATGATTTTGTTTCGTGAAATTTAAACACAATAATTTACATGAAAACGGCAAAATAATTGTCAAAAATATATCCACTACTTGTGGTATTACCCTTGACTATATAATCCCAGTGTGGTCATACAATTGTTGGCGGCCATGTTTTTGCCAACGTCAAAATAAGCTTGTGCAGGAAACCACGGTGATGTAATAAAAACAATAGCATTTTCTAACGGTGTAAGCGACATTTGGTAACAAAAAATAACTAAAGTCAACATTATTACTTGGTTAAAATTTAGTTTGCATTATAACTTACTTTATTTTTGTGTATAAAATAACACAAATAGGTATACATCAATAATGTAACTAGATCTATTTTGATATTTAAACCGTGTCCGGCAAGAAAACTACATTTGATAAATTATAAAATGCCAAGATCTTATTTTGTTGACATTAGTAACTTTTTGTAACTAAACATTCTGTACACTGTTAAAAATGACAATAACTTGGAAAACTAATGGCGGATTTTGCGTTCATCCAATAGAAAACAACACAAAGCAACTTTAGAGAACATCACAATAGAATTGTCTTAAGAAGTAGACATATAAGAAACATTTGACGATTTATGACGGTGTAATGTAACTATAATATCATCATCATGGGATCCGGAATTAAATAACAAAGGTGGATATGTCTCTAAAACCGATAAAAGGTATTTAGTGGTTAAACTGTAGAGATAAAGTAAACGTTGTCTAAAGTTATTGCAGAAATAAGTCATTTAACCTGTGATGTTAGTACATTTTAATCTATACAAATTTGTAAAAAAAGTTGCATCGGCCGGGAATCGAACCCGGGCCGCCCGCGTGGCAGGCGAGCATTCTACCACTGAACCACCGATGCATAGAAAACGATGCTTCATCAAGGTGTATTAAACTACAAATCTAAACCTCTCCTTGAGTGATAACATTAAAATATGATATTTAAGTTATTACGTTCTTACATATTTCTATATTTTTTTTGTTTTTTTGAGAAATGAGCAACCTAAAGTAATAACTAAGGCCCACTTAGTCCACCGGCTGCACGAAGCTGTCGGGTGGGCTGCCTAGTCAGTTTCAATCAGGCGTTACAAGTTATTAAAATTTTTATATGGCAATTATTCCGAAACGTACGCCTTCAGTGTAACCAAACCATTCTCCGCTTTCATTGTGTTTTTCCTATTGAAATTGTGTAGAAAGTCGCTCTAATTAAAGATTGCCATTGTTGTTGTCACGGTCGTTTTGGTAGTATTTGCTAATGCATAATATTAGCCGGCAACGTAAAAACTCTTCATAATCGAGAATTCTAAGATAACATTATTTCATTCATACAATCATAGTTATTGTACTTTATTTTAATAAGTGCATAAAGTTCTTAAGTATGCAGAACTATGTTTTACTGAGTATGTTTAAAAACATCTGTTATACATAAAAATACACTTTGAAACGGCCATCATACATTTAAAACAGTATGAGCATTTTAATCTAGTTACACTACTTGGTGGCGACATCTGTCGGAGCGTAGTTAAAGTAATTATACGTTTAAATGCTATTAAATTGATGTGCACGATTATATGTGATCCACTCTTTTTCCAAGATTCCTGGGTAATAAGTCTAATTAGATAGGATCGTTAGTAATTAATTTCTATTAACTTTAAAAGAACTTAAGAATCTGAAGAATTGAACTACTTAGGATATAAATAATTTCTGATACTTGTGTGATTTCAATAGGTACATACAAACAGCTGTGTGTAAATGTATCAAAGTCGATGTCATGTTAGAAAGGGTTTCTAGTTTCTAATAAATCGAATTAAAGTAATTATTTGCAAAATATGTCCAATTAAAAACTAAGAGTTGTGATAATAGGAAATGCATTTTAAATAGATATTAAACGCGTCTTCGAAAGATGAAGCAGAGCAAATGTTATTAAGATTACTAAAATGTGAAACATGTTCGCGTGTACTAAATTTATTCATAGCATTTGAGATAGTTATGGCATTTACTTCCTTATAATGTTGAATGTTGCCGTTTTGTAAAATTCAGTTTTGGAATGAGAAGGTATAATAGACATTTGGCATAGAGAATACGGTTCTAGTCTACAAAATGTGGGTAGGTAAAATATTAATTAATATAGAAATTAAAACTCAAAGTTGCGAAACTAGATCTTTATAGTAAGTATAGATTTCCAGTTGTTAATACCACCATTGGAGATTTGGATTTTTAACTAATGAATTCCAATTTTGTCTGAACAACATGTGGATTTCAGACGTTCAGGAGTTACAAAAAGAATCTGAGAATACTGCTAGTGGAGAGCAAGACTTTTGAGGGGGTCACACTGACGTATTAGACTCTCAAGGGCGGCACTAGAAAAAAAAGATGGAAAGACAAATAAAGCTTAACATTTAACAACATTAATTATAATATATGTACGCAACTTACTTTACACTCAACTGTCAAATCCTCAAATCCAACTCAAATTCTGTTTCCGTACAGTACAGGCAATACCAATAACACTGTGTGGTTCTCCCAGCATACCGCTAAGAACTTAGAAACAAAATATGGCTATCTCAGCTAATCAATCAGTCCTCAAATGATTAAGGGCAACATAAGTATCTTGCTGTATGTGAAAAAAAAACCCATTAAGTTATTTATGTTGGCAAGACAAGGTGGGCAGATATACGATTTCCTTATATACCAAGGTTTATCTACATACAAAAAAAATATGTCTACCCAGTTTGGTGCTGCTGCTGCTGCAGTGTTTGAGTCCTCTACAAGAATTGCTGAGAAAAACCACGGTCCAAGTTTTGACAATTAATTTAGCACTCATATGTCTATGTGAAGTACTAAATTCTAAAGGTACCTATATATGCTGTTGGTAGAGTGCGTGTCAACAGGTTTTATAATCCCTCTCTAATGAGTGATATAGAGATGAAGAAACAACAAAGAGGTGCAAGTGATGTTGTTGAAGTGTTAGTGGAGTTACTATAACAAAATTGTTTAACAACAAACCTGTGTTAGTTGCGTCAAATTTCATCGGTAAAGTGGATGAGGATGCTTACAAGCGATGAAATAAGACTAATAAATGCTACATTAACCTGCCCAACCAGAATCGATAAAGCTATATAACAGTAATGTGGGAGGAGTGGATAAATTGGACTTTCTTCTAAAACATTTAAAGAAATTACGTCAGATCAAGAAAGTCGACAGTTTGCATGATTACTCATGCACTCGAGCTGGCACTTATGTATCAATGCGTGAATGGAATATAGAAATCATGCGGAAGCACTTTAGGTCTCCAAGAAAAAACGACTTGATTTGTGGAATTTTCGTCAGTCTGCAGCAGAATACCTCACTATAATCCTCAGAAACGTCTTGATGAAGCAGTTCCTGGACCAAGTAAAAATAAAGGTAGAGAAGTAAAGCCCTATAAAGAGAGCCGACTTGATAACAACAAATGTGAAAGTAGGTGTAAGTTGAAGGACTGCAATAATAAGCTTTGCAATGTGCTAAAAGTGCAAAGTATACATATGTATCGTAAATGAGAGAAATTGTTTCTTAAAATTTCACCTCAAAACTGTAATATAAGTAATAGCCTTGTTATGTATCTAGTCCCACTTGAGCTGCCAAATTTGTAATACGAGGGGTGTTTTTTATATTCAGGGAATGGGGTATAAAGAGAAGCAGATTTCTTAATTTTAATTTTTTATTTTTCAATGTAATCTCCTCGAACAGTGACACATTTATTACATCGCTGTATTATTTTTTGTAAACCTTCAAGAAAATGATTTTCTGATTTGCTCTCAAAATGTTCATTTACGGCAGCTTGCAATGACATTTCGTCCTTAAAACGCCTTCCACGAAGGTTTTTCGGGTTGGGAAACAAAAAATAGTCACTAGGAGCCAGGTCCGGACTGTATGGTGGATGATTAATTACTTCAAAGCCGCACGACGCCACAGCAGCTACGGCAACGCGAGCCTTGTGAACAGGGGCATTATCGTGGAGTAACAGAACACCTTTTGCCAACTTTCCTCGCCGTTTTTCTTTTATGGCCCGTCGCAAACGAGTCAGAATGTTTGCGTAGTACGCTCCTGTAATGGTCTCTACTTTCGGCTTGTAATCTACAAGCAGAATTCCTTGAAAGTCCCAGAAAATAGTCGCCATCACTTTTTCAGCCGATTGCTGGACTTTTTTGGGGCTGGTCCACCCTTCACATGCCACTGCTTCGACTCTTCTTTTGATTCAGGATCATAAAACTGAACCCATGTCTCATATCCAGTCACAATCCTGTCGATAACATCCGCCTGATTGTCCTCACAGAGCTCTAAAAATTCATGTATTAACTTAATCTTTTAACTACAGCGGAACCACTATCATAAATATCGGTGTGAAATTTGACATTTCTACCCAGAAAGTATTGACAATTGTTATTAAAAAATGAAATGCTTGTTTTTCCACAGCCAACCTAGCCATTCCGCGAATATAAAAAAAACCCCTCGTATATCACTCTCTTACGGTGTTATTATAATTAATATAAAATTAAATATACTCTTTTACTGACTATTAAAAAGAAGCACTATTAGGTATAGCTCAATTATGTACTTACCTTACTTCTTATACAATAAATAGGATTTTGACGTATCTCATAAATCAATTTGACATTTAGAATAAATTATGTCATGTGATTATAGTTTTTTAAAGCCTCGACTAGTCAGTTTACAAGCAACTCCTAGCTGAATGAGTAAATTTTCAACTAATAACTTTCTCTTGTAGGTAAAGACTGAATTACTTTTAAAATATAATAATTATTTGACTTTGTGAATCAAATACACGGTGCAGGTACTTCACAAAACTAAATTCATACTTTCAGTTTGTTAGTAACACATCGAAGTTTGATCTGGCATTACAAAAATTAATAGATACTAGTGGACCCGTTGCAAAATATTTTGCAAGTAAGAAAACTTCATTGTAACGTGTGGCAGGATCCACTAGGTAAAATTTAAATTTTTAAGTTTTTAAAACTACTCACACGTGATATTGCTACATATACTTGACGATCGCTAAATACTGGTTGTGCCAAATACGATATATTCCCACTTTATCCATAGTTTGTTCTTGTGATTTATTAATTGTTATCGCAAATGATAGGCGTACAGGACAATTTCTTTTCCGAAGGCAAAAAGGTAGTGCAAAATAGTAGAATGTGTTGATGTATACACAGTAATAATACTCTTCTGCCTGGCTTGTGGCTTATCCATTTAATACCAAATCTAAGCAGTTATAAATAAATTGCGTACCATTAATCTTATCTCATCTATTAAACCAGTAGACACATTTAAACTTTTCAAAGGAATATCTATTGATCATATTTTTAGTGTTAAGCAATGTGGATATATTCCACTGAAATTTAACGAATCTATTAATTCCATAGAAAATTATAAAATCTTGTCAGTATGTGATACAACTGTATTTACACTCAAATATTGCTTTTCATATTCAGGTAAGAGATATATAATTTTGTTGCGCTTCACGCGGGAGCGGACAAAACTTCAAATTAACCCGTCCCAAGAATATGGGCCTTGTGCATTTTCAGAAGCTTGTTTGCAACTAAGTCCGACAATCGGCGCGGACTTAAATGTCCAAATATTCGCTTGTACACCAAAACTTCGCCAAACGGCATGGTGAATTCCAAAAATCCCTGGAAATGATTTGGTCTGTTTGTAAAATGATCTGATATGCAAAATTCAACTTCTTATCTGTAGTAGTTCGCTCGTTAAGGTAATATTTAAAATACAAATCTATCTCATTTAACTCTTTTGAGGAGATGCATTCTGAAAAACTCTGAAAATAGTTTGACATGATTTGTAAAACGAACTAATATGCCGAATTTCGACTTCTTACCTGTATCTATCTCGTGACGATATTTAAAAAAACATATCTACCCCATTTAATCCCTTTGAGAGGATACATTTCGAAAAACCCTGAAAATGGCTTGAATCGATGTGTAAAACGAACTGGCTTGAATCGATGTGTAAAACAAACTACTGTGCCGAATCAACTTTCTACTTGCAGCAGTTACCGTATTATGCCGATCTTTAGAGAAACACATCTACCCCATTTAATCCTTTCGGGAGTTAATTTCGAAAAGCCTGAAATTGATTTGACCTAATTTGTAAAACGATTTAATATGCCAAATTTCAATTTCCTGCCTGTAATAATTACTTTGTGGCTATTTTTAGAAGAACACTTCTGGTCTATTTAACCAGCTTGAGGGGATGTATTTCGAAAAACTCTAAAAATTATTTTCGGTTAGTAAAACGATCTAAAATGCCGAATTTCAACTTACTGCCTGTAGAAGTTTTCCCGTGGCAATATTTTGACAAACATATTTGTTTCATTTAACCCCTTTTGGGAATGAATTCTCCAAAACCCTAAAACTGATTTGACCCGATTTGAAAAATGTTCTAATATGCTCAATGTTAACTTCCTATATTTCCTATTTTGCAAAACCTTGACATTTACTTGATATGATTTGTAAAACGAACTAACATATCGAATTTCAGTTTCCCGTTTGTAGTAGTTTCCTCGTTGTAGATTTTTACAAAAACAGGTCTACCACATTTAGCTCCTTTGGAGGAGTGAATTTCGAAAAGCCCTGAAAATGGTTTGACCCTACTTGTAAAAAGAAGTAATATGGCGGACCTTCCCCAGATTCTATTATGTAACGATCTGTGAAGTAGAAGTCAATCCCGTGGAATAGAGGGTAACAGCACTTCTTTGAAGACAATATTGGATGTTTTACCTTCTGGTTTGAGCACCACTAAGTTGTTTGGAAAACTGACCCCTAAACAGTCTAGATAAAGTTGATCGAGAAAAAACAGTCTTCCCTCAAGTCGACCCCAACCTGATTAGCCACTGTCCCTGCACCTTATTGATCATCAAAGCCAGACGATTTGGAAGGAGTCCGGGAAGGTAGAGAGTGTGGAGAAAGTCAACGTGGTAGTGCACTGTGTCATCTGCCTCCACCACAGTGTTAATCGATTGATAGATCTTTTCCTCTAAATGACAGGCTCCGAGGTGTGTGTTGCTGATTTTTAGTGCCTTATCATTCTTCAGAGTGACACTCGCCCTTCTTCAAAGTCAGGACACAGGTTTTGCTGTTATGTTCTTGATGTCAGAATATATTATGTTAGTGAGACTGGCGATATCTGTCACGGCTTGACATAGGTTTTCGTTGCCGAGTTTCAAGAGAAGTTTGGAAAACTATTCGGCATTGGAATATTCTGTCAGGTGAGCCCTTATGTAAATTCAAAACAATATGTCCTTATTGTACTGATGCTGCATTTTTAAAAATCACTATTGTAACACGTACTTGTCTTGAGAGCAACTGCCATTTAAATATCATCGTCGAGCTGATAAAACCACAGTAAATAACAAACCACTAATGGAACCCATTGAAAAATATTTTGCAATTTACAAAACTTCTTTATAGACAATGTTTAACGTATGGCACTATCCATCACGTAAAATTAGAATTTTTAAGTTTTCAAAACTACTTGCACGTGACATTGCTACACTTGACCATAGGTACTGGTTGTGACGAATATTATACATATATTCCTACTTTATCCAGAGTTTGTCTTTGTGGTTTATTAATTGTCATTGCATATGCTAGGCGCACAGCGGAAATGGGAAGGGTACCACAAAGAAGAGCTAGGAGAAGGCCGAATAGAATTTTGAAATAATAGATTACAAAAGCGATGACTGAATACAACTTAAAAGAAAGCAACTATGAGGATGGAGAGTATGAAAAACAGGTGTTGAATAACGTCGAAAGACGTTTTAACAATATATGTACGTATGCTTGTACCAACAGGGAAAGCAATGAACCAGTAAGTAAATAAGCACATCCACATAATTATAATAAGCAGAAAAAACACCTTACAGCATCTGAGCAATACTGATTTTCTTTAACGGTCATTTTACATGTATTTTGACGTTTGTCTCACGAATCAGCAGACCGTTGATTTTGTAGGAGCCTTGGCGTCGCGTCATGGAAACCAACATAGTTGAGTTTTAGTTGATATTGTCATTCTGACATAACGTATGTATTAGTTACTGAATAAATATTTTGAGTATACTACGTTCAGTATCTACAGTGGTGACACCGACGATGTCAGAAACAAGGCAATCGCGTGAGGATGAGGAAAATGGCACTGCACCCTCGGAGACAGCAGCTGATAGCATTGCTGTCGCACGTGTCGCGGTCAAGCTGCCTCCTTTTTGGCGAGAAGATCCAGCTCTTTGGTTTGCACAGATAGAAGCACAATTTGCTACATCTGGCATCACAACGGAACTGACAAAATTCCATTACGTTGTAGGTTCCATCGACACCTCTGTCCTCGCTCAGGTAGCCGACATCATTCGTAATGCACCTGTGACAGACCCCTACAACACCCTTAAAAAACGCCTTACTTCTTGCTTTGCGGAATCACAAGAGAAACGACTTGCACGCCTTCTGAAAGGTACGTCCCTGGGTGACAAGCGTCCCACTCAATTGCTACGAGAACTGAGAAACATAGCTGCAGGGACAGTCAACGACGAAGTTCTCCAATCTATTTTTATCAGAAGTTTACCATCCCAGATGCAGTCTATTATAGCTGTATCTCAGGGCAATCTTGATGATATCGCCCTTATTGCTGACAAGGTACATGACGTATCAAATCACGAAGTGCTTACTATACAGGAGCCAAGTACCTCAGTCTTGCAGTCACAGTTGGACAACATCGCCCAGACAATTACTCTACTGGAAGCACATTTGTCTCGACCTCGCTCCCCTACTCCTCAGCCATCATCGACAGGTCGAAGCACACGGTACTGCTGGTATCATCTGAAGTTTGGCAACCGGGCCCGCCAATGCAAACCACCTTGTGAATTTCCTATTCAGGGAAACGGCAGACGTGGCCGCAATTAGAGGCAAATGCTGCCACGCACCCTAGTCGCCTCATTGTACACGACCCGACCACCCAGTTGTCATTTCTCATTGACACTGGAGCAGATGTCTCAGTAATTCCTCCAACGAAACGTAATTTGCCGGTAGATTCGTATCGCCTCTATGCCGCCAACGGCTCGGTGATCAAGACCTTCGGACAGAAAACCCTGAAAGTTGGACTAGGCCTTCGTAGACTATTCAAGTGGACCTTCATTATGGCCGATGTGACTAAACCTATCATCGGAGCCGATTTTTTAGAAAATTTTGGTTTGTTAGTCGACCTCAAGAACCGCTGTCTTATTGATCGACTAACTTCCGACCGTTCACTATGTTCTGTCGTCGGCAGTCCAATTCCCAGCATCAAGACCTTCGACCAGCATATAACGTACCACGATATTCTCTGTCAATTCCCGGCTATAACACGACCACCAGAAATCGTCCCTAAAGTAGCAAAGCACACAACAACGCATTACATCATCACTAAAGGGCCACCGGTGTTCGACAGAGCTCGTCGGCTTGCTCCAGATAAACTTGAGGATGCTAAAAAAGAGTTCCAGTTCATGATGGATGCAGGGATCTGCCGCCCTTCCAAAAGTACATGGGCGAGTCCATTGCACATGGTTCGCAAGAAAAATGGTACCTGGAGGCCTTGCGGAGATTTTCGTCGTTTAAATGCCGCAACAGTCCCTGACCGGTATCCTTTACCACATCTCCAAGACTTTTCGCACTTGCTACAAGGTAAAACTATCTTTACTACGCTGGACTTAAATAGAGCATATCATCAGATTCCAATTCAAGAAGAAGACATTCCTAAAACCGCAATAATTACACCATTTGGATTATTTGAGTTTGTAAAGATGGCGTTCGGGCTCAGAAATGCTGCTCAGACAATGCAACGCTTTATGCATGAGGTTCTGGGAAATTTATCTTTCGTCTTCGTGTACATAGACGACGTTCTCATAGCCTCCCGGGATGAAAACGAACATCGAAAGCACTTGATACAGGTTCTCGAACGTTTAGATCACTTTGGCATGACAATTAACATGGCCAAATGCCACTTTGGACAGAACGAGGTGCCCTTTCTCGGTCACTGGGTCACTGCGGTAGGGATTCAACCGCTACCCAAACGCGTAGAAACCATCTTAGAGTACAAGCAACCTTCTACGGTACATGAGCTTCGTCAGTTCCTCGGCATAATAAATTTTTATCGCCGCTTCCTTCCCCAGGCAGCTCATCATCAAGCTGTTTTGAATGAATATTTAAAATCATCACGGAGGAAAGACAACAAGAAGATTGTTTGGACGGATGCTGCTTTTGCAGCGTTTAACAAATGCAAGGATGACCTCGCTTCTGCAACACTCCTAGCACACCCGTCGACCAGTTTCCGTCTTGGCTTGTCCGTCGATGCATCAGATTTGGCAGTAGGAGCGGCGCTACATCAGCTTCACAACGGGAGTTGGCAGCCGCTCGGGTTCTTTTCGAGAAAACTCAAGCCTGCGGAGCAGCGGTACAGCACATACGATCGTGAGCTTCTAGCTGCTTACTTGGCTGTAAAGCACTTTCGGCATATGGTTGAGGGCAGAGAGTTCACGCTGTTTACTGACCACAAACCCCTCGTCTATGCATTCTCGCAGAAAGCTGACAAATGCTCCCCGCGTCAACTAAGACATCTGGATTATATCGGGCAGTTTTCCACTGATATTCAACATATCTCAGGTCGGGATAACATCGTGGCTGACACGTTATCGAGGCTTTGCACCATTGAGATACCATCCCATATTGATCCAGAGACCTTGGCTGTGTCTCAAGGGCAAGACGAAGAGTTATCTCACCTGTTACAATCGAAGAAGACCTCCCTCAAGCTTGAAGTCGTCCTGTGCAATGACTGTGAGTTGTATTGTGATACCTCCACGGATCGCGCTCGTCCTTATGTACCTCTTACACTACGACGATCACTTTTCAACAGCTTACATAACCTGTCTCATCCTGGCATTCGTAGCTCGGTCCGTTTGGTGCGGCGCCGATACGTTTGGCCATCGATGAACTCTGACTGCCGCACCTGGGCCCGCAACTGCGTCCAATGTCAACGCAGTAAGGTTGGTCGTCATACACAGGCACCCTTGGACAAGTTTCCACTAGCGGAAGATCGTTTCGACCACGTCAACATCGATATAGTCGGTCCACTTCCACCATCAGAAGGTTTTCGCTACATTCTAACATGCATCGACCGGTTCAGTAGATGGCCTGAAGCTTTTCCAATGACTGATATGTCGGCGGATACCGTAGCGAAGACTTTCTTCGGGAACTGGATATCACGCTACGGCGTTCCTTCCCGGTTAACATCAGATCAGGGCAGGCAATTTGAATCTGAGTTATTCCGGTCTCTGGCCAACCTGTTAGGAGTCACTAAGTTCCGTACTACACCTTATCATCCAGCTAGCAATGGAATGATTGAGCGCTGGCACCGCTCACTAAAAGCAGCTCTCATGTGTCATGCTCCACGTCCGTGGACTCAGGTTTTGCCAACTGTACTGCTTGGATTACGCACCGCCGTGAAAGAGGATTTTGGATGCTCATCAGCCGAGCTCCTCTATGGTACAACGCTGCGGCTCCCTGGTGACTTATTCGAACATTCAAGAGTATTTCACGGCTATGGTAATGAATATGTGGACAATCTACGCCGTACCATCAGGCAATTAAAGCCCACTGCAGCCGATCACGGAATAATGAAAACTTTTGTGCACAAGAATCTTGCTACATGTACTCATGTTTTCATCCGCTCAGATGCTGTAAAACCTCCACTACAACCCCCATTTGAAGGACCCTTCCGTGTGCTGAGCAGAATGGGCAAAGTCTTCAAGCTGCTTGTTAAAGGATTAGAAAAGAATATCAGCATAGACAGACTTAAACCGGCATTTTTGGAAAGTCAGTCCATTATCACAATACCGTTAGCACCTCCATCTGTTTCACCAACTGCCCCTATTCCACCAACTACGTCTACCGCTAAAGCTGCTCCTGACACTCCAACCGAAACTGTTATTCCTGTTCTCTCTACTTCCCGGCCCCATCGTACTCGTCAACGTCCCGTGCGTTTCTGTACGTACACCGCTGTCGCTAGGGGGGGAGCACTGTAGGAGCCTTGGCGTCGCGTCATGGAAACCAACATAGTTGAGTTTTAGTTGATATTGTCATTCTGACATAACGTATGTATTAGTTACTGAATAAATATTTTGAGTATACTACGTTCAGTATCTACAATTTCAAATAAACATTTAGTAGCTGCAGTAGTCCATTGCAATAATCGGGAGAACTCCGCAGGCTTACTTCGAGAATATATCTGGTTTACTGCTACTGCATGGCCGGCTGCAACCACTTGATAGCTAAAGTATAATGGTTTTTCTCTAAAAATTATCAATTTACTTTAAATTTAGAACTTTTGTGCACATCTACACAGTAAAGGCTTTCATTTAAAAAAGAATTATCGAAATCGGCCCAGTGGAAGTCTCACGCTTCACGTTTTAAATATATAGATATTGTCAACATTAGTTTTACCAAATGTTAAATATCTAAACTTGATTTAAATGAATATTCTCTAAAATAACCTAATACCAAAATGTAAATTTCAAATTATATTGATCGAAAAACGTCTAATACTCGAATCACTATTAAATTTAGAAAATTAGTTCTTCTAAATTAATTTATAAATATGTTTACAATTATTTTAATAATTTGCCACACCAAACTTGCTATATAACTTCTTAATATTTCGTAATAAATGGGTACTAACCTTCTGATTGTCCATTTTGTACCTGAATGTGTTATCTCAGCTTCTAACTGGATAAATTTTAGTCCGAAAACACCTCCCTGGGTTGTTCCTGACCAAAACAAAGCTCGTTGTAGCTCTTTGAAACCTCTATTATGTGGATAGACATTTCAACACCCACTTTCACTTTTTTACTGGCTTTGTAGTAAAATACCACGTTAAATAGAATCAAACAATCTTTAATTATATATTTAAATAATATTTGTAACTTATAGTCAAATGTGATCCTAGATACTATATTGCTACTATGTATCAAATCATCAAGTATTATTATTCACAATTAATGGGCATTTAACCCTTAACGTGACTAGTTATAGTAGATTATCAATTCAAGATATTTTTTACTACTTGATATAAACAACCCTGTTGTTGCCCTTTACAGCACCACCAGTTAAAACATACAACTGTTACACCATATGATATACATTGGATATATCTGGATATTATTTAATTAATCAAATTTATCATTCATACGATATGCTATTACAAAACATAGTTTTATATATTTCTATCTGTTTTGTACCTGTATTTGGTTAAAAGAAATAAAATAAATATTATTCCAATTTCTTCAACCCTTACTTTACACTATCATGAAGTGATTTCATACTCGTAAGTGAACATTTTAATACTCAAAAACCAAAAGGGCCGTAGAAATAAAATGTGTTTTAAATAGACGATGTATTATAGTGTGATTGAAAGAGTTAATGCTAAAATTAGCTGCAGTTATCTCTTTTTTCAGGGTTTGACTTCATGTTTATGAAGATTTCACATATTATTTTTTCAAATCGGAGCCCATCAAACCCCTGATTTGCACTTTATGTCTTAATCGCGCTGGCAACCTGTCAGTTTATTGTCGAGAACCCGGAAGTCCTTAAAATGCGGACTTTTTCTCGGCCGGTGTAGAACAGGAACGACAAGAATAAATCGATCCAGTTCCAAGCGGGCAGTAATTTTTAGTGCCACCGTTCTTTGAAAAATAATACCGGCAGCGCTAGATTTATGGCGTACTTGCTGCATACTTATCAATTTGTTGTCATTAGCTATATTTACAGCAAATAACTTGTCTCGCCGATGTTATTTATTATCAATAAACTGATTAGTGCCGTCCGCGGATTCCTGCTGCCTGCTACCGCGTGCCTCTGGCTTGCAAGAACCTGAAAAGCGTTATGCAAGTGCAGCCATAAACCTCGAACTGATTTACAATTGACGATTTACGATCTGCGCTTTATTGGCTGATTCCCATTCTTTCGCAGGATGACATCCGTCCGATTGGAATTCTATGGGAAAGGATTTTTTTAAATACCTCATAGTTTGCAGGATGAATGTAAAGCATTTAAGTTAGTCAATGCAATTTAGCTTATAGGATATTCGTTAACGATTTTTATTTTATTACAGTATTTTTTCTTCAAATCAAATTGGGCATGGATCTTAAAAGTTATCATGTCGTTTAATTTGAGATACAGTTACAAAGTCTGTTTTGTCGTTATTTTAACAAATATTTGACCTGGCACTTAATTTTTCAAATATGTTTAAAATGGTGAACATTTTCCAGTAGGTGATTTTTGAGGCTTTCATGGCCATTGTCATTAAGTAACAAACAACTTCCGGGATTGGACCGTGTCATGATTGAGATCGAAGAACTGTTCTTCGATCTCAATCATAACACGGTCCAATCCCGGAAGTCGTTTGTTACTTATTTTCCAGTAGGTACTCATTTCATTTTAAAAAATTTGTGAAAACGTTTAAGTATTCAAGTGGGTATTGAATCGAACTAACTACATAATGACGCAACCTGCTAGCATTATCTACGGTCTCCCGTTCAATACCTACTAGGTATCTCTTTACATGGTAAATCCTATCGACCTGAGCAACCCTACCTTAAATATAAGGATGAAAATTAGATTTAATAATATATCCCTGGTCTTAATTCACTCACTTATATTAGAAAGACTTTTACAGTACCTTTAAGGCAGAGATCGATAAGCGATTTCTACGCCAAGATTAGGAAAAAGATAATATACACACCAATTATAGGATTCCTAAGTTAGAATGAGGAAACAAAACACATGGTAGTATGAAATACTAGATTTTTCTATCAACCAACACAAAAAGCTACATGGATATTTCCGAATGGGAAAACATTCAACCAGATAGCAGAATTGATATTAGAACCATGTGAAACAACGTCTAGAGAAAATAAATATTACTAGAATAAAAGTAGCTAGACATAACCAGAAATGTGGTACAGATACAATTAATCTAAAAGTAACGCTAGTTAGTTACTAAGAAGGAAAAATAGCCCGTCTCCTCAGGATGTTATGCGGACTAAGAAGTACTAACCCACGGTGTCACGCATTTATAAGCTACGACGATAAGCGAAAATAAAATATCACAACAAGTGTAAAAATCAATACACGGAAAAAATAAAGCGGGAGATAAATTAAAGCTGGTATCAACACGAGGGAAGGAAGACGAATACAATGAAACAAGAAGAACAGCGGGAAGCGTATTCAAGAGAAGCAGAAACAAAAATTTTACGAAATACAACTGAGATTATACAATAATACTAAAATAAAGAAATAAAAATATATAAGGCGATAAAAGACACTAGAAGATAACTCAGTGTGCAGGAGCAAAAGAAAAGAAATATTAACAAAAAGATCAAAAAGTGATAGAAATATGGAAGGTATATTTCATAGAGCTACTAAGAAAGAAGCCGAAAAAGGCAGATCCACAATAGAGCGGTTGTTTATTATCAAACAGATAATGACACAAGGGTGGGAATATAGTACGGTAATTTAGCAGATATTTCAAGACTTTAAACAGGCCTACGCGCCTACGATAGCATTGATCGACAGCATTATATAACGCTATGGAAGAAATAACTATTCTACTCAAATCGAAGAGGTTTATACAAGCGACTATGATAAATTCAGATATCCAAATAATTAACTATCGTACTATAGACAAATAATTTCAATAGGTAGATGAACTGGTATCAGTTTTATTTGACCTAACGTTAGAAAATGTTATCGGGAAAATACATACCAATGGCATTATCATGAATAAAATATGTAAACTGTTGGTCTATGCAGACGACATAAACATAGACATATCTTAAACACAAAGAAAGCATCAACACCTTAGTGGTCGTCGCTCTTATAGAAAAGCATTTATTCCTTATTCAAGAGATTAGGCTAGCCAAATGTCCCAGGCGCCGCCCAAAAAGGCTTATAAAAACCACACTTTGTGTAGTTACTAACAAATGTCAACCCACATTAAGAGGAAGAAGAAGAAAAAAAGAAGCACAGATGGCGTACGCCTCTATGAAGACAAAACCAATGTCAAGATATTTAACAAGAGTTCAATCCTTTGAACATTTCTAATATATAACCTTGTAGCAATTAATCTTGCTCTGACGAAGTATACAACAACGACCAAATAAGTGTGCTAGTACAGGAATGTACATTGTACAGCGACGACAAAATCGAACAATCCCAGTAATAAAATGTCGAAACGAATTCAACGTATTTCAGTCATATCAAATTGTTCCTGAAGAAATACTACGTCTATGTATTACACTGCCATAAAAAAGACTCTGTCTTCGACTCCCATAAAACAGCTCTAGAGAAATATACGTTATAGAATCTTACCCTAAAGATGTAATTCGGTTATATCGTAATATATGCCTTGCCGGAAAATCTCTAAGGACTGAGCGTACAAGACATCAAAATGGGGTATCAGCCCTTTAGCAAGTCTTTTCGCAAAAATAGCATTTTTGTAAACGAACGTTTACCTTTGCTATTTGTAAGTGTGTATCTCTCTTGTTTCGCTATGGAAACGAAATAAGTTGCCAACCTCGTTAAAATCCCTTAACATACGTAGGTATGAACCAGAAGAATTGTCAAAGAATCTGCTTCAAAATATACTTGTCGCCTACATTGATTGCCTAACGAGAAGGGGCAAAATTTATATTATTTAATTCTTTAAAAGTAACATGTTTTACATTTGCGCCATTTTACACAAATGGCACTTGGATATTTGGAATTTGGTAACGCCTTTTTTATTACGAAATTTGAAGGAACACATTTTTTACTTATGATAAGCTAATTTTGGAGTTTACGTCACATGGCCAAAAACTAAGATAAACAATTTTAAAATTGCAAAATACTAAATTTAATTTTAAAAGGTATGATTTTACGTTTTTATTAATGACAGGAATCAATAAAAACCATGTCGATCGTCTTGGCTACTGTCAGGCAGACAACGGTGCATAATTTGAACATTTAATTTAGTTTTTTTAAGTTATCATTGCAATTAAATTTAGTATTTTGCAAGTTGTTTTCTTAATTTTTGATCATGCGACCTATACTCAAAAATTAGCTTAGCGTAAGTAAAAAAATGCGTTCTTTCAAATTACGTAATAAAAGAAGGGGGTTTCCATAAAAAAATCGATCACGTCATACCTCCTACGCAGGTCACTCTATATGTATAGATTTTATTTGAAAAAATGTGCAAATAAAAATAAAAATCGACGGGTCCCAGCGTTTTTTCCAAAAGTTATTCCTTGAATTATTAATGAATTTATCCGCTACTTTATGAAAGCACTATACCGCGTGTCCACAGAAGTACGCACCATAGAGGTAAGATAATGCTAATAGAATATAAATATCAACCAGTGCTGTGACCACCGTCCCTTTTCTTGTACCATTTATAACAATATTGTTTCATACAGTGGCGAGTCAGAAGCCAGAAAACAACGTTTTTGCGTGCCGGCGATCACAGCATTAGCCGATCTTTCGATTCTATTTGGTTATCCCTATGGTGCGTCCTCCTGTGGACACACGGTATAGAAGTAAATTTATAGTTTTATGTAGCACATCAAATGAATACAAGAATGTTTAAATTTTACTAGGCTGAGTGCTTAGTAAAATTAATGATTTAAATATAATACACAATGTATTTTCCATAAATAATGGAGATACATACAGGCATTTTTGTTATGCTCTAATAAATTAAAATAATTATACATATATATACAAGAGCATCTGATTGAATATTTGTTCATTAAAGTGACATCCAATAATTAACGTGTTGTTATTTGGCACATGTCTGATTAGCATCCTAGACTATGGTGCAGATAACGTAAGAAGTTGCCATAAAACTGTAAAGTTCGTCCATTAGCTGTATCGTATTGCTTCTGGAAATAGTAGTTTATTTATCTAAAACGAAAAGTGACATTTTAAAGGACGAGAAAGTTCTTTACGGCCGAGGCATCAGCCGAGGACGGAATTACTTGGGAGGACCTTGAAAAACACTTTTCGTTCGTGATGAATACAACGGTTTATTTCATAATGCAAGTTGAATGAATTTTAAATAAAAAGTTGTAACTCATTTCAAATTTCATGTACTTGAACTTTAAAATGTTACTTTAAAATACTAGGACTTTAATGTTCCATTTTTTGTACCATAAATAAGTTTTAAAGTACTTGAACTTTAATATTTTACTTTAAAGTACTAAGACTTTAATGTTCCCTTTTTGTACCATAAATAATACGAAAAATGGCATTTTTGACATCAGTATGAAATAAACAAGATTTATGGCCAACACATTGAACTATGTAGTTACTAATAATTAATTACCTGAAATAAGATGGTAAATGTTATTCACAAATGCTATCAAATTCTGAGATTAAGTAAACTGTCAACGTACAATTTATGTTAAAGAAATAACGTAACGGGTATTAAGTTTAAAAGAAAGAGTTGTTGCAAATCTATTACATTTATAAAATGCAGTCTCAACTTGAGAAAGTTTCAAGTAAAAAATTGATACTAAGCTAGTATATAAAATGACATAACACCGGATTATTTAATAAAACAAAAAACTATATAATATAATAAAATAAGTCAACCTGATATTTAGAGTAAATATTAGAGCATGTCATGCAGAGCGTAAAGTTAAAATTTACGTAAAGCTGGGGTCGGTAACTCAGTGGTTAAGCATTCTGTCTATGGATCTAAGGTAGCGAGTTTGATCCCGGGTCGCGATGAGTTTTTTTTTAAATAAAAAAGCGGATAAAAGCCTCTACAGAATGCCATCATTCGGAAGTGATGTAAAGCCGTGGGTGCCATGTTACTATCATGTGTAGCATGTAAAAGACTTCTTGCTAATGCTGGAACTCCTTAGCCTCGGCATAATTCTAAGTAGGACCGAGGTGCCTGGTACTCTGCATGCTGAGACCTTGTTCAGGTAAATGACATTCATTCATATGCTACCAGATAGCTTATAGCAATATGCACCATCATTATCACCACCACAAAATCCTAGACTGCAGGAAATAAACCACAAAAACAAAGATGTTGAGATTGCAAGTTCATAATTATTAATTTTTTATTAGTTGGACTTATAATTGCAGAAAAATTGTAATATTTTTTAGTTCTGTTCTGTTCTGTAAAAACAAATAATCAAACACGTATTTCATGATTTTCCGAAAATAAACCCCTTAGTGGGTGAAATGGGGTAAATAAGCCTAAAATACGATATGGGTGTCGCTATTGAGGTTTTTTGGGACGTTTATTGCGAAAATGGAATTTATTTTTAAGTCCAAGACGGTGAACATAACATAAGGGAAGGGACGGGACTGGACGGGACTGGACTGGACGGGACGGGACGGGACTGGACGGGAAGGGACGGGACGGGACGGGACGGGACGGAACGGGACGGAACGGGACGGGACTGCACTGGACGGAAGGGAAGGAACGGGACAAGACGGGACGGGAAGAGACGAGACGAGACGGGGCAGGACGGAACGGGACGGAAAGGAAAGGGAAGGGGAGGGTTGGAAGGGGTGGGGACGGGACGGGATGGGACGGTACGAAGACGTGGACGGAGAAAATGACGGGGACGGGGACGGGGATAGGATGGGATGGGATGGGATGACAGAAAATAATTGGTCATTATTTAATACACAAATAACGAACCTGGCGCGAACGAAGTCGCTGGTAACAGCTAGTGTTGTATAAACATTGCTGAAGTTTTTAATTATTTATAAGCTCGTATAAAATAGACTTTTAAATGAATACGAGAGTTACATTAACAACGTTTGATATAAAATATAACCACATATTTTTTAGTTGTTGGAAATTATATCGGTTTCTTAAATCTCAAGAATTAGCATGATTAAGTGTAGTTACATTTCTTCCTAGGAGTATTGTGGTAGTTCAAGAATGAAAATAAAAGAAGAAGAAGAACTACAATTTTCTTATGGTGCGGTATAAATATAGTTAAAGTTTTCAATCTGATTTGTTTAAAATTACATCAAAATGAAGTTTCGTTTTAAGATCGTATGCACATACACAACATTGAGCTAATCTCAAAAATAACAATGTAAACAGTGCTATTCTAAAAAACCATCAACGTCTTACTGGTTTTCGTTACATAAGTTGTTTGAATTTTCAAATACTACCTGTTTTGTTTAGTTACAGAATAATGTCCGCGTAAATCAGGTAATTGCGCGCCTGTATCATAGGCAACTTATATAACACTACGCCAAATTTGCCCTCTCAGCTTCCTTGATTATTTCTTTTTAGTGACGTAGTAAAAGTAATGGCATCAATGGTTCACCTGTAATATAAACTATTATTACTAATACAATATATAGATGTTAACTTTCAGATAGCGACAACTAAAACGTAAAGATGTTCAGTTTTTGGTGTATTTACATAAAGCATTGGAAATTGGTATGAACAATTAGTGGCACTAACTATTGCTTTATACTGACAAAACGACATTTTGAAAATATCTCAACACTAAAAGTATCACTCTTCAACTAATTTTTACAATTTAGGAAGTACATGAATAAACTGATATTTTTTATCGCTACGTATATACACTAAAAGTTAGAATGTTTAGACTAGAGCACTTAAAACATTCTACCAATTTGTTCTAATATAGTTGAAAGAGGTATAAATTGAAAGTGGCCGAATGAAATACAAAATGATTCATTTATTTTAAAGACATGAAGATACTACAGGATAGAATATATAATATTCCAAATAGGTAATAATTAATGTTAAGGAGAATTACCTGTAAGATACAGGATGTCCCAGGATTGCTGTTACAAGAAGTATGATCCACAAAAAAATCAAAATTGCTATTTTCTAATTTAGCTCTGCTTGGTTTGAAATTCATTTTTCGTGTATATTAGATTTTTGTAAATTAATACGACCATGGCTAGATAAAGTACCCAATCCATTCATATTGCAGAATGAAGTTTCTAAGAAAAGTTGTTTAGAATATACAATTATGACTTACTTTTATAAAGGCTCCATGTCATATAAGCATACTCACCGAACAATTTCTAGACGGATATTTAATATTCATACAAAACACTGTAATCATCAGCACTAAAAAATTATATATATTTAATAACCCTTTGCCACGGCTAATTAATGTTATTAAATTATTGTAACTGCAGTGCTATCTGTAGAATTCTTATGCACACAATTTTAAATTGTAGATTTCTTAACTTTATTCATACTGAAACTAGGGTCGCATTTGTCTTCTATCTTATAATTTTCTACAAAACGCTTCTCTTTACAATATACATATTCTATCCTTATAATTAGACATTTAAGTTTTTTAATATTTTTATGAGAATTTATTATTTGCGTAATTCGCCACCTGACTTGTTAAAAAGAACATCGAGTGTCACGAAATACATTTTCTTCAAACATTTCAAACATTTTTAGTTTGAGTGTTCATTTAATTTTGATTAACATCAGGTTTAGTACAAAACTCTATGAATGAGCACAAGCAATAACTAGTACTCGAAAACTGTATTTTACGTACATAGCGGTATTTAAAACCTTAATAGTGATGATATACGTTATAATATTTAAAAAAAATCGGCTGTATACTTGTCAAATTTAAATTGATATTGCAAAATTAATGACCATTAGGGAAAATAAAAAACACTTACTTGTAATAGTATATTAAGTTACAAGATCGGTAAGTGCCAAAGAACACGCCAGAAAAAGTTAGAAAAACGAGCCCCAAGGGTCGAGTTTTCCTATTGCTTGAGGTCTGTTCCAATAAGGCCCTTAACGATCGAGTCTTGTATAACATTTTTTGCACTATCAACTTATAAAAATAAAAATACCATTGAATATTACAAATATTGTTTGCCTAAATAAAGTGCCTGATTGTGATTTCTATAGTAGGTAACCAAACACAACACAATTTTCTAGAACAGTCCTAAGACTGTGATATTCATAACGGATTGTTATTTTGTTGCTTTTATACCAACCAACAAGCATACGGTAACGCAAAAAATACATTAATTAACAGTAATGAGGAAAATGGTCAACACAGACAATCAGCGTAAAGAAAAAGAACTAAGATGAAAATAACGAAATTGAAGACAAGCTATATAAAGATGGTGGAACCAAATTTTGAATAAAAGAATAACGAATAGTTTTTTTAGGTGTTGTAACTTGACATCTATCGATAGATAAAGCTAGGTTAACTTGAGGAACAAATTTTAGAAGCTGAAGAAAGAGTACACAGAAAATTAAGAAAATGGAAGAGTTATATTGCAAGAAGGAAGTTAAAGAAAATATAACATCATTAGGAAAGCTAATATTTCTCCATTTAGTGAAATGCAGTTTTATCTATTTTATTTTATTACATGTAGGTATATTAATTTTATTCAATTTTGATAGTTCAAAGTGACATTATTAACTCCGTAACAACCTTCATAAATAGTCTATTATTCACAAGTGAAATAAAAGTGTTTTAATTCACTAGTGAATTAAAAAAGTTTCAATGAAGAACAACCTATTTTTATTATGTCTACAAATATTTACATTCAATTATGTTTTCACTTTGTATTGTTTAGTACGTATATAATTACTAAAATTTAGATCAAATCGACAATGAATGGGCAAATCAGTATCTTGATCTGAATATATTTTTTATTCAAATTTTCGCCAAAGTGAATAATAGTAGATTATATTATAAGTGAGAGAAATGCATCATTATTTGCGAGTGATAATTTTGAATCGCGAGTGCCCCAGCACGAGCGATACAATTTCTCAAGAGCTTATAATGGCATTCCGCTCACGTGTGATATACGACGTTTTATCTCACAGTAGCAATTCTTGTGCCTAAATAGTTTGCGCAGTCAGAATATGTCGCGAAATAAATTTATAACTAGTCGCCTGTGATTTGTGATATACGTTTGACAGTGCTGAAGTGCATTGGCAGTACTGAAGTGTATCGTCAGTCTATGTCAAATTCGAGGTTTGTAGGTTAGGTTTTGTTTGTTATTTGACACACACTGACTCAAATTTAACCTGAATATTACGAATTTGACATAACTTGACAGTGCTACCAACAATGCAGTAGTATATATAATGAAAACTCACTTGTGAATAAAACTTCATTTTAGTCACTGAAAACAGTTGTATAATATATGGTAATAGGCGCTACTGTAAGATAAAAGTATATATAAGCTACGTGAATTAAACATTTATAAACTCAAATATATGATCTCACTCGCACTACGTGCTCGTGAGCTCAACATCTTTTCGTGAATAAACATATGTTTAATTCACTTGGTGTATAATATTTATGATGCCACTATATTTTACAGTTATTGCTCCAAACTTATTGCAAATTAACAGTCAACATGAGAATGAACAGGGAATGCAAAGATTTCATCTGCCCTTAAATATCTTAGGCATTTGTTATTTAATAAGAATATATGTGAAAGTTCTTCAAAGCGCACTGCATTTATCCGTACATTTATTAAGGACATATTCTTCAGTTAATTAAATAAAGTAGTTTATCATCAGACCTTACTGATCTGTAGTAGTTCGACAATCTGCCAATACTGCTACGTTAAATAAACTTTAATCAGTCGTCCTTAATC
Source organism: Agriotes lineatus (assembly GCA_940337035.1). NCBI lineage: Eukaryota > Metazoa > Arthropoda > Insecta > Coleoptera > Elateridae > Agriotes > Agriotes lineatus. The sequence continues at coordinate 21,529,840 of OW679201.1, read as the reverse complement.
AATCTTCAGTGGCCAAGGTCGAAGCCGTAGCAGTTAATGAATTAAGGAAGTTGAATTATCTTGGTAGGAAATGATTTTATATCCCTTACTACAGTTGAAACAACTCAGATTACTAAGTTGTTTTCGTGGGAAGCAACGGCTCTTGTAGTTTTTCATTGTCCTGGTCGCTCTCTACACAAACCAATTAATCTGCATTGGTCCTAAAAAGCGTTATTCTTAGTAATTACAGGAAAGCTTTTCTATTTGGGTGCAGCAGATTCATTGCACAATAATGTTAAAAAAAATTAAATTTAGAAGCACTTGTTTGAGACATTGCGGGGAATACGATTTTTGTACATTTAAAAAAAAACGAGAGTATAACATTTTTGAAAGAATTCTGGACACATCCGATGATTTCAATAAAAGTCCATATTTCTGTATCTTCTGGGCAGTGACAAATGCTAGTAAAGTACCTAGAGGCGTTCTGGGCCACATTTGACCTTGAACTTTTTCTAGGTCACGGGTCTAGCCGAGGTCAAGGTCACAGGCCTAGCCGGTGGGCGGGGTCATTGGCCTAGTCGGGGTCATTGACCTCGGCCACCTCCAGGAATTTTTTTTGGGCTAAAAGTGTAGTTTTTGAAATTTTTCCCACGCTCGAGGGGATGCCTAAGCCAAGGGAGCACTTCCGAGAATTTTTTTTTTTTTTGGGTTAAAAGTGTAGTTTTTGAAATTTTCCCACGCTCGAGCGTCTGGGATGCAGACATGTCTATTCTTGCAGGATGTTATCAGTAAATCAGAAGCTATTGTTACGCTTATCAAAATTTTCTCAGGCTCGACCGGATGTGACTCATCGTCTGACAGACATGTCTATTCTTGCAGGATGTTGTTGAACAATGGCATCCATTGTTTTAAAGTCAACACGAAATTCGAGAACAATGACGCCATTGTTGTCTGGAGATTAAAATGTGCAAAGCTGGTAAAAAATAAACCGAATTAATTGTGGTCTAATAGTATATATCGAATTATTTCCACATAAAAAAAGATGCAATATAAAAATCCAAACCATTTTAAATATCTTGTTAGGTTTTTGTTTTATTACGCGTTCGACGAGATGTATGTCTGGATATTTAACTTGAATAGGCCGATTGGAAGCATCTTTTAGTAGATAGGTAATGTGTTCGATCCCACTGGAGGACTGTTTAAGCGGTAGACAGTATATAACATAATACAAAAGTGTTGGGGTGTTAGAGACATTGTTTGTAAGCAAAGTAAATATTACGTGTTTTTTCCTGTACTTTATTAAATACACAGTCTCGAGCCGATAGTTATTTATTTCGCTTGGATTTATGTACAGCATCCCTCACTTTAGCAGGAAGCAAGTTCCTAAAGAAATATTATTATGCTGTAGAGATTTACAGGTTACAGTTCGGAGTTAAAAAATTTTGGATATTAGCAACAGTACCATTTAATTGCATATTGTTTTCTTTTACCAATTTTAGATTCGATAGGTTCGAAAGCACTGCTAACAGACAGACAGAAAACTTGTAATGCAGCTGCCAAACCGGGCCTTGTCAAATATCGAACAGCAATATATATATTAGTAAAAAATACCCTTCAGTTAGCAGGTTTGATGTAGTTTTAGCCAATCTTATACACATTCCAGCAGTAAACTCTGGTAGGAAGCTAACACACACATAAGTACGGTGGGTCTTAGACAGCTGAATTTTATAATACAAAACAGGAGCGATAAAAGAACCGTGTTTACCACTCAGCATTTTTCAGTTTATCCGATTCGGCAACTTCCGCATATCGCAAAACAGACACCTTCTTTGTTCCTGTGTTGGCATCTTGGCTTTAAGAATGTTATGGTTTATTTACATCTTGTGTTAGCGCCCTTGGTTTTAAGAACGTTATGTAAATGAATATTTTATAGAATTTGGAAAACTAAAGAATATATTAGCAGATAATACAACTTATTTTAAAAACGCGAGGTTTATAAATACAATACAGCAAACCATAAAAGTTGGTTTTTGTTGTATAAGCAAGTCAATCCGGTAAAGAGATATTTAAGAGGGGTGATAAAATACTTAAAGAAAATATTAGCAGATAATAGATTTGAAAAATCTGCACGACTAATACTCAAGATTATTACAATTAGAGACTGCAGACAAAAGGTAAGATATCAAATTTTTTTAAAATAAAGCCCTGAGAATAAGAACTAAATAAAACCAAATAAAAGCTATTAGGCCACAACAATACTCTAATTAATAAGGATGCTATACACGATATCCAACGGCGTGGGACAGTTCATTTTTACCGCATAAAAAACTTATTGCTTAGAAATCAGGTTCAGATACCTGTTTAATGGAAACATTTTCTTGAATTTCTAATCGAATCTAAAATTTGGGTCTTAACGTAAAAATATTTAAGTCGTTAGGTTGACTGTGCCAAGTTTCCACGAAAAAACTAAAGCTCCTACAGGCCAGATTCTTGAATCAAGTAAATAATACAGCAAGGCATAAAAGTTGGTTTTTGCAATATAAGACATCCGCAAGCCAATCCTAAACTGGTAGTTTTAAATAGCAGAATTTTATAATACAAAACGGAGCGATGAAATAGTCGTCTGTTGATCATATTTTTGTAGCCACCCAGCATCTTTCAGTTTTATAAGTTATCCTTACATCTCCTTGGTTGCAGGTGTTAATAGAGACTATATTTGCGTGTCGCACAGACCTGTCAAGACTTGTGGATGTGAGCGTCTGGGAATGTGCAAGGTTGCTAAAAATGAACCGGATGTCTGGGGTTTCTGAGCAGGTCTGCGCGGGGGTCTGCGCGAGGGTTTGGCGGTAAATTCAAATTCTGCACAGGTTTCGCGGGAAATTCAAATTCTGCGTAGGTTTTGGCGGTAAATTCAAATTCTGCGCATTATTTTGACGGTGAATTTTAAATTATGATCAGGTTTTTGGCGGGAAAAATCTGGGAGTGTACAAGGTTGCTAAAATGTATGGGGTCTTTGTCTGAGAAATTTACACCAGATTTAGTTAATGACCTCCATTATCAGTGTCTATAAATTTGGTAGACAGACAGACAGGCAGACCAACAGGCAGGCAGACAGACAGACAGACAAACAGGCAGACAGACAGACAGACAGACAGACAGACAGACAGACAGACAGGCAGACAGACAGACAGACAGACAGACAGACAGGCAGGCAGGCAGGCAGACAGGCGGGCAAGCAGGCAGGCAGACAGGCAGGCAGGCAGACAGACAGACAGACAGACAGGCAGAACGACAGGCAGACAGACAGACAGACAGACAGACAGACAGGCAGACAGACAGACAGACAGACAGGCAGACAGACAGACAGACAGGCAGGCAGGCAGACAAACAGACAGACAGACAGACAGACAGACAGACAGACAGGCAGGCGGGCAGACAGGCAGACAGGCAGGCAGGCGGGCAGGCAGACAGGCAGGCAGGCAGGCAGACAGGCAGACAGGCAGACAGGCAGACAGATAGGTAGGCGGACAGGCAAGCAGGCAGGAAGGCAGGCAGGCAGGCAGGCAGGCAGGCAGGCAGGCAGGCAGGCAGGCAGGTAGGCAGGCAGGCAAACAGACATACAGACAGGCAGATAGGTAGGCCGACAGACAGGCAGACATTCTAACACCATTTATTGTACAGATTGTGAGCAGTAATAGAAATAGGAGTGAGAGAGATGCCTTTACCAGTTAAGTATAAGTGTTCAAAATGTAAAGGGGAAACCGATCAAGAAGGACGAAAATGTATTGCTTGCACATTGCACGAACATATGAAAGAAAACAGTGGTGGTAAACATTATCCTCAATCATATTTCAGACAATTCTAGTGAATAACTGAACTCAGATTGGTGGACGCTATCGTCATGAATTTGATTCTTATATATACATCTAACAGTTCTGATATCTATCATTTGATAAGAAACTGTTGGACGTGTGAACTAGTTTGAATCTGTCAGTCTCTCTAACTGTCTAGCTGTTTACCTGTCTAGCTGTTTACCTGTCTAGCTGTCTACCTGTCTAGCTGTCTACCTGTCTACCAGTCTACCAGTCTACCAGTCTACCTGTCTGGCTGTCTACCGCTTACATACTTGCGCCGATAATGAAAACGAATGTAGCAACAGAACTTATTAAAACTAAAAATATTATAAGACAGAAAGTTCGAGCTCTTAAGGAGGGTAAGTTGGTGCAACAACAGCTCCTTGGTAAATTTTTTAAACCTGTTACCGAACAAATACAAAGTGTTTCAGAAGAAATCAATACAAAAGAGAATCCTCCATCACAATTTAAGCCTTTCAAATTGAAAAAGAAAGAGAAAGTTAAATACAATTATGATGATGATAAATATAATCTTAAAAGAAAAACTAAATACGATTATGACGCGGATGATGACGATGATGAATATATCAATATATCAAATCCTCCAACTAAATACGATTATGACGCGGATGATGACGATGATGAATATATCAATATATCAAATCCTCCAATTAAATACGATTATGACGCGGATGATGACGATGATGAATATATCAATATATCAAATCCTCCAAAACTAGAATTATTTACACCAAAACCGGCTGATGAAGTATTGTGTGAATCCTCCGAAGATGAACCTAATACAACTATAGCAAACAAATTTCAGCCGCAAGCTATAAGTTCTTTCTTAGAACAGTATGACAAACTTCCTAGGAAATATGTAAGCACTTATCTTATAGAAAGACCAAATCTAGGAGGTATGGAATTAGATATGATTTGATAAAAACCAATTTTATTTTGGTGGAGATGAGTTAGATATAAAGGGATCAGATATAATTGTTAAAAATGTGCACTATGAAGGTACGCCTGGTTTGTACGAATTACTATTTAAAAACGATCCTCAAATAACTCCAACGCTGACAGATAGAGCAAATTATAATGATATCATAAACAGAACAAATGCAGCCCATAGAAATTTTGATAAAAATGATCAGAAGGTAGCTTTCAACCAAGCGAATACAAGAAATTTATAAAATCTAACCTGTCATCATCACCCACGCCATCATCGATATCGTTAAGGACTACAAAGCTTACTGGTAAAGGTATGCAGCAAATGTATAAACAAGTTAGCAATAAACCGTTGGATTATGTTTACTGGGATGATCCGAACGAATTAGTTGATCGATTAAAGTTACTGTATGCCTCTCAAGCATCTGGCCATACAAATCATATAAATGAAATTGTTAGTATAATAGAAGAGTTAAAAGAGGCAGGAATAATTGAATAAATCCAGTTCGGAAACAGCACGAAGAGATCCTCCAGAAAGAGATGACAACAACACCTCTACCACAATAATTAACTAGTGTAAAACATATATTTGTAATAATTTTATACATGTACATTAGACAAATAAAATACAATTATATTTACAATTGTCGTTTTATTACACCGTCGTGCCCATAAAACCGTTACAGGAACAGCTGTTTACCTGTCTAGCTGTCTGTCTGTCTGTCTGTCTGTCTGTCTGTCTGTCTGTCTGTCCACCTGCCTGTCTGCCTGTCTGTCTGTTTGTCTGCCTGCCTGTCGGTCTGCCTGTTTGTCTGCCTGCCTGTTGGTCTGCCTGTCTGTCTGTCTACCAAATTTATAGACACTGATAATGGAGGTCATTAACTACATCTGGTGTAAATTTCTCAGACAAAGACCCCATACATTTTAGCAACCTTGTAAACTCCCAGATTTTCTCGCCAAAAACCTGATCATAATTTAAAATTCACCGTCAAAATAATGCGCAGAATTTGAATTTACCGCCAAAACCTACGCAGAATTTGAATTTCCCGCGAAACCTGTGCAGAATTTGAATTTACCGCCAAACCCTCGCGCAGACCCCCGCGCAGACCTGCTCAGAAACCCCAGACATCCGGTTCATTTTTAGCAACCTTGCACATTCCCAGACGCTCACATCCACAAGTCTTGACAGGTCTGTGGCGACACGCAAATATAGTCTCTATTAACACCTGCAACCAAGGAGATGATAGGATAACTTATAAAACTGAAAGATGCTGGGTGGCTACAAAAATATGATCAACAGACGACTATTTCATCGCTCCGTTTTGTATTATAAAATTCTGCTATTTAAAACTACCAGTTTAGGATTGGCTTGCGGATGTCTTATATTGCAAAAACCAACTTTTATGCCTTGCTGTATTATTTACTTGATTCAAGAATCTGGCCTGTAGGAGCTTTAGTTTTTTCGTGGAAACTTGGCACAGTCAACCTAACGACTTAAATATTTTTACGTTAAGACCCAAATTTTAGATTCGATTAGAAATTCAAGAAAATGTTTCCATTAAACAGGTATCTGAACCTGATTTCTAAGCAATAAGTATTTTATGCGGTAAAAATGAACTGTCCCACGCCGTTGGATATCGTGTATAGCATCCTTATTAATTAGAGTATTGTTGTGGCCTAATAGATTTTATTTGGTTTTATTTAGTTCTTATTCTCAGGGCTTTATTTTAAAAAATTTTGATATCTTACCTTTTGTCTGCAGTCTCTAATTGTAATAATCTTGAGTATTATACGTGCAGATTTTTCAAATGTATTATCTGCTAATATTTTCTTTAAGTATTTTATCACCCCTCTTAAATATCTCTCTACCTGATTGGCTTGCTTATACAACAAAAACCAACTTTTATGGTTTGCTGTATTGTATTTATAAACCTCGCGTTTTTAAAATAAGTTGTATTATCTGCTAATATATTCTTTAGTTTTCCAAATTCTATAAAATATTCATTTACATAACGTTCTTAACACCAAGGGCGCTAACACAAGATGTAAATAAACCATAACATTCTTAAAGCCAAGATGCCAACACAGGAACAAAGAAGGTGTCTGTTTTGCGATATGCGGAAGTTGCCGAATCGGATAAACTGAAAAATGCTGAGTGGTAAACACGGTTCTTTTATCGCTCCTGTTTTGTATTATAAAATTCAGCTGTCTAAGACCCACCGTACTTATGTGTGTGTTAGCTTCCTACCAGAGTTTACTGCTGGAATGTGTATAAGATTGGCTAAAACTACATCAAACCTGCTAACTGAAGGGTATTTTTTACTAATATATATTGCTGTTCGATATTTGACAAGGCCCGGTTTGGCAGCTGCATTACAAGTTTTCTGTCTGTCTGTTAGCAGTGCTTTCGAACCTATCGAATCTAAATTTTGGTAAAAGAAAACAATATGCAATTAAATGGTACTGTTGCTAATATCCAAAATTTTTAACTCCGAACTATAACCTGTAAATCTCTACAGCATAATAATATTTCTTTAGGAACTTGCTTCCTGCTAGAGTGAGGGATGCTGTACATAAATCCAAGCGAAATAAATAACTATCGGCTCGAGACTGTGTATTTAATAAAGTACAGGAAAAAACACGTAATATTTACTTTGCTTACAAACAATGTCTCCAACACCCCAACACTTTTGTATTATGTTATATACTGTCTACCGCTTAAACAGTCCTCCAGTGGGATCGAACACATTACCTATCTACTAAAAGATGCTTCCAATCGGCCTATTCAAGTTAAATATCCAGACATACATCTCGTCGAACGCGTAATAAAACAAAAACCTAACAAGATATTTAAAATGGTTTGGATTGTTATATTGCATCTTTTTTTTGTAGAAATAATTCGATATATACTATTAGACCACAATTAATTCGGTTTATTTTTTACCAGCTTTGCACATTTTAATCTCCAGACAACAATGGCTTCATTGTTCTCGAACTTCGTGTTGACTTTAAAACAATGGATGCCATTGTTCAACAACATCCTGCAAGAATAGACATGTCTGTCAGACGATGAGTCACATCCGGTCGAGCCTGAGAAAATTTTGATAAGCGTAACAATAGCTTCTGATTTACTGATAACATCCTGCAAGAATAGACATGTCTGCATCCCAGACGCTCGAGCGTGGGAAAATTTCAAAAACTACACTTTTAGCCAAAAAAAAATTCCCGGAAGTGGCCGAGGTCAATGACCCCGACTAGACCAATGACTCCGACCTTGACCTAGGCTAGATCCGTTACCTAGAAAAAATTCTCGGAAGTGGCCGAGGTCAATGACCCCGACTAGGCCAATGACCCCGCCCACCGACCTTGACCTAGGCTAGATCCGTGACCTTGAAAAAGCTCAAGGTCAAATGTGGCCCAGAACGCCTCTAGGTACTCTACTAATGCTCCTTAGGGGCGCCAACCTCCCAGCAGTCAACAACCTACATACCATTAGAAAAAAGTAACTATTCTATAATTGAAAATATATTTTATTATTTATCCTGCCGTTATAATATAACAAGATTTGAGTAACTAGATTCGAAGGTAGCTATTCGATACCACTTAAAACATGCAAAACAACATTCACAAAGTATGGCAACATAAAATGGGTTATGTGTCAACACAGTCGCTTGTATCAATGCACCAAAGCAGCTAGCAGTTATTGAGGGCGATTGGAAATAGGACGCTGCATAATTGAACTGCCACAGTTTTAATGTGACGCAAAGGCAACTACGTTATAGATGAGTCAGCCCTTAAATTTGTCTCCTTATCGTCTTATTTACATACATTGCGATCCCAAAATCTAATCCGATCCGATCATAAATGCAGCCGGAGAGCCTATAACAAATGTGGTGCAATCATTGATATTGAAAATGAGTGCCAGCGGCTAGAACATTCTTGCATTCTTGTGGGCCGTGTTTAGACATACTATCGATTACAGTTGAAGTTTGTTTATTTATTTAAGTTTGGTGGTTTCATTCAGTTTTCCACAAGAAACAGGAGAGAATAGCATAACTAAGCATTCTCAACATTAATTTTATAAGCCTACTGTTACCTGAAAAAGTTTTAAAAACATTTGGATTAAACAGCAACCTGCAAAATAAAGTTTCCAATATCTTTATGGAAGCTTTTGAAGCCGTAGCTCTGGAATCTTCAGAATTAAAACCTAAGGTTTGGTTTCGACACGTTGATGATACCTTTATTATTTTGCCACATGGTAAAGACAGGTTACCCGTCTTCTTAAATCATCTCAATAGTCAACATCCAGACATTAAATTTACCACTGAGATAGAAAGTAACGACCCCCTTCCTTTCTTAGATGTACAGGTCTCTCGCCAACCTAGTGGCAAACTTGGTCATTCTGTATATCGCAAACCTACCCACGCTGATCGCCATCTCCATGCAAGTTCCCACCATCATTCTACACAAAAACTTTTCGTTATTAATTCGCTTGTTCCATATCCCAACCCGATAATGTCCAAGCTGAATTAAACCACATTCGGAAAGCTCTTAGAACCAACGGTTACCGTGCTAGGGATATACAGTCTGCCATCAATCGCCATCTTCATCCACGGCCACCCAAACTTCCAAAAGCCGATCTTTCTGCAGCAATAGTCTTTTTTTCCTTGTATCTACCAAGTCACCGACCGTGTAGGAAAGTTTCTTCGAAAACAAAACATTAAAACAGTATTCAAACCCCCGAGAAAAATCTCACAAAAATTAGAGTATCTTGGGCATGTAATGAGAAACCAACGATATCGCCTTTTACAATTATTAATAATGCAAGGAAAGGTAGAAGGAAAAAGATCAGTGGGAAGAAGGAAAACATCGTGGATGAAAAACCTACGTGAATGGTATAATACAAACACTACCTCATTGTTCAGAGCAGTCGTGTCTAAGAACGAAGTAGCCTCAATGATAGCAAACCTCAAATAAGAGATGCATCTGAAGAAGAAGAAGATGCCATCTAAAGGTGTTAATAGCGTCCCTTGTTCTTGTAATGCTGTATAAATTGATGAAACAGGTCCTTCGGCAAAAACTCGCATTTCTGCGCACCAGCGCTATCTCAAGTCGGGTCTCGTTCCATCATCAGCCATCGCGAAATACCAACGCAATACCGGCCTTTTTGATAAAACTTACATTATCTGCAAATTCCCCTTCTTCTTTAACAGAAATATTCCCGAATCCATTGAGATTTAAAAACACCCTAACAATCTCAATCGGGACGAAGGATTTACCTTTTCTTCTATACGGAAAGTGCTAATCTTAAGCCCCGCCCACCGCCACTGAACAGTGACGGCACTTGCTGAACTGCGACGGCATTTGCCTATAAATTCTCGCCCTTCTCCTTCCGATCGTTAGAAGAGTTTCGCCTTGGCGTGGTTTACACATTAAGTTACCGTGCTTTTCTATCCCTTCCCTTGCAAAAGAGTTTTGCCTCTGGCGTGGTTTACACGTTGAGTTACCTTGCTCTTTTGCTTTTTTCCCGATGAAGCCCCTTACGAAAGTGGGCGAAACGTTGAGTTCTTCGACCTCAATAATGACACGGTCCAATCCCGGAAGTTGTTTGTTATTTAGCGACAGTGGCAGTGAAAGCCTCCGGAATCATCTATGCCCACAAAACCACAGGTTCCCTGAAGTTTCCTTTAGCATTCCTAATTTTTTCATAAGATAGAAGTCTCATAGAACTGTGCTTATGATCGTCCTATAGTATCATATTTATTAAAACGAATTCTATACTAGTTCCATGTCAACCTACGAAAAGGTAGTAAATATATTCAGCTAAACTTCAGTGCCAGCGAACTTCCATTGGAACTGTGATTCAGGTACTCTTTTAGCAGTTTCAAAAAGCTCCTCTATAGTACTACTAGCAGAGCACGAAAACGGTCCTGCTTCTAGAGGCCAATCAAGGAATTCTAAAATTCTGCTATTAGTATACAGCATATGGAATACTAGCGGAACGTATTCCATATTACTGCGAATTTAATATTTCAATCGCATTCTTATAGATCTTACGACACAACTTCTATTGGAACTGCTTTTAGCAGTTTCAAAAAGGGCCTCCGTAATACTGCTAATAAAGCACGAAAACTGACCTGCTTAGACCGCAAATCAAGGGATTCTAGAATTTTTCTATTAGTATAAAGCATATAGAATACTAAAAGAACATATTCCATGCTCCTACGAATTAAATACTTTAATTGCATTTTTAAAGATCTTACTAAATATTTATAGGTACTGTAGCGTATGCACGTACATACACGCATACGTAATGCAGCGTATGCACATACATGCACGCGTACATGCAACCTTAGCAACCATTACTTAGCTACAAATATATAAATAAAGAGTTTGGCTTTTGACTTCATCACATACAGACAGGTGTTTTATTTCTAAATTTAATGTAATTATAACGAAGCCCCTCTTGCCGTTATAACTTGCCGTGACCCCGATTTTAAACAACTTAACAACCATCTGAAGAACTCCCTCGTTATGGATCCAATACAAGCCGCGAGCAGCAGCCCCCGAGACAACAAACCTTGCAGAGACATCTCATTCAAGCAACCCCAGACGCATCCTACTTGAAGACACGTTAAAGAAACTGCAACCAGCTATACCTTTGACCCCCTTCCTTCAGGATTTCCTGGAACATGCTACTGACCTGTCACTGTCATACCGAAGCTAAGTTCTCTGTCAGTTATATGTGTGCGCCTGTGTTGAACGTTGGTGGCTGCGTCCGTGGTGTAGCTCGGGGTTGGAGATAACTCTATAATGTGTTGCCCAACTCCCGCTGCATGCGGATGGTAGTCTGGCCGGCGTCGATTCATGTGTTTGTGTGTGACTGGTGTGGAATTTGTTTGGCTTCTGCTTCCTTTTTGTCAAAACGCTTCAGCTCGGGGAATGATGACCAATTTATGATAATTGAATCATTTCCTGGCCAACCTTTTGACATTTTTTTGACTATTTGTCTAATATTTGTTTGTTGCAGGTTCTGTTTTTTTGCCTTGTGCCGCCTTTTTTTCTCGATTTTTTTCAGGTCATGCTTCACCGCCGCTGCGCCGCCACAGGCTAATAAAATATATAATATTTGAACTGTACATACATACCTATTGTAATTAGCCTTAAGGATTGTGAAAAAGATCTATAGAGTTTTTGTAGCTAAATATAATTTCTTCAAAATTATATATAGCTTTTCTCTGTAGCAAGCAAAAACTACTTTTTGCGGGGGGTGTAATGTAGCGTATGCACGTACATACACGCATACGTAATGCAGCGTATGCACATACATGCACGCGTACATGCAACCTTAGCAACCATTACTTAGCTACAAATATATAAATAAAGAGTTTGGCTTTTGACTTCATCACATACAGACAGGTGTTTTATTTCTAAATTTAATGTAATTATAACGAAGCTCCTCTTGCCGTTATAGTACTTATTATGCTATGACACTGACAAGAGGTATAATAGATCAATTTAACTATCTGAACTATATTAGTATTTTAAAAATTCAGAATCTCAAAGAAAATTTGATTAGTTTAGAAGCTCTTAATTGTGTTTTAACTATCGAGAAGAGTTAATGGAACTTTGAATTTATGTTTAGGAATTAGTTAGTGGTATTGTCATAAAAACTAAGTAAGCAACGATATATAATATTGTTTTATTATTGTATTGTATTAGATATTGAGCCACGTTAATACATGTATGTGCGCAAATATTGCAAAAATACCTGGTTAGTCAGATGATATATTACGGCAATAAGTATTAGCCGATGCTGTTTGTGAAGTGAAGCTTATTAGCAGAACAATAATTTTTAGGTTTCTGAGCGTTACATCAAAAGTATACAATAATAGAGTATTTAATTTGCATAAACAAGGCCAAACGCTTTTACGATATTTTATAAATGTTAGGTTTCTTTAATTTTTATTTTACTCTTGTCTTTGATAGCTTTGCGAAAACCAAGCACCCATCTAATTTTTAATAGCTATTTAAGTAACAAGGAATGTAAAGACCTATTAACATTTGAGGTAGGCAAGTACAAGCCAAGGCAAAGCCGCGGCCTGTTGCCTGCCGAAAATGTTAATAGACGATACATTCCGAGTTATCTTATTATATTTTTCCAGCTGCTTATCGAAATTTTCCTAGATTTTTTAAAAAATCGTTTGGTTTGTCGCCTGTCACCAGGATTAATTTTCATGAGTCGTGTTACCTGTGAGTGTCAGATAAACACTTGCAATTATAAACAAAACGTGTAAGTCTGCATCTTGCCTTGCTAATTTTATTATCTTAGGAACTTAATAATAATATTAAGTTCCGTTGTCAAGGGAAAGCAGCAAACAAATATAATCACCGACTTACACGTTTTGTTACCCAGGCTGTATCGCTGACTTACATGATGATCAGCAGCGGGAAAACATTTATTAATAAGTGATTGTCTAATTTTGTAAGTTTTTATACTATCGAGAATTTTGGAGCAATTTTCTTATTTAGTTATTCAGTTTACCCAGTTTAAAATGATACTGTACTTTGAAATTTAGACCCTTTTACAAAATTTCATCAGAAAAGTCTACTTAAAGAGTACCTTTTAGAAACTTTTAATTTTACCTCCTACGTCTGATTCTGTACTAAATGTGTGCCATAAACTTAAGCTCAAAGGCATCACATGTACACGTTTGAGCATTAAGTATGAAAAATGCTAGGCTAAACACAAATAAAACTCAGACCAAAAGAAACGTCACCTTAAGAACGCTAAAAATATTTCTTTATACGCCGGTACACATTCTTTATTGGTTTCATCAATTTTTAAACCACTTTAAGTTTCACCAGGAAAAGAATAATTGGAATTCCCATATACATAAATATTCTAAAATAATTTCTTCATATATCTAAGACAAATAATAATAGTTTGTCAAAGTTCTTGTGATTGATCAAACATTATAAAAAGTAAGCTGTGGATTCTATTACGAGGCCTGTAAAGTTTATGAATATATTGTTACTCTCTGTAACAGTTTTAATATTGTTATGGTATTGGTGTATACGTTTCAGATTAATAAGATTAAAAGAATACAGTATTAAAAATTACAAAGATGAATTTAAGTTTGAAATGGATATCAAAATTATTAAAATGCATTTAGTAAAGAAAGGAAATAGAATTTAAATTTCAATTAGTTGAAGCTACATAAGAAACAGTAGGATTTTAATATAATTTAGTTTATCTGAAATGAAAAAGGGAATTAATGGCAAATACTTCTTCGAAATATACTATTTAACATAGTGGGTATTAGACATATAATAAAGCTTCTATAGTGTGTTGGACTGTGAAATAATATAGGCTAGATCACTAAGGAATTTTTTATTGATTAGAATGTAAAAATTTGATAACAAAAATGATGTATTACAATTTGTATCGTTTAAAACTATAAAAATAAACCCCTTTATAAAAGCTTTAAAAAAATATTTGGTATATAAAAGGGTTAAAATTTGAAATAAAATTGGCGTGGTGTAAAAGAATAACAAGTAAAGTGTTAAAAGGATAGAAGATTTACAAACTATATGGATGAAGATAAAGAAGGTGATGAGAATATCAAAGTAATACAGTTATAATCTACAAAAGCAAATAAAAGGAAGGGAATGCTGAATTGAATTTAATGTAAAATTACATTGCATCAACAGAATTGGATAACAAGGAATGGTTTATAAAGGAAGTGGGTTTACATCGAAATCGTTACCAGAGTGAGCGTTTTGTGGGATAGATTGGAGATTTTTCATCTGCAGGAGTTCTGATTCGACAGTCTTGTCATTGAAGTGACATTTTGTGGCTTGCATCTGGTCGAGGTTAGTGGTACAGGGATGTCGGTGGCTGGAAGATTTTGGTGGAACGACATGGGTGCATTATCGTGTTTAAAGGACAAGTCTTTGAGGATCCAGCTGTGTTTTTGGCGGAGTTCGTGCTGACGTTGTGAGATATTGGTGAGGTTGCTTAATGAATTGGGCTTAGTAGAGGAGAGTGTCGAATCCAATAACAGGTAACAGAATACAGGTATTTAAAATAAAACCTGAAAGAAAATAGAAAGAGTGAAATGAGTTAATTTTAATTAAGGGAGTACTTACCATTTGATATTGTGGAATGACAAAATGTAACGGGAAAGTATTTGTAATTGACTTTTCAAAACTGGTTTGAAGTATCAGTTGACAGATGTACGATTTGTCATAAAAATAAGAGAATCAAATTTCAGAATATAAGCAATCTAGTTTATAAAGAATCCGACCTGTTTTTCAGTTAAGCGTTTCTACTGAAGCTAGCAGTTAATAATTTTGATAATATAGAATGAAATAGGGCAAATGAGTTAATTAATATTCAATATTAAAAAGAATTGATTGAGAATAAAATAAAGTATAGGTTTAAGTCAATTATAAAATAACAAAGGCGTTACAACGTAGTAGAGTCATCATAACATGAATGGCGCCCAAAGTGGAGCTATAAATCATAGCAATATTTTAATAGATTCAGACTAGAACACATTCAAATATAATTATTTACATTATCTGAGGTGTTGTCTATAAGATGTCACACTTTGTTGAAAGCTAAAATTTTAATATGAATGGAAGTTTTGGTCAAGATAACAAATTCCAATAAAATATTTAACAGCTCTAGGCCTTTAGTTTACTTAGTTTCTTCAAATTAGAAGGCCGCAAAATTTACTTTCAATTTATGTAAATTGTATATTTATGTAGTACATTTAAAAAAACATTGGTTTTGTAAAGCTACTTTTAAATAGTATGGCGAATATGGGACATCGTTTGTTTATTGCACTGTTCAACTGTTTAATGAAACTAACATTGTTCCATTTAAAAAACATAGTTTTCAATTGTTTTAGTACGATTGATGAGATAATTTGGCTGAGAAATATTTGGAACCAGGTGGGGTTTGTTTTGTCCCATTTAAAAAAATCAGAGTCGTGTCCCACTACGTAAAAATAAAAGGCCATGGCTTAAATTGATTTATGACAGTTTGTAGGTGGAATTCTGGCATTTAAAAGAAAACACATTTGTTTCATAATTATCTCTATTAGTAACGAAGTTACAAGCTGTCTAACGATGTTCAAACACCCTGTATATGTTATGTATGTATAAGAAGCTGGAAACAGAAGCAAATTACATTATTAAAGATTATTTTTATCATAATTTGATGCATAAAGATATCTATCCTAGCAAAGACCTATATGTATTAGGTAACATAAACGTAAGAACATGCAAAAATAGAACAAAACAGTAATAGGCAAACATGGTGAAGAGCTACCTAACGATAATGTTCAATTGACTTAAGTGACGTTTTTTCTCTCAGAATAATAAATGGAATCTTACCCCATAAGAACATTCATAAATACACCTGACAGTAGTAGTATATAATAGACTACTTGATTCAATAGCGAAGCTGCTTCATTCAAACAACTAACGTCAGGATATATAGAGGAACCCAGGGTGACTCTTACCACCTTTTAGTCAAAGCTACAGTCATCATAAACTACAAAGAACAGAATAGGCAGATTGAGAAAAAGACTACTGAACAAACAATCTATGAACTTACATACAGGGTGATTCTTGACTTATACGCATAACTGCGAGGAATGATAGTTTGTGATGTGTAGTGATGGGTAATTAAAAAAAAGTGTAGTAAAAGTTGTTTATTACCCGCAATAACGAATTAATTATTTTGAGAGTGGTGAACTAGTAAAATATTAAATTACACTAACTTTACCAACGCAGAACTCATGGACATGGTATTAACGTATGTCCGATTAGTTTTGAGAAAAAATGCTGTTGTAGTTTATTATACGAGAAATGCTTTTAATCTGGTTGGCGTTGAAAAACTAGACCATTATCCGTAGTTTAAGCATATAATCCTATTAAATATAGTTGTAGAAATAATTACTTATAGTTGAATTAATATAAAATTAAAGCAATCTATATATATACTGGGTGTAACAGGATCATGGTACACCCCCGTATCTCCGTTAGTTTTAAAGGTAATTTATTGAAATTTGGTATATCCCATATACATAATAAGCGGCACTTTTTGACCTGCAAATGATTTTTTTTTCACTTCCGGTTTCGCCGGAAGTGATACCAACTTTCGATTTTTAAATAGAACACCCTGTATATTATTACATTTCTGAAATCTGCATAATTTTCTGAATCCAATGATACCACATAAGTGACATTTCAAACGTCAAAATTTTTTTTAATTTAATTTTTAATTTTCCATTTAAGTGTGCCATGATGGTTCCGATTTATTCCAATTGATCCATTTAATGCTAGAAAAATCGAAATCCCGTCAAAAATACTAAATTGCGTTTTTTATGAGCAAATAAAGTTCACCGTAATCAATTTTGGGGTAAAACTCAATTTTTTCAAATGGAACCATATTGGTACCGTGGTACCATTTATTAGTACTATTAATAAGGAATTTATTCATACATGGTAATTAAATGTGCGATAAATACAATCAAAGTTACAGCTAAAAGAAAATAAGAAAATACAATTATTTTGGTCTAATTTAGTGTTAAGACTAAGGAGGCTTTGAAAACAATGAAATTGTTTATTCAGACTGTCAAATAAATACTTGTTGGTTTATCGGTGTTTCTATTGTGTATTGGAAGAGTCTTTACATTTGTTGTTATTTTTGTTCAAAATGCCGCACATTTATACAAAGGATGAAAGAGTGGACATGTTAATTATTTATGGGGAATGTAGAAAAAATGGCCTTGCGGCTAGAAACCTTTATGCCGACCGATATCCTGATAGACAATGTCCAGCGAGAAATTATTTTAATCGTCTTGAAAATCAATTCCGAAGAGAGCCTAACCATGATCCCGATCCCGAAGAAAACGTTATCATTGACGAAGGAACGGAAATTAATGTTTTAGCTCGAATAGAAGTTGATAAGACTGTTTCTTTAAGGCAAATTGGGTTTGATTTGGAAATTAGTCACCAAACGGTAAGCCGAATCTTGCACAAACACAATTATAAATCCTTCAAATATCAATTGCACCAGCACCTGTACGAAAATGATTATGAACGTAGGATGGAATATTGCAATTGGATCTTGCAGAATAATGTGCAGCCAAACAATGCTTTTTTGGGAAGGATTTTATTTTCGGACGAGTGTAGGTTTACAAATATGGGATTATTTAACCGACAAAATACAAGGTATTGGTCACAAGTAAATCAACATTTATTGCGGCAGGGTAATTTTCAAGTGCGGTTCGGTTTCAATGTTTGGCTTGGAATAGTCGGTCGTAGAGTCATTGGTCCAATAATATTTGAAGGAGCCTTGACTGGAGCTAGATACTTAGGATTTCTGCAAAATGAAATTGAGGACAGGTTAGCTGAATTACCTATCCATTTACGACAGGGAATGTATTTCCAACAAGATGGAGCTCCTCCCCATAATTCAAGAATAGTAATTGATTACCTTCAACAAGCATTCGAAGAAAACGTAATTTCGACGAATGGTCCTGTGCGATGGCCTCCAAGGTCACCTGATTTGACACCTCTTGATTTCTTTGTTTGGGGCCATTTGAAAAACATTGTTTATGCAACCCCCGTTACAACCCGCGAAGATCTGGAGTTGCGAGTAAGACGCGCAATTAATAGAATAACGGCCCAGCAATTATCGAACGTTCTTCAAGAAACAGCTACGAGAGTTCAGAAGTGCGTTGACGTTAATGGACAGCATTTCGAACAATTGTTGTAATGTTTTGTGTTAATTTTTTGTATTTCAAGTTGTATTTTTTGTATTTTCTTATTTTCTTTTAGTTGTAATTTTGTTTGTATTTATCGCACATTTAATTACCATGTATGAATAAATTCCTTATTAATAGTACTAATAAATGGTACCACGGTACCAATATGGTTCCATTTGAAAAAATTGAGTTTTACCCCAAAATTGATTACGGTGAACTTTATTTGCTCATAAAAAACGCAATTTAGTATTTTTGACGGGATTTCGATTTTTCTAGCATTAAATGGATCAATTGGAATAAATCGGAACCATCATGGCACACTTAAATGGAAAACTAAAAATTAAATTAAAAAAATTTTTGACGTTTGAAATGTCACTTATGTGGTATCATTGGATTCAGAAAATTATGCAGATTTCAGAAATGTAATAATATACAGGGTGTTCTATTTAAAAATCGAAAGTTGGTATCACTTCCGGCGAAACCGGAAGTGAAAAAAAAATCATTTGCAGGTCAAAAAGTGCCGCTTATTATGTATATGTGATATGCCAAATTTCAATAAATTACCTTTAAAACTAACGGAGATACGGGGGTGTACCATGATCCTGTTACACCCGGTATATATATATAAAACTGAAAGTCCTGACTCACTCACTCACCCACTCACCAACGCCCAGCCCAAACCGTTGGACCTAGAAAGCTGAAATTTTGCACAGGGATTCCCTTTATGATGTAAACAAGGAATGACGAAGGATATTTCGAAATTTAACCCCTAAAGGGGTAAAATGGGGGTTCGAATTTTGTATGGAGAAATAATATTAAATAGACATTTCGACTTGAAACTTCGTAGGAGTCCCCCTAAAAACAAATAAGCAAACACGTATTTCGTGCTTTTCCGAAAATAAACCCCTTAGGGGGTGAAATAGGGTAAATAAACCTAAAATACGATATGGGTGTCGTTATTGAGGTTTTTTGGGGCGTTGATTGCGAAAATGGCATTTATTTTTAAGTCCAAGACGGTAGACATGACCTAAGGGAAGGTAGGGGACGGGACGGGACGGGACCGGACGGAAAGGGACGGGACTTAGCATGTATTGTTTTTACTGGGATGGAATAACCAATTACAATTCTGAATTTTAAGGAGATTCTCTTAATTCGGTAATTCGGTAATCGTTAATCTCCTAAACAATTGACATTAGACCAATACAACTTTATATCAAAATGATTACTATTTGTATGCAACAGTTTTACACTTATTAAATACAGGACATTCCATTAGAAAAAAGTAATTTTGATTCGCCACACTTTTTTGAGCAACCCTGTATGATCAAAACTATTTTAGTTATGCGGATCACCTTCGTACCTACAACTTTCATACACACAATATTTATTTATGTAACTCTAATAGTTCTAGAAATATCTTCCACCCCCGCATCGTTGCCGGACCCCGTATACTACTGTATTTTTAATTTTAAAAAAATTAGGTCTTTTAGGACCCTCTTTGGGGCGGCGCCTGTATGCATCGCGCATATCGCATACGGTCGGTTCTGATTACATGTCACCACCATTTGACCTAATAGTGTAAACAAGTCAAGACGATGTAATTCGTGAATTCTTAAAATTGAATTATAGAGAGGAAATGTAGTTTCCTTACTTTCCGTGTTCTGTTCTGTTTATTGAAACTTTTAGTAACCGGGATAGTTTAACAAGTAATCCGAAAAAATTGATCAATCTTAGTCTACACTCTACAGCCACATCAATATATAAACGTGAACGACCTCGGTGTTATCTATTCACCTAAAGATATTGCTCGATTTCCTAGCCGACTTCATCTGTTTTTTCATGTACTTCGTAGGCACGAAGGGAGTTCTGAAAACTGAAGCATGCTTTTTCTCACGTCAATCATGCGCTCCTTTGGGGTTAGCATGACATTGGGTCATTAACTCGATGGACAATAGAAGTGTGCCTAAGACTAACATGCAGCGTCCTAATGCTGGTCATCCAATATTTACTTAAATGCAAGACCGAGGACTATACTTTTGATGTTATTTTAAAGTGCAAGCTGAGAAAATACGAGTTTGTAGGACGGTTGTATTTTCTTGCATTGAGATTATAACGAAAACATATTCATTAAAATATAGATTATTAGGCGTACTAGGAATTATACTTCGGAAGAGAATGATTTAAAATATATTGTTGTGACTCCACGTTGTAACGCCTATTTAATGTTATAATTGACTATGTAATAATGATTTTTATCTAGTCCAGTGGGATAAGTAACTCATTACGTCACTCATTTGACACTATTTCAGTTAGGT
Source organism: Agriotes lineatus (assembly GCA_940337035.1). Classification (NCBI taxonomy): domain Eukaryota; kingdom Metazoa; phylum Arthropoda; class Insecta; order Coleoptera; family Elateridae; genus Agriotes; species Agriotes lineatus. The sequence goes on along the minus strand of OW679201.1, from coordinate 21,508,957 downwards.
AATGAAGCTCATTACACCACTCAGTTATGTAATGGTTTCATTACGCAACTGAGTTGTGTAATGACTTCATTACCTAACTGAAATAGTGTCAAATAAATGACATAATAACATTTGCCTACTAAAATATTTTTGAAAATGTACAATACATGTGTGATATTGCATCATTAATATACTTGTGTGCTTACATAACTCGTGCTACCCATTCGTTTGTAACTTGCACACACGTATATTAATGATGCTGTTATCCCACTTGTATAGTAAATAACTATTATGTATTTAAATGGTTGTTATGTTATAACAATAATTATTATACTTTAGCTATTACATCTGACTTTTACTATACTTTAGTTTATTTTCAATCAATTCTCTTTTACAATTGATTTTGTTTTAGTAACTTATTTGCCCTTCTATAATTATGGATTAAATCGCTAACTGTGGTAGAAACATTTTACTCTTACTGAAACATAGATAGGATTCGCTTATAATCTAGACTGCTTCTATTTCTGAAATTGGATTCTTTTATTTCATGACAACTTAAACGTCTGCCAGCTGCCACTTTGAATTATGCAAGTGCAAAATCAATTACAAATACTTTCCCGTTACATTTACTTGTCACTCAACAAATATCAAATCTTTCTATCTTCTTCTTTCAGTTTGTTATTTAAATACCTGTATTCTGTCACCCATTCATGGACTCGATCCTCTTCTTTACCAAGCCAAACGCATTCAGCAATCTCACTAAGATCTCCCAACGTCCAAACAAATCCCAGTCCGAACTCCACCCAAAACATGTGAATCCACAAAGACCTCCTGGCCAAAACAAGTCAAGGCACCTAGATACTTTCTCCAGTAGTACTGTCAGCAGCAAACACCATCCACGTCGTCCTACCAAAATCTTCAAGCCTTTGACGACCTAGTATCACGAACCTCGACTAGATGCAAGTCATTTCAATGATAATCTTGTTGAGTCATAACTCCTTTAGATGAAAACCTCCTATCCACCCCATAGAACGCTTACTCTGCTAACAACCTCGATGTAAACCACGTCCAGTAAAAACCATTCCTTGTTATCCAATTCATATGATGCAATGTAATTTGACAATAAACTCAGTTCACCATCCCCTTCCAGAAATTTGCTTTTGTAGATTATAACTGTATTACTTTTGTATTCTGACCGCATCTATTTCTTCATCCATATCATCTGCACATCTTTTAATTTCTTAACATTTACTTTTATTTTCACCACGCCAATTTTTTTCAATTTATAACCCTTTTATACACCAAACAGTTTTTAAACTTTTTCAAGGGTTTATTTTCATAATTTTAACAGCTTACAAATTGTATTACATGTTTTTGTACCAAATTATTTTTACATATTACTAAAATAATAATATATCTCCTTAGTAATTTAGTTTAGCATATTTTTCCTAGTCCAACACACTATAAAAACTTTTTTATATTTATCTAACACCAACTATGTTGAATGGTATTTCTCGAATAAGTATTTGCTATTAATTCCCCACTTCGTCTCAGATAATAATTAAATTATGTTAGAATCCCACTGTTTCCTATATAGGTTTATTCAATTAAATTTTAAATTCTATTTCCTTTCTTTACCAAATACATTTTAATAATTTTGATATCCTTTTCATACTTAAATTCATCTTTGTAATTTTTAATACTGTATTCTTTTAAAATTATTAATCTGATTTTAAACCCCAGTACCAAGACCATAACAATATACAAGAAAATGAGTAATACTCTTTGATTGCTTCGGTATCAATGTTAATTATCTATTTTTGTGCCAAACTCACTTTTTGTTGACTTTTATTATTAAAACTCAAGATATACCTTAAAAAAATCAACTGACATTTCTAAATTAGTTCATTTGCCACGTAAAACAAAACCAGGTGAGTCGCTATATTGGCAACATGGTAAAAGGCCCTATCGGCCAATGTGCTAAATTTAAGGGATGATAATTCACTCAAACTTCAACGAATTATATTCTCAGGGGTAATATAATAAGTAGTATGCCTATTATCAATGATTTTTTGATGAATATTATGAGCTATAATCACAAAGCTAAAAATACAACGAGTTTGTAGGACGAGTTGTATTTTCTTGCATTCGGACTATAACGAAATGATATTCTTAAAAAATATATTTTAAGAATCTAATGATTTATAAAAATTTGACTGGTGATTTAAACCCCGCTTGGAGAAGCGATTGTAATGTTGTGATAGACCGGATAGCTTACATGAGTGGGACAGGAAAAGCAAACGAAAGCGCCTCATATTCTTCTTTCTTCCGACCTGACTCGAGGCATTCACCCAGCGACAGTGTTACGAAGCAGTAGATAGGTGTGGGCCTCACGGGGGCTTCGGCCGCCATGGGGTTGTCTTCAAAATTAATATGAAGCCGTTGTTCGTAGGCTATTGGTGGTGCGTTTTATTGTAGGTGACTCAACATCTCAAGCTGGTACCCTAGGGTGTGTTGTTGAACTTCCCTTGGCGTATGTCTGTGTGTGTGGTACGGCCAAACCAATCTTCTCCGTTGTATTGTAGCAATAGTTGTGCAATTAAAGCTTTGGGAAAATATCTACGAGAGAAGTTTTCCGATGTGCCAAATCTGGGGAGCTGTGGTAATTAGATGTCGTTCTTCCATTTTCCTAATGCTTGTCATTACAAGAATCGTCACTCCTCTTGGGTGTTCGTTTTATAACATTGTTTTGACGGCCAGCAATCTACGCTGTCCTTTGATCATCCACAGAGAAGGCGACGAAACGGAAGGACCTTTCGGCTGCAGGAACCAGCAACTTCGCCGGACCTCATTGAGGTACTCTAATCTACTGTTTTTATTGCCTATGTACTTTAGAGCGCCTGTGCGACGATCTTATACTGTCTTTAGAGTGTCGTAATTTTCCTTGTGGCAACAACCATATTTGGGAACCGACGCAAGTCACCTACTTTAAGAGTAAACTGGCATGATTGTTGCGTCACAACATACAGAACTTTTGTGCGGCATGTTTACCACTGTCGTTTCAATGTAACCAATGGACTTTTGTGTCACACCTATAATTGTTAGTAGATTAGAGAGTTATTAACCCCCCTTTATAACTATTCATGTCAAACATTTGCCAGCATACTCAAATGTTAATAGATTTGCAGTCGCTTTTAACTTCTTGGACATTTATTTATGATACTTACACGTGTTGATTCATATGAGTTATACTTTCTGATGTTTATTAATTCTGAGATTTCCGGCAACAGACCAGCAAAAGTAGCTTCCCAAGCAGCCGGATTTCCACCCGATCGTTGAAATAAAGCATCGGTCCTTTGACTTCGAATTTCTACGCGGGCCGATCTAAAAGTGTATTCCCCATTCTATCAATTAAATTCGTGGCACTTAATTTCCCCCCTTATTTGCATTACCATCAACCCCTATTGTGACAGCATTTCGCTCTAAATTACGTCGTGTTGATCCGAACCCGCCCTTCTCCTTGAGCGAATAGCCGGAGTACCGTCTTTTACAGCAAGGTGTGGCGTGATTAGAGTGAGCTTCGCCGGTTATTTAAGATTCAGGTGTCCTAGCGAATTATTTAAACTAAAGTCGTTTTGTGCTGTAACAGTTGTTTATGATCCGCTCTTAACACGGGCTGCACTTCCATTATGATGAAACTTTACTTTCGAATTAAGCTCCTCTATATAAACAATTACAATTTGGCGTTTCTATCTTCCGAGTCAAATTTGCAGTAAAAGCTGGAGGTCGGCGCGAAGGTATTTATAGCCTTCTGTGTCAGCTGTGAGCAACGGCGGAACATTGTTGGTCATTCAAGTCCAATGTATGTAGAGTTGGCGGCGCGTGACTGCGTAAAGAGGCGTAGTAGCGACGCTTCAGGCCGTGGATAACCATAGCCCGTGTTGTCTGTTGGTATTACTTGGATGTTTTTAATGCGGTTTCGCACGGTTGCCATAGAGGGTTATAAATTTCTTCATATAGACCTCTAGTTCTTAAAGTAATGTTTGTCTAAAAAGACAGCTCAGTCAACGCCGAAATTTGGGTTTCAATATTGATAATACGAGGAACCGGGAAAGTCTCACACAATATCATTTTGGCGGGCGAAAAAAACAATTACCGCCCGCTGACGTCGTTTTAGTTATTATGTACCAACACGTATTAATGAAAACAGAAGTACTATTCAGCTACGATAATAATAAAAATTGCCGTTTTCATTTCACAAAGTTTTATGTAATCTAAATCTGACATTTAAAATTTTGATAGTACATACAGTTTTGTATGAAGCTCAGGCCTAATCAGCGTCTTTAGCCCTTGTCGTGTTATATTCCTCGGTGCTATAACTTTCACGCCGCGGGCCAAAAACGCCTGTTTTACGCCTTTTATACATGAATAACTATTACTTTTCAGGAGATTATGACTTTTCTTAGAGTTCATATATTTATAAGAAACACCTCGTATACAATTTTCAGTGTCGCGGCACTGTTTGCAATTGGTCACACTTTCAACCAAAGATTCAAATTCAATCGCATGAAATTGCTCAAGTTCGTACCTCAAGGCTGCAGTAGTTTCTAATTGCCAGATAAAAACTTTAATTACATTAGCTCCGGCAATAGCAAGAGTTAAAGTTGATCGCTTTCGATCCGCCAGTACGAAACAAATTGCGTCTCTGGAATAAATTCATTGTTACGTGCAATATTTATATGTTTTGCTCGAGCTTCTGCAATTTACAATTCAAATGGCAGCCCACTGTAAGTGAACCTAAACAGGACGTTAAATATAGACAGTCATTCTAAAATTGCTCAATTATTCAGCTATTAATTCTAATAAAGTGCGACGTGATCTAATTGAATGCTTGGGCTTGAAGTTAAACTAGTCGCGGGATCTAAAATAAGAATCAATATATTTAAATATTGGGTGGCCATTCTTTCTGGAAGTGCTATAATAATATCCTCATAAACACATGTGGCTCTTCAGCAGCTTATGTTTACGTTTCAGCTGTATTTTGTTAAAGCCTGGACTGCAGTATTTATTATCGTTACATTTTAAGCTGGAAAGTGGGGAATTGATCGTGTTACGGAAACTGCAGCTTATACAGTGGCGTTCGTGATGGGAGCAGACTTTATCGAGTTTGGTAATACGGAACTTTTAAAATAATTAAAACGATTTTGAGCAACATACGATAATTGTAAATTTTATTGAACATGATACAACCCCCAGTAGAGTGAACATTTCTACTATTATAGTTCTCAACGTGTATTTTCATGCAGTTAGTCATTGCTTGAATTCTATCGCATTGGATATCTGCCATTATAGTCAAACTTGTGTAATCAACCAATTAATGTAACGAAGGGCATCTTTTAAAACTATACAAGTGATTTACATTTTATTTCTCTAACATACAAGGTGATTCCAAAATGTGCAAAATGAGACGAATTATTCTAACTCTAATAATAAAAATAGTTTATATGGATGCAGCCAAGAAGATGTTTCCTCTTCGAGTTGTAAACATTAGTGTATTTTCTAAAAATAACAGTGAAATAAAGACATAATAGGCACAAAACTGAAACACTTAAACGGTGATTGTTGCAATTCTGTTATAAGGTAATATGTATTTCAAGTTTAAAAAATTACATGCATTTATAAGGTAACTGGAATTAGATATTTAACAGTTTGTATGAAGGGTGAGAGAGAAAAGTCCAGACTTTTTTATTTAACAAAATAGTTTTGTAGAACCGCTAGTACAAAACTAATAAAGGACATAAATATTCAGACAAATATCATAAGCAATAACGAATGTAATCAATGGCAAAAGTGAAAATACTTATATGTATATACACACATACACAGACACTTGGCTCTTAGCAAAGAAGGTTTCTTATAACATGGTCCTACCGAATGCTTGCTGACTGTTTTTCGGCGCAAAGCTTTAAGCAGCGCCATTGAAAAGTTACAAGCGAGCGGTTTGTGTTGCGGCAGTAGAACTTTGGATTGGAGTGGTGATGTCTTAGCATATCCCCATAGCTGAATCTCGTAACTATATCTGGGCTTTAATACACTTTTGTACAGAAACAGTTTATTGGAAAGGGGAAGTTGAGATCGCCTTCCTATTAGCCATTTCATTTGCTTGATTTTCAGTTCTATCTGTTTTCGTTTAGCTTTAATATGTATGTTCCAGGTGATCTGATTGAGGTGTAACCCGAGGTATTTGACTTCGGTATTCTGTACGATTGGGGCGTTGGTGATTCCAGTTGTCGAGCATACACGTCTGTTGTTGAATGTTATTTGTGTCAGTTTTTTATTATTTACTGTTATTAACCATTTGTTGAACCAATCTTGTAGTGAGTTAAGGTGGTTTTGCAGGTTTTCTGCTCCTACTTCTAGTTTTCTGCTCTGGACAGGATGGCAGTGTCATCGGCGAATGTGGCGATTATGGTGTTGTCCAGGGTTGGTGTGTCTGAGGTGTAGATTAAGTACAGTAGCGGTCATAGTACACTGCCTTGTGGAATACCCCGGAGGTGATATGATGAAAGACAGTGTGCTGTTCATCTTGACTTGATAGGTTCTATCTGATAAGTAGGACTTTAGCATTAGATATATTTGGTATGGGAAGTGTAGTTCAAGCCTGCGTGCCACACTGTATCGAAAGCTTGTTTTATGCCTAGGAATGCAGCTGCACATACGCCTTTTGTCTCTGGGCTCTCCATACTAAAATTAACTATCCGGTGATGGTGTATGGTCGAGTGATATTCTCGAAATCCAAACTGATGAGATGGGATTACTTGGTCCAGTAGTCTTTCAAATACCGTGGACATTAAAGAAAAGAGGCTGATTAGTCTTTAGTATGAGGATTGTGTAGGTTTTTTTATTTATTTTGATTTGTGCGTATTTCCATTGATTGTGCAGACAAGTAACAGTCTTAGGATGCTATTGTATATGGTGGTTAGCAGTGCTATAGCTTTCCTAGAAAGGTTTTCCAATAGTTCTTCTACTACCAAGTCGTATCCAGGGGCTTTAAGAGTATTGGTAATTGTTATTTGCTAGCGTACTTCACCCGGAAGGATAGCTGATATGGAGCGTTGCGAAATGCATCTATCTCACCGTCTTCTTGAAGAAAGATATTCAGCGAATGTGTCTACTTTTTCCTTGCTTGACCGCTTCCAGCTACCATTATTTGGTTGGTTTCTATATTGAATGATCTCCAGGTGAGAGCTGAGAGATGATTTCGTTAAAAATGTATTTCCTACTTCTGCGAGTACGTTGTGTAGCAGATGAGTTAATCTATTGTACATTGCCTGTTTCCACTTCTCTGCCATTTCTTCCGTATTTTGTGTTTTCGGCGATAAGGTTTCATATGTGGAGAGGAATGTTAGTGCCTTTCGGCGGACTGGTCACACACTAGATGTGGCTTGCGATGCAGCATTTTGTGTCGCTGTGGTCATGGTCATGGGTTGCTTCGTCGAGATCTTGGGCAGTTTTTCTTCGGATAGTAAGATTGATCTCCTTTTCTAGTTGGATTTTGTAGGAATCCCAAGCGATATATTGCAATGGTATGTCTAATTAGTGTTGTAATATGTTATTAATTTAATTTTTAAATAAGGGAACCACGCAAATATTTTTCGTATTCGTGTTATCAAATCTTAGGTTGATTAAAAGTTACTTGTAAATTAATAGATAAAAATAAATAGTTGTATGCCCTTTATAATATTTTATTTATTTGCAATTAATCCAATAATAAGCTAGCTCAAATCGATAAAGCACAGACTCATCTCGGTTGGGTCCACCCTGAATGCATAATTTATTAAAATTATTAAATACGGATCTGTCTCCGCATACGCTTAACTGCGGACAATCGAAACTGAAATTGGGTCAAATATAAGCCAAGATGGACGCCGTTTGCAAGATCGCGTCAAATTGAATAAACAAAACAAGTGAAATCAATCGCAGTTCTATTGGTAACTATTTAAATTAGTTGGTTTTCGCGGCATTAATGCTCATTGGTTTTTAGCATTTGTTTATGGGGCCTCCTTCTATCTCCCAATTGCTTATTTTGGCGTTGGTCTGAATCTCACCAACGGATAACCTCAAATAATGGGCTTTTTGGCATACTGGAATCACTCGTACGGCGATGGAACTGTCCTGAATTGCCTTGAGTATTGCTCTTCTTATGCATTCATGAATTTCCCGGCGCTCACTTAATTAGTTTTAGAATGAACAGTACCTGCACTAGTCTTTTTCAAATTGGAGGTTTCGTAGCTACTCTGACCTTGTTGCGGGGCTGCTATGGGTCGGATCCTGCTGTTGGGGCACGGGCACGTACCTCACGGGCTGCTGAGTGGCACTGATGTCTTCCCCAATGTGCTGGCTGGACTGGTCGATCTCCTCGTAGCTGTCGGAACTAAGGCTGCTTCAGATCGAGGTTATGTCACACAACATCGGAGACCTCAACAATTTTTGGTGGCGGATTTTGATAAAAATAATACCACATGGACACAAAAATTTGCTCAACACACTGGTAAAGTTTCAGACATGTATTTTTATTTTTAATATCAGAAATTTTTATTTTATTACAGAGCACAATTTCACACGTCAAGCCATTAATTTATTTATTTGTCTTCTCCCTTTTGTTATAAACAAAAGCTAGTTAGTTTCAAATTAATTACGGATGTTAACATTGTTCAAAATACTAACATTTAACAATAAATTCTACTTAAAGCTAGGATTTTGTACACTAATATTACAACTAAACTAATTGTTTACATTTATACTAATTTTGCGTGTCTATTTGTCATTGCACGTCTTTTTAATTTGCGTTTAAATATTCTCATGTCACTGCACTGATTAGAGTATTGAATTTGCGCATTTCCTGCACTGGCTTCCTTTGAATTCACTGTCTTATTTTCCCCACATTTTTAATTTCATATGCTGTCTCCTTTTCTGAACTTTCTATAACCCTTGTCTTTTGATTCTTATGGTTTCCTTCATATGCTTTAATGCCTTCATTCTTATCTGCTCGTTGCAATTACCTTTCTTATAAAACCCTGACTGGATTTCACTATTAAACTGTACCTGAATTCTACGCTTCATTCCCTTGCGTTTGCGATCCATCTTGTAATTATTAAATTTCATTCGGTTTGGCATTTACTTTAGCACAAACCTAATCAATTAACTGAACTTACATTCAACGTAGATCCCTGTTCAAATTGAGCTTTGCTTATTGCGTTCATTAATTAGTTATTCTGCAATTACTGGCATCTCATTACAAATGTATTCATTTTGGCAAATTCAGGTTTTAGTTTTGCAGTTATATAAAATATCTCACTCTGAGCTTTCATAAAATGTCCATTAATTTGGCAATGCTAACAGAGTTGATTGGTAAGGCTTGAAACTATAGCAATATTTGTTACAGAGCTTTAAAGGTTTTTTTTCTGCTGATAGCTGATGTACTTAAGGTAATGATGACCTGGGAATGTCGGACGACAGACCTTGATTTGTTTCAGCAATTGTGTTCTTCACAAGCACGGCCGATCCTCGGAGCTCTGTGTCGTCGAGGTCATTGGCGTGATATGCGGTATAATGTGGTATTTATATAACTGTTTTTGATGTTGCGTGTGTCTCTGAAACCAGCAATATGTCAATATTCTGTAGTTGAAAGAATGTGATTTCTAATGCCATTTTTAAAGATAGCTTGTTAGTGATTGTGAAAAGCATATTTAATACTATGCTGTTTTGGCTAATACGTATCCAGACCATTGCTTTAAATTCCATGAGGAAATTCGAGAGTGTTTACCTGCTGTTCGTTGATTGAAGAGTCGTGCATTCTTGTTGCAGAAGCTTGTGAAAAGGTTAATCTATTTTGAAAACGACTATTTGTTTCTATATTCACATTATTTGCTTGTTTTCTGAGCGAATTAAAGTCGCTTAGATTTAGAGGTACCTGCTGTAGTAGTGGTTTAGTAGCTATTCCTCTAAATGATGCATCTCTCCTTGCATGTCCTCGTATACTGAACAGCCTCTACTATAGTTGTCGGGTGACTGTCTCCACTTAGAGCGCATTTAGATGGAACGTTAGGAGTTTTTTTGCAAATAGAAATAGTGTGCCCACCACAACATTTAACGCATGTAAAAGGTTTGTCGTAGTAAGATTTTGTATGAACATAGTCCTTGCAACGGATACACTGAGGAATAATTTTTTTTTTCCTTGGAGCCTTGACGGGTACTTTTATATTAGTGAGATGTTTTACGTCGAATATTATCTTCTTGTTTTCTTTTGATGCTAGCTTCAAAATAAACAGTGGTAGTGGTTGCTTGTTTACTCTGCGGCATACGTTGATAATATTACGTACTACGTGTCCAAGTTTTCCTAACTTTTTTTATATCATCTACTGGAATTGTGTGATAAAAATTACGAATTGTTACTCTATATGTGCTTTCTTCTTTCATTTGATGGGTGAGATGTAATATTTCGTTTTCTGAACGAATCTATAGTTGCAGTATTAATTTCTACTGAATTGTTTGTCAGTGATGATGTAGTATGGCTCCTTGTCTTAAATCTTTAACACGCCTCGGTTTATAGCTCAGCGGTAGGGTTACTTCAATGGCGTCGGTTTCGGAAGAGAAGGGTGGGCGTTACCCTCAGCTAGACACTGGATTTGATTGGAACAAAGTTTATTATATTTACACTACTAACTAACATACAGATAAGCTTATAACTAGGTAACATATATGTACAGAAAAAGAAAATGGCGGATTGGCATCCGCAGTTGGAAGCTGGTGTGGTCCTTTGGAGGCGGTGCCTGCGGCTAAAGTGGCTCCGTGTCCAAATCCCACGAAGACGGCAGGCTCTCTGTCCAGCGAAGGCGATTGGCTCTAAGTCCAACGAAGGCGGTTGGCTCTAAGTCCAACGAAGGCGATTGGCTCTAAGTCCAACGAATGCGGTTGGCTCTGAGTCCAGTAGATGCGGCAGACAGCTAAGTCCAGTGGATGCGGCAGGCTCTATGTCCAGTAGATGCGGTAGACAGCTAAGTCCAGTGGATGCGGCAGGCTCTATGTCCAGTAGATGCGGTAGACAGCTAAGTCCAGTGGATGCGGCAGGCTCTATGTCCAGTAGATGCGGTAGACAGCTAAGTCCAGTGGATGCGGCAGGCTCTATGTCCAGTAGATGCGGTAGACAGCTAAGTCCAGTGGATGCGGCAGGCTCTATGTCCAGTAGATGCGGTAGACAGCTAAGTCCAGTAGATGCGGCAGGCTCTATGTCCAGTAGATGCGGTAGACAGCTAAGTCCAGTGGATGCGGCAGGCTCTATGTCCAGTAGATGCGGTAGACAGCTAAGTCCAGTGGATGCGGCAGGCTCTATGTCCAGTAGATGCGGTAGACAGCTAAGTCCAGTGGATGCGGCAGGCTCTATGTCCAGTAGATGCGGTAGACAGCTAAGTCCAGTGGATGCGGCAGGCTCTATGTCCAGTAGATGCGGTAGACAGCTAAGTCCAGTAGATGCGGCAACCAGCTATGTCCAACGATGGTGATAGGCTCTGGAGAGGGCTGGGGCTGGTAGATCCTTGGAAGGCTGAAGCTGCTAGCTGGTCCTGGAAGGCTGGATGCTGTTGGCTAACTCTCCTGGGTTGAGTGTTTTCCTACTGCCAGCGTCCGGCTATTTAAAGGGGCCAGTCCTTTGTCAGACGCGATCTCGCAGCCCATTGGTCGAGGTAGAAGGGATGTTTTGGCCCGTTTTTGATGCCTTTCGAATTATCGCGTTTAATTTCGCGGCGCGATCAATTATCGACCTGATTTGTGTCGCATGGCATAGCTCGCGAAACGGCGGTCCTTTTGATACCTGATATGAGGGTGTTTGTCGCTAAACTCGCCGAATGAATTAATTTTCCCAATGCCAGTGCATATATCGCGCAAGTTATTTTTGCGTGCGCGCTCGTTGACCGTTTGAGGCTCAAATCTTATACTTGCTTCAAAAAAAATTCGTATAATTTTTCCCCGTATTTTGATACTAGACAACCCTGTCTTAGTTTATTGCTTTTGTGAAAATTTCTTAATTTAAGTAAATTCAATCTGCAATACTGATACATTCGTTGGTATTAATTTCCCTTGCCGGACGGTGGGTGATCTGCATGCCTATCCCGGCGATTTTAAGAATTCGGGCTAAAATTGGTGCTTCTGCTTCCAGGAAAATGTGGCGCGCTCGGCGTGTGTTCCTGCTGTCGATTCGCGGATTGTTTTAATAATTAGCGGTGGTTTTCCCTTTCGTTTGCTACCAAACACGGGGTATTCCGGGGCCGCGGTGTATTTTTTTATGTGCCCTTTTAAGTATAAGCGCTTTTGCTCATACGTGAGGCGTATTTCGCTTGCTGTCGCCTTTCTTGGCCGGCCGGTTCCAATAAAGTTTATGAACGCCACTTTGCTGCACTTTAAAATTTCGCTGGGGTTGCCATTAGTTTTATTGTTTTATGTTTCTACGAGGGTTTTTGAAAATAGATATATTTTTTCTTTGTTTGTGCAAGATCGCGACGGCTTGGTAAACAGATGTTTTTAGGGCCCTTTGTAATGTCGCCGCTTTATGTGGCGACGTACATTTTCTTTGTTGATCTGATCTGTTTATCGGTTCGTATCATCTTATTGATATTTTTAATCATCGAGCTATAATCATTTACCCCGTAGATGCAGTTGAGGTTTGGGGGGTTTAGGTTGCTGGTTGCTTGTGGGAACTTGAGCCGTTTCTGATTTGTGAAAGAACCTCATATCTAACGTACTTGTTTAATTGGATTTTTGTGTTTAATTGTGTGGAAATTGTTAAAAATGATTCATTTATATTTTTTGTATCTTTGCCATTCGTGTGTCGATTTTGTTATTGACTGCCTTTGTCGTCTACTTCGACAGAATCTGTGAGAGATTCTTCGGTTAGCTGTGTGGTTTCGGTTGCTTGTGCGTTTTCAGGTACGTTATTGCTTGCATTATTTAGTGTTTGGTGACCTGTATTGAATTGCGCTGGTTGTCGTAATGACTTTACTGTTGGGAAGGCTGGTATCCTTGGCTGACAGGAAGACTAAACCAAAAACCGTAGTTCTCTGGGGCCGATTGATGTGGGATGCCCGGCAGTCACGGGCCGTAGCCGCTTCCTATTCGGAACATGGTTTAGCTCATGCTTTTATAATAACGCTAAGCTAATTGTATCTAGGTACAATTTGTGGGAACGGTGCGGTGTATGCCTGGGTTTGCTTGATTATTCGTCTTATCAATGGCATGGCAAGCCACTAGACGTTCAAAAATAAGGGAGCGCGGTTGAGATATGTTTACTATTAGGAAGTTAAATGACGTCGATTTTAATCACTTTCGGTATACTCCAGACGTATAAGTCACGCAACAGATTAGAGAATACGTCTTTAATGGCGAATAACTCTTAATTTTTTCCAGAAAGAGACATTATTTAGTAATTCTTTGTAGACTTTATTATGTTTTATATCTGGATAGTATCTGAGGTTAGCGTTTAGAATATGTAAAATAATATCTAAGAAAGAGTTGTGTCAACACAATAGCTCGTATTACTGCACTAAGCGGCTGGCAGTTGCTGTGAGCGATCTGAAATGTGTCCTAAACGTATATTGGAATTACGGATGAAAACGCTGTCGCAGCAGAATCAGGATATAGCAGTTTCAATGTGACGCGAAAGCGAAGCCAAAACCGTAAAAACTGGCGGGCATAAAATCAAGCAAATGTGGTGCAATTTTTGAGATTGAAGATGCATGTATTAGAGCACCGAGCACTCTTTTGGTAATAAATTAGTTGATTTTGGTGTAATTGCTTGCAGAACAACGAGAAGCGAAGTGGCGCCTTCAGAGATTTTATACTTTTTACGAGTTGGGTATTCCTGTATGCAATGAACGAAACATGGCATTCGTGATCGCGTTACGTTTTAAAATCCTGATATAAAAAGCTTGCATAAACGATTCAGAGTGCAATTGGAATAGTTATTTATTAGACGAATGTGTAATTCCACACGAGTTTAATACAAAATTTTATCCAACACCTCCATATATTGTTCATGTAGGTAATTATTTTGAAAATCGTACGACACTCATTACTGACCAATAGAAAAATTAGTTCACGAGCCGTAACCAAGACAATAACAAAATTTCTTGGAAATTTTTTGTAGGTAGATCAGCCTAACTGTAAGGGCTTTTATCGTTACGATTTTCTTACCGAATCTGCATTCGAGCATTAATTCATATCCAGAAATTATTTTTCGTGCATTCGAACAACGTCCTAATTTGCCCTCGCGTCCCGCTCGGGCAAATTAATACGTTGTTGGAAGGCACTCAAAAAATTTCCGGAAAGAATTAATGCTCTTATGAGATTATATGTGAAAATTTATTTGACCAATAAACGGGGCTGCGCGCGCTATTGCGCGGACTACCCTATTCAATTTACCACCATTTTTAGGCCTATTACGTTGGGCCATTCCATTCTGTTACACACCCCGCCCCTGCCACCCCCTGCCTTCCACCTGACCAAAGAAGGGTGCCCTCGGGGCTCCTCCCCTCTCCAAGAGGCCCTTGGGGCTGCACTGCTCTCCATGGGGGGCTCAGTCCCTCTCCAAGCGGGCTTTCGAGGCTCCGCCCCTCTCTAAGGGGCCCTCGGAGCTTCGCCCCTCTCCAAGGGGGCCCTCGGGAATCCGCCCCACTCCAAGGGGGCCTTTGGGGCTTCGCCCCTCTCTAATAGAACCCTCGGGAATCCGCCCCTCTTGAAGGAAGCCCTTGAGGCTCCTCCCCTCTCGAAGGGAGCCTTCAGGGCTCCGCCCCACTCCAAGGGGGCCCTCGGGGCTCTGCCTCTTTCCAAGGAAGCCCTCGGTGTTCCAAATATTAATTTGAACAATAAACAGTGTTAAATCTAATTTTGTTATTCATGATAACTTTCTACATTCTCTCACTAGTGACTTTTTAAATATTCACTCACTAGTGAGTAATATATCACATTACTCATGCAAAATCAACATAATAATAGTGTTATTATATGGAGGTGTTGGATAAAATCATATTATCGCCTATCACTAGTTAGAGCGTGTTCTTTTATCTTGGGTGACTTGTATAATTCAGTCTTCTTAACATTAATTTTTAAATCCCACCGTTAGCTGAAAAGATTAAAAATAAAAAAACTTGACGGCCTACACCGGTAATAAATTTCAACCTGGAAAATAAAATTGGAATTCACAATTTTACAAGACATTTTTCCGATGACATTGCAAGAGAAACAAATGGATTTGTGGATGTGATGTATCAAATGCTCTGTTTTGTTTTCTATTAATAAATTAATTATTATCGTGTTTCGTTTTTTAACACTTATGTACTTTTTGTGTTGTGGTTAAATACTTTTTGTTTTATGCATATGACGTTTCCTTTTGGATTATTAAAATCAAATATCATAGCTGTATGTGGATTAAAACATCGAGGAAACCTATGCGACTCATTTAATTATTATGTTTTGCTTAGTTATTGTTAAAAAATAAGAGTCCCGCAAATACAGTTATTACAAGCTGTCACTGTATTATTTATTGAAGTGTGTTGATTATTATAGGAGAACCAAGGCAATAGCTGCTTATTTAGACAGTAAAAAAAAGGTGTGGTCAAATCTATACATTATTCGTAAATCTGTGATAAAGCCTTGTGTCAGTGTTTTTGTAGAAGTCCCGTATGCATAGTTGCTTTTTGGTTTATTTGTTTATTTATTCAAAGTAGTAAATAACACTTTTCTTCGAAATAACGGTGATATATTTTGTTTCATGCTATGAAAGACATTCACTGATTAAAATTCTTATTCTACAGGGTGGGTCATAATTAGGTGTAAAAAATTTAATCAAAGCTTTTTTAGGCCAAAACAAAGCCGTTCATCTTAGTACCAAAACGCTCCCTTAAAAAGATTAAAATTCTTATTCTACAGGGTGGGTCATAATTAGGTGTAAAAAATTTAATCAAAGCTCTTTTAGGCCAAAACAAAGCCGTTCATCTTAGTACCAAAACGCTCCCTTAAAAAGATACACCTTTCCATTTATGACTATAACTTG
Organism: Agriotes lineatus; assembly: GCA_940337035.1. Lineage (NCBI taxonomy): Eukaryota > Metazoa > Arthropoda > Insecta > Coleoptera > Elateridae > Agriotes > Agriotes lineatus. Next base: position 21,492,876 of record OW679201.1, on the reverse strand, counting down.
GAAAGTATTTATCCGATTTATTTGGAAATACATTATAATAAACCGTCTTGTTGAAAAAAGAATGGTATTGATTTTAAAAATTCAAAGGTTTACCTTCCAAACATAGAAATACGTTTTCTTATTAACACCCTGTATCTTTTTAACGGAGTATTTTTCTAAAAGTGTACGTTGTTTTGTTTTGGCGTAAAGAAGCTTGTAATGTTACATGCAGTCTGCATGGCACATTTATTCATATAAAATATATCCAGATAGTTAATTTAAAAAGTTTATGTACAATCGATGTGTTGTGAATAGTTACGGGTAACCAAGGAGAAGTAAATAAACAATATTATGAAAAAAGTTCAATTTTGAAATTCGACTCGAGACGGTCATATTAAAACCGATGGTGGTTCAATCCCAACCAATTGGTATTTTTATTTGAATTTAAGTAAAAGATCATTACACAGAAAGTATCTGGTAATGACACAAATTAAATTCAACAAATCAAACCGTCTATCAAGTCGACATAATTGAAGTGTTTGCAATATCATATTGAAGTTATATTACAAAGTAAATAACTTACAATATACTTAACGTAGAGTCAGTGTTTACGTGAGTGTTGTGCATTCAATTGAGAAGTGCTATCTGGGAGATAGCAACATATCCAAAGAGCTTTTTGGAAGGGGATTGGAGATTTCAACCAGCCAGTTACTGTTAGCTGTCCTGCTTCGTTTGTAGAGGAATTCTATAGGTTGCTGATCAGGTTACGCTAAAGCGACGCTAAGGTCAGTGTTTGTTTCATAACTTTTCGAACAACTTTTGGGAATACTTCAAGAATATTTAAATTGTGTGTTTAATATTAAGTAAATTGTATTTAGAACTAAGAATTATTATTATTTATCTAAATTCTTTTCGTGTTCTGAGTACTCGGCGAGTTTAGGCCATTATATTTAGAAATTCTAACCTTTTTGATTTAATTTAAGATTGGGAATTGTAAATTAGGGATTTTGGGTTTTAAATATTTATTAAAAGTTATCCAAAACAAACTGACTATCCTTACGTCATTGATAAGTCAATAAGCATATATGAATGTCGTTAAGATATTTAAAATATCAGTAAAGACCTGGAAGTAACTGTAAAATTACTTTATATATTAATCAGATATTTGAACAAGCAGTAATACTTGTTATTAAGAAGCACCATTCAGCTGAGGGTAAGGAGTATTTCTTTAGCTTTACTGACTAGCCGGAGCAAATATTTAAATAATTAGAAAGATATAACTGAACAATATTTGTATGTCAAATATTGAAGTTTGTGAGGTAAGTTATATATTAAATTTATCATATAAATATTTCAATTGACGTACCAAGTGGGACGTTATACTTCAAGCTTTGGTTAATTTTTACACCAAATTATGTCTCACCCTGTATAAAATAACCAGCTAATGCATAGGTAAAGCATAGAATATAATTTTCATTATATTCTTTAACTGAAGGATACGGTTAGTGTATAGACTACTTTGTCATATTGTAAACTAATAGGTAACTTGTTTCCTTTAACTGTTATAATCCATGGCAGGTATCCTTATGGTTTATGTCTCGGACTAAAAATGATCACTTGGTGTAAGCTCATAGAGTCGGATAAATGCTTAATGACGCAGTGAGTACCTTATACTTTTCCTGATTTAAGTGCATAAAATTTGATTCAATTGAACTACTATGGTCCTGAAAAGGAAAAAAAGGAATTTGAAGTTGAGAAAAAAATTAAATAGTATTATCTAAAATAGCAACATTTGTGTATATCAGCTTTCTTCTCTTATTGAAAATATTACAATCAAAATGTCAATAAATTCATTTTAGAGTACACGATTTCAATGGTTTTGTGAGCCAGGGAGTTTACTGTTTAGTATTTCTTTAATATAAATCTATGAATTCAAACAAGAAAAATGCAAAAACTAAAACAAAAAGTAATTTAAACGCTGCGATCCATAAAATGTCATCGGATTTGGTGTGGATTGTCAAAATAAAGTATGTTATCTAAACAACACTCTAAAAGTTTATTGTTTTTTATACAAAATACTTTACAAATTTCTGCGGAGGCAATTTACAAATTCCACCACAGAAAACAGTAATACACTACACAATATTTTTGAAATTGTGCCAGTAAGTACAAACTTTGTAATAAATAAGGTTTTTTACATAGCCTTCGAATCACTTTGCATAATTTTTGTATAATACGGTTATATTTAGTAAATGGCAATATGATAATGAGTCAGAATTACTGGAACATTGTCTTGTGTGAGGAGCGCATCAGCTATAAATAGACTCTACGCAACGTACGAATCTTCAATCGTACCGGTTGACATTTCCTTTCCATTTCTGTGTGCCGATGCCGTGTAGTCCTTATTAACCCCCCCCTCTGCGTTGTTTACCAAGGCTAATTTGATAGCGGCGTAGGCGCACTCAAAGCCAACTTGCATTCTTCCGCGATGCGCGAGATTCCGTGGCTAACGCGATTAATAACGCGGACTGACTTCGCCAGATCGATTGACCGTTGACCTGTTTTAAAAATGCGTTTTCGAATGTTTATTTTTCGCCCGGCGCCCACGCGCCGATTAATTATTCGGCCGGACGCGTAAAAGGCGCGAAAGTTACAAACGCGCCCTGAAATTGCGTCTCCGGCGGAGCCGAGGCAACTGAATAAAATATCTTGCTTGAAACTGCATCGCAATCTTCCTCACTTAATGGTGCACGCTGTTTGCGGCCAAGTGCAATTTGCTGCAATTCATGCTACTTAGGTGCATGTTTTCAGGGGCCAATTTCCACGTACTTGTTTATATTTTATACAGAGCGTCACGAAAATCTTCTAGAGAACACTTGGAAAATACTATTGAACATTTTGGTTTTAAAAATTTAGAAGCGAAGAGGAAAATATTGAGAATTGCTGACTGTTGTTTCCATTAATTTTAAAAAAATAAAGCGACATTACAAAAAGATTATTTTTTTATATTATCGACGAATTATTACTCTATAAATAACACCAGGTTTGTTAGATTCAAAACGGATTAGGAATGCTAGTACAAAATGCATTGACTAAAGAAAAGTTCTCGGAATTGATTCGCCGAAGTTAAAAAGATACAATTAAAAAAGTATCACCTATTATTTAAAAAGTGTAGACTTATTATACCTTAAACGAGCACAGCCCTAGCTAGCTTTAACTTGCGGTTGAATTAAGGTGTGGATAAGAAACAGGCAGCGGGTCTTAAGGTTAAATACAAACTCATAAATTAACACAAAATGGACGCTAGTCATTAAACGTAAGAAATAAAACAAATCTAGCTACCGATCAAATCACCACCTATGTTGTAAGCTTCTTACTTCAACCTAAATCTTAAAAGGAACACTAGCAGGTTATGAGGGATCGTAGTACAGTTCAACGAAAATATAAACCAGCAACAGTTAATACAATTTAATATTCATCAACAAAATAACAATTACCCATCATGAATAAATCTGGAGGCTCAAATAGGCCCAGAATAAGTAATTACATAGTTAACAAAAACTGTCTTTGGAGTCACCTAAATCATAACACAAAATATATGATTTATTAAAATGTTAACATCAACACCGGCTTATTGCCGGCAACAGTTAAGAAAAGTAGACTCACGTCGTGATTTCCATCGCCTATGTTGAAAGCAGGCAACAAGGACAATTTAAAGCTTCGACAACGAACGGCAATATATGCTTTTCAAAAGCAGCTGAAAGCGCAAACGTGATGGCTGCGACGTCGAGTGGACGAAAATTTGAAAAAAAATCCCGGCCATGCTGACCACTTGCGTTGAAAGGCAGGAGGGTTCGGCTAGAACGAATCCGTGCTACCAGATAATAAGTTGCTCCATGTGCGATGTGTAGCCAAAAATAAGGGAGACATCAACGGCAGCTTCCTCAACTTTCGATGATTTGTGGCAGATAGCGTGACATATATTGAGAGGCTTGCCTGCCTTAATCAGATGGGTGCAGCAATTCACCAAATCGTAACTGCAAAGTTACAGCTGGTCAAACGAGCAATTTCACTTGATATGTGCAGAACAGGAAGCAAATGGGATGCACTTACTCTCAGATCAGTAAGCCAAGTATTGGCTTATTTACTATTCTGGCTAGCACAAAGCTTATTTTAGTTGGATCATTTTTGTGAATCGTAAGTGGTTAAGTAGTTTATTATCAAAATACTGCTGTCAGCTTAACATTCCAATAACTATAACGGTTTAAGTTAAAGTAAAAATCAAGCAATTAAGTAGTTTGTGAGCAAAATAATTGACATCCATTGGTAAGAGACATTAATTTTTTTTTCTTAATTTACCACTAGTTTGCAAGTAAAAATAAATAACAATGTACTAAACGAATATTACCACTCACTCTCGCTTTTGAACTTTTTTCGTATGTATGATTGATTGGCGCCTTGCATCAAATTATTCCACCACAATCCCTTTAGTTTGGCCGCGCAGTCGCTTAACTATTTGTCGTTTTCGAACTTTTTGCCCACAACACAACTAATGTGTACTCGAAGTGTACCTACTCGATCTGCAGTGCTCGACGTTTAGTAAGTAAATATTCTCCGCTGCTAGTAACAGAAATTTGTCAATGCGCACCCTAAACTCAAGTAAAAGTTCTCGTTTGACAAGCTGTAGATCTAGTGACTGACCCTGACTGATAAATTTGTTTAGTAAACATCACCAGGGGAACCTACAAAAATGCGCCTTACAGCGTCAAAAGTAAAGACTCAAAAATTTCAAAGATTGGGAACTGAAATACCTATAATCTGAAGTTGAAAAGTTTCAAAAAAGCAATACCAATTAGAAATTTAAAATTTTGAAAGCTATATAGGTAAGCTTATATACACAATGACGCGACATGAACAGTATTGTGAAAAATTAGGAGATCCGGATAAAATATTTTAGACCTTCTTCCCTAGGAGGCTGGAAACTTCGAGAAAATAGAGAATCAAAAGGTATCTGAAAATAAAATACGGAAATGGTGAAAATGAAGGAAACTTGATAGTACGACCACAAGCATGCCACCTCGAGCTCAGGCATTAAAACCAGATTTCTGTGCTGAATGGAAAAGACTTCCTGACTACTAGCTTAGCGGGAACCCTAACAAAAGACAGCATTTCCGCAATTAACCACTCCACTCTAAACCACAATCACAAGGACAAAACACCCAACCCCACTCCTAAAAATAGATCACTCATAACTCAAAACCATATTACAAATTACGTAAATACCAAAGCATTCCGCAGAAAAAAATCCCGTCCTAAAGATAATAAATTCCAGAATTCAGTGAAGTATGGAAGATACAAGGGTACCAGAATCAAAGCAACACTAGACAAAAGTACCTACAGGATTTCAAAAGAGGGTCGGATAACAACACAACTACTCATCCTAAAAAAGGTGCGTGAATCTGAATAGCGACCGTCACAACAAAGCTCAACCATATATCTGATAAAGAACAGCAATTGATTCTCTCAACTTCTTCTAGCAATGTTGAATCACAACTCAATATTGTTCAGCATAGTACGTTTAAAAATGTTTAGGTACTTAATAAAAAAATTGGATAACATTTTACCTTAAAAATTAAATAAGTATAACTCTACTCCGCATTGGTCAAGCGTGACATTGTAACGTAACATGAAAACAATTCTAGACTACGACCGTAGTTCAGAGTTCAAGAAAAATAAAAAAAATTATTACTCAGCCATTATCCACCGTTAAAACGAGAATACATTGTTTGAACTAAGTTCGTCAGATTTCTTTAGACGTTTTTTGTGTTCTTAAAAAGTTCGTTGTAAGGTTTGCTCAAGTATCAAATTTACCTTAGGTACAAATAGCATCCTAAAGTATAAAAAAATCGGCAGCTAGTTAAGGACATTTTAGACCTGAACCTGACTATCAGCTCTAGGACCCGGCCTTGCGGTCTAGAGCTCCTTTCTTAGTACCTACCCTAGCTAGTACCGGTGGATTCGGATTCATTATGCTAGACAATTTCTTGACCTATTTAGCATGGGTGGATTCGGCCACATTTAGCTAACGTTTAATGCCCGCATCAGCAGATCCTCCCCCCCCCCCCAAGGTAATATTACCATAACCGCTTCATGACCTTAACTTACAGCACGGCTTACCAGAATATTGAGAGAAGCCTTCAGGCCGCCTGCATAATCCAGATACCTCGACGCTGTGAGTCCGGACCAACCGCGAGATTTTTCAGCTCTCACCGACGATTCTAGCCGCAAAGAAGTGGACTTTGTAAAAGGTAAAATTTCCTGTTTATATTATTCCAGGTGGTCCAAACTTATTCACAAAGGACGTAACACCTCCAGCCAGGCTTTATGCACTCGCCGTAAACATTATAAGAACCGTGAAACACCTTTTTCCATTGAATTTGTGTGCCCGTAAACTATAAATAGCAAACGCCATTTTTGCAGGCTTAATTATAGTCTCTTTCAGGTCTGCCGGTTCCAGTACATCATAGCTACACATCGCCCGCGCCCAACGTCTTCGAACTTTCTTTGAGAGGATCCAGGGACAACAACCGGACCAAGCCAGCGTGCAGTGTGGATTGCAAACGTCCCAAAAATAACCCAAAGCCGAACTAATACGCCGAAGATATTTTACACTATAATATTTATGTACATAAGATTTGTCATTAATTAAGAATT